>CM061552.1:1885117-2485117 GCA_030864225.1 Capsicum baccatum var. pendulum
GAAGATGATGTTTGGAGTAGGAGTATACTTTGAGGAACCTCTGGATGACGATGTGCCAACCGATGATGATCGCAGAATGCCATACTCTGACATGGAGGAGAATTCTAACGACGACGACTCCGATGATGATTCCGACAAAGGGGGTATGACCCTAGACATAAAGGAGGAGTCCGACTAACCATGTTCTTCTTATTTATTTTCCACTGAGGGCAGTGTGTGTCCCGTCTAAGTGTGGGGTGCTGGTATTTGCATACTATACTTCTCTATCTGTATTTGCATTTTTGTTTGTTTGTTTTGTTTATTTAGTAGTTAAATTTTTTTTAAAATTTTTTTTTAACTTTGCATGAAATTATTCTAATAGGCAGCATGGCATTATAAAAAGAGTTTGTGCTAAAATCATGACTATTGAGACGTTTAGGCTCTAATTGTGACTCACTATGTGATATTATGTGGTTCAATTCCTTCATCTGCTGGGTCAAGAGTCTATACTACTCCCAATAAAGTCGACCATGTGCCTTGTATGTGTGAGATGATAGTATATTCTGTGCTTGTGGCTGATGCTAGAACTTGCCTGGTATGTATGTAAAGTGAAATAAAGAGTGCACGTTTAGGAGATGATTTAGCCATTTCTTTGGCAACCTATATTTGTTTACCTTCTTTTTACCTACCCATGGATATCATCCTAGATAACCCCTTTTGAGCCTTTAGCCTATTTTCTTTGACAGCCTCATATGTAAGCCTAATCCATTTTTTTTTAAGACCATAATTTGATCCAAATTCCTAAGTGCTTTAAATTGTAAAGTCATGTGACAAAATAAGAGGAAATTGGGTGAGTATGATGCCTTAGAATGTATTGGTGCTTGAATTTGTTATGAAAAAGAATTGCTAACATAAGAGGTGTGTTATGAAAAGTAAAAGGAAAAGAAAACTAAAAAAAAGTTAGTCATGTTTAAATTGAAAAATAAAAGAGGAGAGAAGGGGGTGGTAGAATAGACGAAAGTATAAAGGATGTTTGAAAGAAAGTGTTAATAGCGTAATGTGATGTATTAAAGCGCTTAGGAACATAGTCACTATTTCTGGCCAAAATAGTCCTACCCGTCCCTTAGCCTACATTACAACCATCAAAAGACCTATTTGATCCTAAGTTTAGCATTCTGATATTTAGTGGAGCATTACACTAAGGGCAAGCCTATGGTCATCAGTTGCAGCATATGAATTCTTTGTGAGAGAGAGAGCAAGGATATTCGTATACCCATGTTTCGATAAATATACTATACTTGTGAGTGATTATGGGTAATATATTGTGAGACACACATGGTTGATGAGTTTTGGGTAGTTGTGTATGATTCTTTGTACCTAAACTTGTGGACAGGAATTAACCACCATCACGAGTCTATGTTGGAGGTTGAATTATTTCTACTAATGACCAGAAAACTACTCTTTGTTGATAATTACTGTGCCTGTCTTGATGAATATTTTGTGTTGTTACTATGAAACCCTAAGTAGATATTTAGATGGACATGATAGTTTGTTCAAGTACGAACAAAGCTTTAAGTGTGGGGTGTTGATGATAGGCGAATTTACACGCCTAAAGTGCTATATTTTACCCATATTTTAGCTAAGTTTTGAGGACAAAATATATAATTCATGCACTTTTAGTCCTTTTTCCTGTAAGTGAGCTAACAAACATGATTAGCAAGTTTTCAGGTATAAATGATGCAGAATTCAGCATTTTATGGATAACTTGATGCCAAAGGAAGCTTCATGAAAGAATGAAGGGAAAGCTTGGACGCCAAGGACTAAAAGTGACGCATCGGAAACCTGTTCCGGGCAAAAACAACAATTCTAAAGACTTTAGGGACTAGTAGTAACTTATTAGGATTAGGATAATGATGCAGTAACTTAGTAGGATTGGGTTAAGTAATGCAGTAGCTTAGTAGGAATAGGATATGGGTATTATAAATACCCTATTTTGCTGAAGTTTTTATCATTCCGATTTCTGGAACTAAGTCTAATTTTTGTTCCATCAACAATCAAAACAATTCTCTTTCTATTAATTTTTATTCTTCTTCTATTCATCTATTCAAATCTTAATTTCCACAACAAGAGAAACACTACTTTGAAAGGGAGTTCACGCCTAAACGCCATTCCACACCATACTACACGAGATCTTTATTGTGGTATAATGATAATGTCTATTGTGATTTCCTTCGCCCTCGTGAGTAGCTAAACTTCTCTGTTGGGGTTATGGAAGCCGTATGAGATACTATCTATTGCTATGAGTTTGTGAATTCGTGAAACGTATGCTGCTTATATCATTATTCTCTTCATCTTAATGCAAATTCTTGTGGTTGCAAACGCATAGAATACGCCAGTATAGCATTAACTTGTTTGAAAGAAAAGTTATATGTCTGGAAAAGAGATAATGTCAAGGTAAAAGGGCACCAACCCCTATTAAAAAGATAGTGCCATAACTGGATTAAACTCTTGGAGAATTTGTACCGCTAGATACGCTTTAAGCTCGAAAGAGTTAAAGTGAAATAATCCTTGATAGGTCGAAAGACGCCTGGATTTACCATCGAATACAATTCTCTATAAGCACATGCATGTCTGAATTCCGCACAACTCATAGCCAATAGAGACGTATAACTCATAAGGTGGACATAACCCCAACTCTCGATTCTCATTGGTTAAACTCTTACTAAACATTCTATCTTTTTACTTTTCTATTTTCTGTTTTACTCTATTACTTTGGTTACATTTATTGCACGTTAAAATCCCCCCTTTCACGAGACTTGCACCAAAATTCTAATAATCTTTGCTTACTTATTGATCGGCTATTCCCTGTGGGATCAGTACCCAACCCAGTTGGGTTCTATACTTGACAACGACCGCTTACACTCTTACGAGAGCTGTAGATTGAGCGTTATCAATAGCACACCGACTTGGCCCAAAAATATCCCATTCACACCATTTATCCTATTCGTCCACCCAAATGGCCATAAAATTTTAAACGTACCACACTGGGATTATCCCCAACCTCTCTAGAATGCCTCAATTTTAGGATAAAACACGCTCAAACCCAGGTCCATCCCCCAAAATCGTGGGCTATAGCAAACCGATTTTGCCTAAAAATCCCCCATTCGTGGCGTTTCACCCATTTGTCCACCCAAATGGCCAAGAAAATTTAATCGAACCATATTGGAATGATCCCCAACCTCCCTGGCATGCACGGGTCAATTTTTGATCCACCACATGCCCAACCACGAGCTCACCCCTAAAATCGTGGGCTATAGCACACCAATTAGGCCCGAAAATTCTCCATTCGTGCCGTTTCACCCATTTGTCCACCCAAATGACCATGAAAATTTAAACGGACCACACTGGGATGATTCCATAAATCCATGGCATGCACCAACCGATTTTTAGACAACAGCGTGCCCGACCTTGGGTACACACCCAAAATCTTGGGCTATAGCGCACCAATTTGGCTCAAAAATGCCCCGTTTGTACCGTTTTGCCCGTTCGTCCACCCAAATGGCCAAAATAAATAAATAAATAGACCACAATAAGATGATTTCCAACCTCCATGGAATTCCCCAATCAATATTTGGCCCACACCATGCCTGAACTCCTGCCCCCCCCCCCCCCCTCCCAAAATCGTGGGCTATAGCACACTGACTTAGCCCAAAAATTACTTGTTCGTGCTCTTTCTCCTATTTGTCCACCCAAATAGCCACAAAACTTTAAAAGGATCACACTGAGATGATCGCCACACCTCGGTTAATTTTCATCCCACAGCACGCACTGACCAAGGCCCACCCTCAAAACTATAGGCTAAAGCACATCGATTTGGCCTAAAATTGCCCCGTTCGCGCCGTTTTATCGTTTTGTCCACCCAAATAGCCACGAAAAATTAAATAGACCATATTGGGAATATCCCCAACTTACCTGGCATGCCCTAATCAATTTTTGAACCACCGTACGCCCGAACCCCAGGCCCACCCCCGAAATCGTGGGCTATAGCACACCAATTTGGCCTGAATATGCCCTATTCGCACTATTTCAGCGGTTTGTCCATCCAAATGGATACGAAAATATAAAAGGACCACACTGGGACGATCCCCAACCTCCTGGCATGCCTCGGTCAATTTTGTCCCACAGTACGCTCGGATCCCGAGCTCACCCCCAAAACTGTGGGCTATAGCACATCGATTTATCACGAAAATGCCTCATTTGCATCGTTTTTCCTGTTTGTCCATACAAATGGCCACGAATATCTAAAAGGACCACAATCAGATGATCCACAACCTCTCTGGCATGCCTCAGCCATTTTTTGGCCCACAGAACATCCAAAACTCGGCCCCACACATAAAACTTTAGGCTATAGTACACCAATTTATCCTGAAAATGCCCCATTTGCGTCGTTTCTCCTGTTCGTCCACACAAATGGCCATAAAAATTTAAATGAACCATGCTGGACTCATCCCTAACCTCCCTGTCATGCCTTAGTAGATTTTTTGACCACAACACGCCCAATACAAGGCCACCCCCTAAACCGTGTGCTATAGCAAATTGATTCATCCCAAAAATACCCCTTTCACGTTGTTTCACCCGTTTGTCCACCCAAATGGCCAAGAAAATTTAAACGAACCATACTCAGATGATCCCCAATATCCTTGGCATGCCCTAATCGATTTTTGGCCCACACTATGCCCAAACCACGGACTCATCCCCAAAATCATGGGCTATAGCGCACCGATTTGGCCCAAAAATTTCCCGTTGGCATCGTTTCACCTGTTTGTCCATCCAAATATCCACAAAAATTTAAACGGACCACACTAGGATTATCCCCTAATTCCTAGCAGGCCTTAGTCAATTTTTGTTCCACATCATGCTTAGACCTCGGGCATACCCCCGAAACCTTGGGCTATAGACCATCGACTTGGCTCAAAAATATCGCGTTCACATCGTTTTGCCTATTTATATGGCCACAAAATTTAAATGGACCACACTGGGATGATTCTCAACCTCCCTAGCATGACCCGATTAATTTTTGGCACACATCACACCCGAACCTAGGGATCACCCCTAAAATCATGGGCTATAGCACACCAATTTACCCGAAAATACCCCATTCGTGCCATTTCACCCGTTTGTCTACCCAAATGGCAATGAATATTTAAATGAACCACACTAGAACGATCCTAAACCTCCTTGGCACTTCTCTTTTGATTTTTTGCCCATAAAACGCCTGCAATCCGGGTCCACCGCCAAAATCGTTGGCTATAGCACACCGAATTAGCCTGAAAATGACCCATTCGTGCCGTTTCGTCCGTTTGTCTATGCAAATAGCTACGAAAATTTAAACGGACCACACTGAGATATCTATAACCTTCCTATCTTTCCCCAATTGATTTTTATCCACAGCATACCCGCACTCCGGGACCATCCCTAAAACCATGGGTTATAGCTCACCAATTTGGCTAAAAAATGCTCCCTTCGTGCTGTTTTGCCTATTTGTCCACCCAAATGACCTCCAAAAATTAAATGGACCACACAGGGATGATACTTAACCTCTCTGGCATACCTCGATTAATTTTTGGCCCACATCACTCTCGAACCTTGGTACTATACCCAAAACTGTGGGCTATTGCACATGATTTGGCTAAAATAATGCCTCGTTTAAGCCATTTTACCCGTTTGCCCACCCAAATTACCACAAAAATTTAAAAGGACCACACTGAAACCATCCCCAATATCACTGGCATGCCTCAATCTATTTTTTACCTATAACGCATTTGTACCCCAAGCCTACCCCAAAAACCATGGGCAATAGAACACTGATTTGGCCCAAAAATGGCCCATTCGCGCTGTTTCACCCGTTTGTCCACCCAAATGGCCACAAAATTTAAATAGACCACACTGGGATGATCCCCAACCTTCCTATCATATCTTATTCAATTTTTGGCCCACATCACTCTCGAATTCTAGGCCCACCCCCAAAATCGTGGGCTATTACACATCGATTTAGCCCGAAAATGCCCTATTTGCGCCGTTTTACCCATTTGCTCACCCAAATGACCACAAAAATTTAAACGGACCTTACTGGGATAATACCCAACCTCATTTCCATAACCCAGTCGATTTTCAGCACACAGCACGCCCGGACCCTTAGCCCACCCCAAAACTGTGGGCTATAGAACACCGATTTGGCCCAAAAATGTCCTGTTCACGTAGTTTTGCCCTTATGTCTACCCAAATGGCCACGAAAATTTAAACAGACCATACTAGGACAATACCTAACCTCCATATCACACCACGATAAATTTTTAGAGCATAGCACACCCAGACCCTTGGCCCACCCCCAAAACCATGGGCTATAGCACACCGATTTGGCCCCAAAATGCTTAGTTCACACCATTTCGCCCGGTTTTCCACCCTAATGGCCACAAAAGTTTAAACGGATAATATTGGGATGCTCCTCAACCTCCCTGGTATGCCTCGATCAATTTTTGAACCACAACATGACCGAACCCGAGGCCCACCCCCAAAATAGTGGGCTATAACACACTGATTTGGCCCGAAAATGCCCCTTTCGCACCGTTTTGCCCGTTTATCCATCCAATGGAAACAAAAGTTTAAATAGACCCCACTAGGATGATCCATAAACTCTCTGGAATGCCTTGGTAAATTTTCAAACTACAGCACTCTCGAACCCCGAGGCCACCCCAAAATCTTGGGCTATAGCACACTAATTTGGCTTGAAAATGCCTCGTTGGCACTGTTTCATCGTTTTTTCCACTCAAATGGACATGAAAATTTAAACGAACAACACTGGGATGATCCCCAACCTATCGGAATGCCCCGGTTAATTTTTCACCTACAGCACGCCCAGACCCTGGGCTCACCCCTAAAATTATGGGCTATAGCACACCGATTTGGCCCAAAAATGCCCCGTTCATGCTATTTCACCCTATTGTCCACACAAATAACCACAAATATTTAAACGGATCATATTGGGATGATAATCAACCTCCATGGCATGCTCCATCAATTTGTGGCCTAAAAAATTCCCGAAACCCAGTCCCACCCCAAAACTGTGGGTTATAGTACACCGATTTAGCCTAAAAACACCTCGTTCGAGATGTTTTGCCTATTTGTCTACCCAAATAGACACGAAAATTTAAACGGACCATACTGGGATTATCCTCAACCTCAATGGACCACCTTAGTATATTTTGGCCCACAGCACGCCCAAACTCTAGGCCCACCCCCAAAACCAAGGGCTATAGCACGCCGATTTGGCCTGAAAATGCCCCGTTCTTTCTATTTCACTCGTTTGTCCACCAAAATGGCCACAAATATTTAAACGGACCACACTGGGATAATTCAAACCTCCCTAGCATGACCTGATCAATATTTAGCCCACAACACGCTTGAACCCCAGGATCACCCCCGAAATCATGGGCTATAGCACACCGATTTGGCTCAAAAATGCCCTTTTCGCACTGTTTCACCCTTTTGTCAATCCAAATGGCCACAAAAATTTAAAAGGACTATATTGGGATGATCCCCAACTTCCATGACATGCCTCAGTCAATTTTCAGCTGACAGAATACCTAGACCCTAGGCCCACCCCCAAACCATGGGCTATAGCACACCAATTTGGCCCAAAAATGCCCCGTTCTCGCTGTTTTGCTCGTTTGTCTATCCAAATGGCCACAAAATTTTAAATGAACCCTAATGGGATGATCATAACCTCCCTCACATACCACGATCGATTTTTAGCCCATAACATACTGAGATCCCAGGCCCACCCTCGAAACCATAGGGTATAGCACACCGATTTGCCTCAAAAATGCCCGTTCGCCTGTTTGTCCACCCAAATGGCCACAAAAATTTAAATGGACCACACTGAAATGTTTCCCAACCTCCATAGAATATGAATATCAGTTTTCAGCCCACAGCACGCCCGAACCCCGATCCCCCTCCCCCCCCCCCCCGAAAGAAAGGCCTATAGCACATCAATTTGGCCCAAAAATGCCCTGTTCATGCCATTTCGCCCGTTTGTCCACCCAAATAGCCCCAAAAATTTAAAAGGTCTATACTGGGATGATCCAAACCTCCCTGGAACACCTAGTAAATTTTAGGCCCACAACACCCCAGCCACCGAGATCATCCCCAAAATCGTGGGCTATAGAACATAGATTTGACCCGAAAATGCCCCATTCATGCCATTTCGCCCTATTGTCCATCCAAATAACCATGAATCCTTAAACAGAAAATAATGGAAAAATAACCAGCCTCCCTAGCATGCCCCAGTCAGTTTTCAGCTCACAAAACTCTCAAAACCTGCGCCCACCCCAAAACTATGGGCTATAGCTCACCAATTTAGCCTTAAAACGCTTCGTTCACTCCGTTTTGCCCATTTGTCCACCCAAATGGCCACAAAAATTTAAACAAACCACACTGGAATGACCATTCCATACCCTGGTCTATTTTTGACCCATAAAATGCCCGAACACTAGGCCCACCCTCGAAACCAAGGGCTATAGCACACCAATTTTTCCCGAAAATGCCCTGTTCATGCTATTTTGCCCGTTTGTCCACCCAAAAGGCTACGAAAATCTAAACGGACCACACTGGGAAGATCCCCAAACTCCATATCACATTTTGTTTTATTTTTGGCCTACAACACACTTGAACCCGGGGCCTACCCACAAAATCGTGGTCTATAACACACCGATTTGGCTAAAAAATTCCCTGTTTGCGCTGTTTCGCTCGTTTGTCCACCCAAATAGCAGTGAAAATTTAAAAAGACAATATTAGGATGATCTTTAACCTCCATGGCATGCCTCAGTTGATTTTCAGCCCACAGCACACTCGTACCATAGGCCCACATCCAAAACCATGGGCTATAGCACACCGATTTAGCCCTAAAATGCCCTGTTCGCACTGTTTCATTGGTTTGTCCACACAAATGGCAACGCAAATTTAAAAAGACCATACTGGGATGATCCCTAACCTCCCTGGCATGCCTGGATCAATTTTTGGCCCACAACACGCTCGAACCTTGGGCCCATCCTCAAAACCATGGGGTATAGCACACCGATTTGGCCCGAAACTGCCTGATCACGCTATTTCACTCATTTGTCCACCCAAATGGCCATAAAAATTTAAACGGACAATACTAGGATGGTCCCCAACTTCCCTGGCATGCCCCAGTAAATTCTTTACCCCCATCACGCTCGAACCTGGGTCGACCCCCAAAATCATGGGCTATAGCACACCTATTTGGCCAGAAAATGCCCCATTCATGCCTTTTTGCTGGTTTGTCCACCCAAATGGCAATGAAAATATATTCAGACGACATTGGGATGATCCATAACCTCCCTGTCATGTCCTGATCGATTTTTGGCCCACAGTATTCCCGAACCCCTAGCCCACTCCTAAAACTGTGGGCTATAACACACCGATTTGGCTAAAAAATTTCCCTTTCACACCGTTTCCCCCGTTTGTACATCCAAATGGCCATGAAGATTTAAACAGACCATACTATGACAATATTCAACCATCCTAGCATTCTCCGATCGATTTTCGGCCCACATCACGCTCAAAACTCCAGCCCACCCCAAAAATTATGGGCTATAGCACACCGATTTGGCCAGAAAATGCCCCATTCGTGCCTTTTTGCCTGTTTTGTCCACCCAAATGCCACGAAAATTTAACCGTACCATAATGGGACAATCACCAACATCCCTGGCATGTCCCGATCGATTACGGCCGAAAGCATGCCTGAACCCCGAGCCCACCATCAAAATCATGGGCTATATCACACCGATTTGACTTGAAAATAACATGTTCGCACAGTTTCACCCGTTTGTCCACCCAAATGGCCATGAAAATTTATAAGGACCACACTAGGATGATCCCCAAACACCCTGGCATGCCTCGATCAATTTTTAGCCCACAACACGCTCAAACCCCAAGCCCACCCTTAAATTGTGGGTTGTAGCACACCGATTTGGCCTGAAAATGCCCCGTTCGCACCGTTTCACTCGGTTGTCCACAAAAATAGCCACAAAATTTAAACGAACAATATTGGGATGGTCCCTAATCTCCCTGACACGTCATGATTAATTTTCAGCATACAGTACGCTCGAACCCCGATCCAACCCCCAAAATCGTGGGCTATAGCACACCAATTTGGCTAAAAAATGCTCCATTCATGCCGTTTTGCCTATTTAACCACCTACATGGCCACAAAAATTTAAATGGATCATACTGGGATGATCCTAACCTCCCTGGAAAGCCCCAGTCGATTTTTGATCCACAGCAAGCCCAAACTTCAGGCCCACCCTCAAAATCGTGGGCTTTAGCACAATGATTTTGCCCATAAATACCCCGTTCACGCTGTTTCGCTCGTTTGTCCACCCAAATAGCCACAAAAATTTAAACGGACCACACTGGAAAGATTCCCAACCTACCTATCATGCCCCAATCAATTTTTGACCTATAGCACGCCCGGACCCCAAGCCCACCCTCGAAACCGTGGGCTATAGCACACCGATTTGGCCCAAAAATGCCCCATTTATGCCATTTCGCCTGTTTAACTATCCAAATGACCACGAAAATTTAAACGAACCATACTGGAATGATCCCCAACCTCCCTGGCACGCTCCAGTAGATTTTTGGCCCACAGAACTCCCGTATCCTGGGTCCACCCTCAAAATCGTGGGCTATATCACACCGATTTAACCTAAAAATGCCCTATTCGCATCGTTTTCGAGCCAAATCAATGTGTTATAGACCACGTTTTGAGACTTGGATCGAGGATCTGGCATGTTTTGGATCCAAAATTGATCGGATGGGCTCACTACATGCTAAAATATTGAAAAGTGTGCAACTTACATAGATATTATGTATTAAAATATCATGTTGATCCCTACAAGCAGAAGAGATAAAATGAAAGTTTGCCTATAGTTTAGTCACCTGTAAGCATAGTACATCAAACTTTTCTCTATTAGCAAGCTATTGTATGCAAAGTTTCTTTAATATTAATATTATAGGTCAATCTACATTTACAATTAATTTTAATCTTCATTTGAAACAAGTTTTTCCATATCGAAACATATATCTTAAATTCGAGCTTTGATGATGGAAATTTTGTCGATGGAAAGCGCTTGCACTTAAAAGGACCTACATAACGCGCGTTAGTCATGTCAATAGTAGCCAAATACTAGATGGTTAAATTAATAAAGTTAATAGAAAAAAAAAGATTATATTAGATGACTAACCTAGCTTTTGATGTTATTGTCTTGACATATCGTGCCTTAATTAGAAAGGGAAGAGCTGGTAAGCAAAATAAAATGGCTCTCTATTTGCGGTGGCGGATTCAGAATTTATAGATTGTGGGTGTGGTTAAAAAATTTAAAAATTGAAAAAAATAAAAATTTACCTAAATGAGGTTTGAACTCGGGTATTGATCTCCTCCCGTGGAGAACCATAGAGGCAACCTAAATGCCAATGCACCCAATAAACTTTTTATTTTAGTGGATCCTTTTATACATTATATGCATGTTTTCGTATATTTTCTATGTAATTTTACCTATTATCCGTCTAGTTAAATAGATATCGAAGCACCTCAAAAATGAATATAGGTCTGTCCCTATCTATTTGACAATAAAAATATGTAAATGCTTAGGAACATCGTTAGGGATACAGTGGTGGTTAGATGGGCATATTATTTGTCTTAGTATTGATGCTTCTCTTTTCTTTGTATTTTTATTTAAACTTTTGTCACTCTTATAATATTTTAAATTTTGTTTTTTTACACTTTTTTAAAGTCAAAATCAACCAAAAATAATTTTTTATTTACACAATAAAAACAAGATATTTGGGAATCTATTCTCTCAAGGGGGTGTGATGAGACTCGAGGGGGTGTGAATGATAAATTAGAGGTGTGGAGACAAACTCTTGAGTCTAAAGGGTTCAGGTTGAGCAGAAGCAAGACAGAGTATTTGGAATGCAAGTTTAATGACGTGAGGCTGGAGGATAAGGTGGTAGTAAAGTTGGATTCACAGGTGGTATGTAAGAGGGATAGTTTCAAGTATCTCGGGTCCGTGATCCAGGGAAACGGGGACATTGACGAGGATGTCTCGCACCGTATTGGGGCGGGATGGATGAAGTGGAAGCTCGCGTCGGGGGTGCTGTGCGATAAGAAGGTGCCGCCCAAGCTTAAAGGCAAATTCTACAGGGTGGTACTCCGTCCGGCCATGTTGTATGGAGCGGAGTGTTGGCCAGTTAAGAAGTCCCACATCCAAAAAATGAAGGTGGCAGAGATGCGAATGTTGCGCTGGATGTGTGGGCTGACTAGAGGGGATAGAGTTCGGAACGAGACTATCAGGGAGAAGGCTGGTGTGACCCCGGTGGAGTGCAAGATGCGGGAAGTCCGATTGAGCTGGTTCGGTCACGTGAAGAGGAGGGGCATGGATGCCCCGGTTCGTAGGTGTGAGAGGCTAGCGATGGATGGTTTTAGGCGGGGTAGGGGTAGGCCGAAGAAGTACTGGGGTGAGGTGATTAGGCGGGATATGGATCAGTTACAACTCACCGAGGACATGACCCTAGATAGGAAAGTCTGGAGGATGTGAATTAGGGCAGAGGACTAGAAGACTAGAGGACTAGGGCCAGTATGGGTCGCTTGTGTAGGGAATTACTTGTTGGGGGTACTTTCCTGGTTATGTTTCCACGTCCCTTGTTTTAGTACGAATCTGGGTGCTCTCCTTTGTTTTCTTTTACTTTTACTTTCACTTTCACTTTCACTTTCACTTTTACTTTTGGCTGCCGTATTTATGTTATATATTTTTGTAACCTCGTTTGGTGTTTTGCTTTGTAATTGTGTGGTATCTTGTGTCTTGAGCCGGGGGTCTATCGGAAACAGCCTTTCTACTTCTTTAGAGGTAGAGGTATAGACTGCGTACATCTTACCCCCCCCCCCCCAGACCCTACCAGGTGGGAATACACTGGGTTTGTTGTTGTTGTTGTTGAATTCTCTCAAAACCCATATCGTGAGATCACCATGCATGTTATTGTTAAGTGAAAATTAATGAAATATGTAAAATTGGAATGAACTTATTGATTTCAACTATATTTTCATTAGTCTTTTGGAAAATTTGTAAATGAACAATGTATTATAAAGAATTGATTTTCTGATACATAGACAGTTTTTAAGTTAATTTATTTATATTAGTACAAGGTTACTCAATAATCATTAACTATTAGGAATATTACTTTAAATACACAGGTTGAAATGAAAGTGTAGAGTGAGCTGAAACGATTCAGAACAAAACAAATATTTAAATAATGAAAAAAAAGTCATGCAAGTCGTTGGGTCCTAGGCAACTTGCAAGTCGTTGGATCCACAATGTTTTGTCCCCTTTGGTTTTTTTCCAAATCAAGTGCCCCTTTGAAATTTTTCGATAAAAAAAAAAGAGCTCTTTTGACTCCGGATCGAACTCAAAGAAAACGCTTAGTATTTTGTTTGCATCTTTACTAAAATTTGAACGTGACAACTTAATTCTCAACTTATTTTACTAACCACTAATCCGCATCATTAAGTTCGGTCCTACCGTACCTTTCTGATAGAAGTTGTTTCCCACGTATGACTTAAATCCCTGATCTTCTAGTTAAATCTTTTATGTTGCATCCATCTTTGTTAGTTTGTCCGATTTAACTAAATACGAAGTTGATGATCAAAAACTTTTGAATCTTATATAGATTATTATTATATCCAGATAAAAAAAAGGGCAGCACAGTGCACTAAAGCTACCGCTATGCGCGGTGTCCGGGGAAGGGACCCACCATAAGGGTGTATCGTACGCAGTCTTACCTTGCATTTCTGTCAGAGGTTGTTTCCAACGCTTGAAGCCGTGACCTCCTGGTCACATGACAACAACTTTACCAGTTACTCCAAGGCTCCCTTTCAATATTTTTATATCCAAATATTTTTTAATTTTATGATCTTAAATATATCACGTAGAAAGTTGAAATGTCAAAAATCACAAGGTTTGTCTCATGAAAATTAGGCTGAAAGGGGTTGACAACATGTTATTTTGGTGTAATGGATACAGAAATTGCTTATTAAATAAACAGAAAAAACTCAAAAATACCCCTCGTTAGATTTTTGGCTCAAAATATCCCTTCGTTAAATATTTGGCTCAAAAATACCCCTGAATTATCTGAAATGGAACAAAAATATTCCTCGTTAGTTTTTTGGCTCAAAAATACCCCCTGTTAAATATTATTAAAAAATTATTTAAAAAATAAAAATAAAAAACTGATTAATAAAAAAATATAAAATTTAAAAAAAAAATGTCATTAAGGATGTAAATTATTAAAAAATTATTTAAAAAATAAAAAATTGTTTATTAAAAAGAAATTATAAAACTTTTTAGAAAATTAAAATAAAAAATGGCATTGAGGATCCAAATTATTAAAAAATAATTATAAAATTATTTAAAACATAAAAATAACAAAGTGATTATTAAAAAGAAATTATAAAATTTTAAAAAATAAAAATAAAAAATTGCATTGAGTATCCAAATTATTAAAACATAATTATAAACTTATTTAAAAAAAATAAAAATAAAGAACTGATTATTAAAAAGAAATTATAAAATTTTAAAAAAAATGAATAGCCACTTTATAATTTTTTAAAAAGTGAACTAGCACTTCAAAAACAGATTTTCGAACACTTTCGTAGAGCAATAAATAATAACTCTTTTTTTCGTCTCAAATTATGTGGCGTAATTTTTAAAAATATTTATCTTAAATTATTTATCAATTTGTATTCTTAAAAAAAGAGCAACTCGTATGCAACTTTACGTTATATTTCTACCATTATAGTGCCCTTTATATACAGGGTTCGAAAAAGGGCTCCACCACATAGTGCCAGTTATGTATAGGCCGGGTTTCGGGAAGGGCCCCACCACAAGGATGTACTGTATGCCGCCTTACCTTATATTTCTGTCCCCCACCACAAGGATTTATCTTATATTTCTGCCACTAAAGTGCCCGTTATATACAGGGTTCGGAGAAGGGCTCCACCACTAAAGTGCCTGTTTTGTATAGGGTCTCGGGAAGGGCCCTACCATAATGATGTACTGTATGCAGCCTTACCTTATATTTCTGCCACCCACCACAAGGATTTACCTTATATTTCTGCCACTAAAGTGCCCGGGTTCGGAGAAGGGCTCCACCACTACAGTGCCCATTATGTAGAGAGTTTCGAGAAGGGTCCCACCACAAAAATGTACTGTATGCAGCCTTACCTTATATTTCTATACCCACCACAAAGATGTACTGTGTGCAGCCTTATGTTATATTTTTGTCACATATTTCTGTCAGAGTTGGTTTTCAAAGTTTGAAACCGTGAACACCCGATCACATGACAACAACTTTACCAGTTAATCGAAGGCTGTCCTTCGTCAATTTAGATTATTAAGATGCGTAATTATCCTTTTTCTATTTAGTAATTTTTTTGAAGACTATTTATACACTTTATTATAATAAGATGAGGACATATTAAAGGTTTCAATCTAGAGAAATTGTTCTTTAAGAAATAAATAAGCATGCACTTTTAAGACATAATTAATACATATCCTTATGAGATAAAAAAAAAAGGTTATTTCCGACAGATTCTCATCAACAACCCATTTCTTTTATCCGAACTTGAAATCGACAAGTTTATAGAAAATAATTTGAAAATTACATAGCAAGTTGCATTTCTTTTCTTTCTTTTTTTCAGATGGAACTTTATTACTACTTTGATTGACTCATATTGACTTGACACATTACTTAATTAAAAAATTAAAATTTTAGTTAGAAATAATCCATATCTTTTACTAAACTAATCCTACTAATGTTGCTTAAAACTTTAAATTAGCCTTAGCTAGATAGATACGAGATATTTCTCTTTTTGTTCCTTTTTAATGACTCCCTTTATTTAAAAAGGAATGATTCCTACTTTAATTAACTTTTCACGTGAAATATTTAAAACCAAAAAATTAAATAATATTTTCAAACATTTGACATAACATTAATTTAGAAGTTGTTCCCTACGTACGACTTAAATCTTGGACAAAACTTCTTTGGCACACTCCTGACGACCTATTACATCGATCGTGTTGGTTAGGGGGTAACCCGATTTTTTTTTAAGCCATATGTATGAAATAGGTAAAATTGAAAATTCTCATTTGTCGGATTGATAATAGATCTGTCCGTATATAGGTCGGATCGATAATCAATTTGTCGAATTGATAATCGATCCGTCCATATATAGGTCGGATTGGTAATCGATTTGTCGGATAGGTAATATATTTGTCTATATATAGGTCGGAGAGATAATAGATCTGTTTAAAAAATGAAAATAAAAAATTGTAATCTATTTAATTAAAAGAAGATTTGAAAGGGCCATTCAACAAAAGATCCCTTTTTTATTCCAATATAAAAAAAGTCCAGTCCTAACAAAAATGGGAGTGCATTTTCCTATTAAATAAGTTTTGAGTTTAAAATTGTTCATTGTCAAACTTGATGTAGGAAAAAACATAAATAATGTAAGTTTTGGGGCTAAGAGTTATTAAAAAAAGGTTACCGCTATTTAAAGTGTTTTTTCTCCAATTGGTGCCATGCATTCTCAGCTCTCAGGTCTGTCCTCTCTAGATTAGGTTTTGGTTTGTCAATCCGTTGTGATGCTGTCCGAGCAACCGTCACCTCCGCCGCTGCGGCTGCCGCCACCACCGACACCGACTGAGATCGGAATCGTGACGGATGATTTCTCGAGTGAATCATCCGAATGCTCGTATGTTTCGAGTGTTTCGAGTGATTCGGATTCTGAGTTGAAATCGGAGGTGAAGAAGCAAAAGCTTAATGATGATGAGGAGGAGGAGGGGAAAGGGGATGATGATTCGAGCGACTCCAAAAAATTGGATCCTTTACCAATGATGCCTGATATGGACTATTCAGATTCAGATGATCAATTTGTGTATGATGGTGATTGCTGGAAGAAGTATTCTCAACAGCTACAAGAAAGTGAGGTATCTAATGCTTTTCTCTATGTTTATTCTTCATCAAATAATAATATTCATGTTTACTCTCGTCAATATGGTTTATAGCTCTGAACAAACGACTTAGGGAGATTATTATTATTGGATGTATTGAGTTTAATGAAACTCAGTGAGAAATTCTTTGGTGCTTCTGTTTGTTGCTGCTGATTGTTCAGCCGAGGATCCTTACGGAACAAACTCCTCGAAATACGTAAATTTTAAAACTTTTCCCGTATAGGTTCTAATTTCTCAGTAAATATCTTTATCGCATTAGTTTGCTAACTCGATGTATAATTTTTTCCATTAAGCTGCTGGCAGGCTTTCTTTATCAATGGCATTTTAAACTATGTTAGATAAAGGATCTCTAGAAGGGTATTATGAAAAGATAGTGAAGGAAGACATTAATGGATATCCTAACTTAACATAAAAGAAAAGAGTTTATAATATGCTTACTCTTGTTTTCTAGCTTTAACTTCTTTTTGTTTCTTTCCAAGACATCATATGGATGCCAAAAAACAACAACATCCATTAAACAACATGCCAAACGTGAGGTTTAATCGCTCAACTTTGCTCCTCCAATTGTTTTGGGATTTCAACTTTACAATCTTTAGGCCCTGAACTGAAGTGGTGTAATTCTGTAGGAAGTGACTTTTTACTATAGCAAATTAATAGAAGAAAAGGGGGAATTCGCCAAAAGTTTAAGAAAAAATTGGAGTGTGCCATTCATCGATATTCTTGGATTTATATCTCTAATTGTTGTTGTTAGTACTGTTTGTTTGTGCAGCTGAGAGTCTTTACTGAACAAACTCTTTACACACCACCCTGCCTACCTGTGGGATTACACTATGTTTTTTGTTGTTGTTGTTGAAAGTAGGAAGATTTAGCAACATAGTTACCTAAGAAAATAACACCTTATAGGGAACTGAATATTTTTATGACATTTCACTATTCACTATTCGGTCTCACCTCTCCATTATGCAAAATGTATTCTTATCCAATTGACTCTCTATAATTTTTTATGCTACTCACAAGAACATGTTAGTTGCAATAGGTGATGCTTGGTGGATATGCTATACCGACAAACAAATACATTCTTGGATACTTGCCTGAGACAACTTCTTCATTTTTTTCAAAGTTTACTACTCACAAGAACATGTTAGTTGCAATAGGTGATGCTTGTCTCTAATTGGTTTGCTTTTTACTTTGATAGGGATTTGACATTAAAGATTATCCTGGTGCGGATCCAATGGTTACCATATTCCCTAGGCCAAACTACTTGGAATGTCCTTCTAATGTTAAATTGATGAAGGATTATGCTGCACAGGCACTTAAGCTGTACAATCAGAAATTTGTATGCTCGTCACACTTCCTATTGTCTTTCTACTTGTTCTTTTTGCTTGTTTTCTCTAGAAAGCTGACAAAGTTCCCTTGTATTCATTTTAGGACACTCTATATGAGGTCAATGACATTCTCAAGGTTAATGGAGATGATTGCGGGGTATACGATGTGTTGGTCAACAATTGTTGCTCTCCTTTTGTCAACAATTGTTGCTCATATTTCAACAATTGTGGATGATGAAGACATTTTTAATATTGTGTTTTCAACATCGGTGGCTGCATTCACACATGAAGGCAAGACTTTTGAGGTCCAAATTTGGCTATAAAAGTCAATGCTACTTCATTTGCAAAGACACCCACACAACATTTCAATAGCCAATCTCTCCTTTATATTTTCTTCTTTCTCTACTTCTTGGTTGAGTATTTCTATACTCGTAGAGAATTTGTAAGGGGCTATTTTGTCTTGTTAGTCCCGAGAAAATATTTTGTACTCTCGTCAATATTAGTGGAATCTTTGGCTCTCTCGCCGGTGGTTTTTTACCTCTATTTAAAGAGGGGTTTTCCACCTAAAACCTTGGTGTCAATTTTACTGTTTTATTAATTTCTCGTAATCTTTGGTTGAATTTATCACGCTTCCACACTCTGTAGCCCTACAAATTGGTATCAGAGCCACGATAATTCAATCGGGATTTTTTTATTAAAAATGTCGACGAAGTTCGATATTGAGAAATTTGATGGTAAAATTAGTTTTGCTATCTGGCGAGTCCAGATGCTGGCTGTTCTTACCCAGAATAGCCTAAAGAAGGTTCTGTCCGGCAAATCGGCGAAGCCAGCCACTACAACGGAGGAGCAGTGGGAAGAGACGGATGAAAAGGCGTTATCCACAATCCAATTATGCTTGTCCCGTGAGGTGCTACGCGAAGTCATCAATGAGAAAACTGCAGCCGGCATATGGAGTAAATTGGAGTCTCTGTACATGACCAAAAGTCTTGCAAATAAACTCCGGTTAAAGGAGCGACTTTTCACACTCCGTATGTCTGAAGGTACACCCATCCAATCTCATCTTGATGAATTTAATTCCATCATAATTGATTTGGAAAATCTGGATGTCGAAATTGATGATGAGGATAAAGTCGTACTACTTATTGTTTCTTTGCCACCCTCATATAGACATTTCAAAGAAATTATGCTATATGGTAATAATGTTACCTTGAGCTTTGATGATGTCAAGTCTAACCTACTGTCCAAAGAAAAATTTGATACCCAAATTCATTCTGAAAGTTCGGGTGAGGGACTAGTAGTTAGAGGGAGAAACCACGAAGTAGGTGCTAGCGGTAAAAACCAATCCAAATTCAAAGGCAAAAACTCTAAGTATTGCCGTTATTGCAAGAAAAGAAATCATGAAATCTCTGAGTGCTACAAATTAAAAAACAAGCAAAACAGAGAAGATAAGGGTAAGCAACCCGAAAAATCTGCCGAAGCTAGTTTTGTAGAAACCGAATCTGATGGAGAGTGTTTTATTGCTTCTGGTACTGAAAAAAGGTCAAAAAATGAGTGGGTTCTTGATTCTGGTTGTACATTTCATATGTCTCCTAATAGAGATTGGTTTACCACCTATGAATCTTTTAATGGTGGTCTTGTCTTAATGGGCAACGATGCTCAATGCAAAGTTGTCGGCAAAGGCACAATCAAAATCAAGACACATGATGGAGTCGTTAGAACTTTGACCAGTGTCAGACATGTCCCTGATTTGAAACGGAATCTCATTTCCCTAGGCACTCTTGAATCTCAAGGGTGTAGATACTCAGCTGAAGGTGGAGTTTTAAAAGTGTCCAAAGGAGCTCTTGTGTTACTAAAGGCAATTCGATCTGGTAGTTTGTATTTGCTTCAGGGTTCAACTGTTATAGGTTCTGCAGCCGTCGCCTCATCCAACAAAGACAACACAAAGTTGTGGCATTAGAGGTTGGGCCACATGAGTGAGAAGGGAATCCAAATTCTCAAAAAGAAAGGCTATCTTGGCAACCATTGTACCGGTAAGGTTGATTTCTGCGAGCATTGCATTTTTGGTAAGCAGAGAAAGGTTAGCTTTTCAAAAGCCATTCACAGGACCAAAGGTACTTTGGACTACATCCATTCAGATCTTTGGGGTCCATCGAGAGTTCCCTCCAGAGGTAAATGTCATTATATGCTGACATTTATTGATGATTTTTCACGTAAACTCTGGGTATATTTTCTCAAGCAAAAGAATGAAGTTTTTTCCACCTTTAAAGAGTGGAAATTATTAATTGAGACTGGACATGGCTATTCTAGAAGTAGTTATGATAACTGCGTCTATTTTCAAAAAATATTTGATGGATCACTAGTATACTTGTTGTTATATGTTGATGATATGTTAATTGCTGCAAGAGATAAAACTCTTGTTGACAAGTTAAAGGTGCAGCTCAACAGTGAATTTGATATGAAAGATCTAGGTCCTGCCAAGAAGATTCTTGGAATGGAGATTAACAGAGACCTTCAAGATGGAAAACTTTTTCTATCACAGAAAAAGTATGTAATGAAGATGCTTGACAGATTTGAAATGCGAGATTGCAAAGCTGTTAATACTCCACTTGCTGCCCACTTCAAGTTGTCATCAGATCAGTGTCCACAATCAGAAAAGGAACAAAAGAGCATGTCACATGTCCCGTATTCTAATGCAGTCGGAAGCCTTATGTACGCTATGGTATGTACTAGGCCTGATTTGGCTTATGCGGTTAGTGTTGTTAGCAGATTCATGCACAACCCAGGAAAACAGCATTGGGAATCTGTCAAATGGATCCTTCGTTACTTGAAGGGTTCTCCTGATATTGGTTTGGTATTTGATAGACAAAAGTCTGATCCAGGAGGCGTAGTTGGTTATGTTGACGCCGACTACGGTGGTGATTTAGATCGGAGAAGATCACTTTCAGCCTATATCTTTACACTCTGCGGCTCTGCTATCAGTTGGTATTCATCACTTCAAGCCATTGCGGCTTTGTCCACCACTGAAGCAGAATATATTGCTGCTACTGAAGGAGTGAAAGAGGCTATCTGGCTCCGAGGCTTGGTTGCTGAACTTGGTTTACAACAACACATTCTTGTTATGTTCTGCGATAGTCAGAGTGCTGTGCACTTGGCCAGGAATAGCAAGCATTACTCAAAGACCAAGCATATTGATATTAAACGCCACTTTATCCGAGATATTGTTGATGCAGGAGAAATTACTGTGGAAAAAATCCATACAACTGAAAATCCTGCAGATATGTTAACCAAACCACTTCCAGCCGCTAAGTTCGATCATTGCTTGGACTTAGCTGGTATTATTCATTGTTAACAGGTTTTCATGGCGAGAGAGTATTTCCGGTCAAAAGGAGATCAAGGTGGAGATTTGTTGGTCAACAATTGTTGCTCTCCTTTTGTCAACAATTGTTGCTCATATTTCAACAATTGTGGATGATGAAGACATTTTTAATATTGTGTTTTCAACATCGGTGGCTGCATTCACACATGAAGGCAAGACTTTTGAGGTCCAAATTTGGCTATAAAAGCCAATGCTACTTCATTTGCAAAGACACCCACACAACATTTCAATAGCCAATCTCTCCTTTATATTTTCTTCTTTCTCTACTTCTTGGTTGAGTATTTCTATACTCGTAGAGAATTTGTAAGGGGCTATTTTGTCTTGTTAGTCCCAAGAAAATATTTTGTACTCTCGTCAATATTAGTGGAATCTTTGGCTCTCTCGCCCGTGGTTTTTTACCTCTATTTAAAGAGGGGTTTTCCACCTAAAACCTTGGTGTCAATTTTACTGTTTTATTAATTTCTCGTAATCTTTGGTTGAATTTATCACGCTTCCACACTCTGTAGCCCTACACGATGTTTACTATATTACCTTTACGGTTACAAATGGCGAGAAGGAATATTTTCAAGCTAAGGTGGTGGAACGTTTAGGTAGATTTTTGCGTATCTCAATCGTTAGGCCAAGGGTAATGAAATCTGCTATACATGTCTTTTGTCATCTAGTAATTCGTTCTTCCTTTGGTTTATTTTTAATTCTTATACTAACTCTCTCTCTCTTGTGCTTTTAAGTAGGCGAATGTAGCTTTTGGCATATAGTGGATGTGAAGTCTGTGCATCATTTTGGCTCGGGTTCAAGCTTTAGTTTTGCGTTAACAGCTGTTGTCAGTGTTGGACACTGTTTCTAGTAAATTGTGCCTTTGTTTTAAGTTAGTTTGTCGTCATGGTTTAGTTGCTGGTAATTGAAAGTGGTGGGATTATCTATCTATGTCTAGTGTAAAAAGGGGAAGAACAACTGTGTCTGAACTTTGTTATGACTTATGGAATTAAGTTTAAGATAATTTTAATGTGATGTTTTATTATTCTGTATCTCGTTTGGTTGAAGCATATTGCATTGGTTGATTCTTGAGACGAGACGTTTGTGGGGTTTGTTGCAATTGCTAACAATATTATACGTTGTTATTAACAAAGAAATGTGCCAAATTTGGGAAGACATTTTCAGCTTCTCAAGTAACAGTGACATGACTGCCGGACTGTATTAGTTGTCGAGGGAGGGCCTCTTAGCAGGGCGTGGTCATTTACCTCTCTATGACCTTACCCAATTTGAACCTTGTCCGCAAGATCCTGTTGGGGTAACTGCTACAGGGTGAGTTGTTAGCTCGCTGTTCCTATGCACTTGTTGAGCAAAGAAGCATGGAAAACAGGGCAGCTCCGACTTGTAGGTTCTCGGATATGGAGTCTCCTTTGTTGCTGAAAACGCAGGGATTGCTGACAGAAGCCCTAAACGTCATCAAATTAGGGAAACAACCGGAGACAGCAAGCATCATCTATATTTATAGTTTTACAAAAGCTGAAAGAAGAAAAAAAAAAATCAATTAGAAGAACTATGCAATGCACCATGAGAATGGATGCGGCAAAGTCTGAACAACGTAGCGTACCATGAATAATTAAACCCATGGTAAGTTGGGAACCATTAGAATAATACAACGTCACTAAACTGATAATGTTGAAAAGATAAAGGGCTATGCTGCACAGGCACTTGATTTTGACAAGATGCTTCAAAGCAACCTCGGCTATCTCGATGCATCCAACAACGCTCCCCAAACTCCACCATCTGGTTCCATAGGGATCGTCTTAAGTAGATCCATAATTTCACTAAACAAGCTAGCACGTCCTAACAAGTCGACCAGGCATAGTGTTCCACTTCTGGTTCTATGTGATACTTGTCACGCATGCAGTGGAAAATTTTCCTTCCTTCTTCAACCAAGCCTGCATGTCTGCCTGCAGACAAGACACTAAGGAAGGATATAGAATCAACCTCGACGTCTCTCTTTTTCATTAGAGAGAAAACTAATAGAGCACGATCACCTTCTCCGTGCATAGAATAAGCTGTAAGTAAAGCATTCCAAGAAACGCTGTCAGTGTTTTCCATCTCCTCAAATACACGCTCCGAAAGGTCAAGTTGACCACATTTGGCATACATATCGATAAGACTGTTGGAAACAAGCTTATGGGACTGAAAGCCACTCTTGATTATATAGGAATGTATAGTATAGTCATGCCCCCTCTCAAGTACGTCAAATGTGATACGGCAGGCAGGACGCTCGCTATGGTGACCACGTTGGGCTGAAACGATTCAAATTTCATGGAATGAAATGCGGAAAGGGCTTCCTTGGCAATTCCGTTATGCATGTATCCTGCGATCATTGTGTTCCAGGACACCTCATCCTTCGAGAACTCGGTTTTGTTGAACATGAACTCAGCCGATGATAAACTTCCACATTTGACATACATGTCAGTTAGAGCATTCTTCACATGACAGTCCGAGTCAAACCCGTATCTAATAATTTGACAATGAAGGCAAGTTCCCAAGCGTACATCACCCAGGGAGGCACAAGCGGGAAGCACACCAACCATTGTTTCTGGATCCGGGCAAAATCCAGCTAAAATGTTAATCGGCGAAACATTCTAATGCATTATAGCAGTCACCTATCTGCGCATACCGGTTTATCAGAGCATTCCATGTCACTACCTCGATCAGCGGCATCTTATTGAATAGATTAAGTGCAGAATTAAAAAGGTTGCACTTAGCATACATGGAAACCAAGGCAGTTCCCGTTGAAACATCAGAATCCATACTAGCTTTGATGGCATGACAGTGGGCACTATTTTCTAATCTCACTGCCCTTAGCTCTGCGCAGGCTGGGATTACGCTGACTAAAGTAACATTATTTGGCTGTGAATACTCATTCTGCATATCTCGAAACAGAGAGAGCGCCTCTTGAGGAAAACCTGATTGCGAGAAAGCAGCTATTGCGGCAGAACAAGCAACCAAATCTCTTCCCTTAATTCCTCAAAACAGATCTCTATCTTCGTCTACCACTCCACACTTCGCGTACATTGTCATCAAAGACGTAGCAATTATAACGTCAGAATCAAAGCAAATTCAACAACGTAGGTAGCCGAACTAGGACTAATTACACAAACAATTTGCATCTTCTTGAAAAGTTCAACAGCCTTAACTGCCTCTCCACACTGCGCAACCCAAGAAATCATTGCATTCCAAACAACAACATCCCTTTCAGGAATTTTATCAAACACCTTCCAAGCACTAACCAAATCACCCATTTTACTATACATATCAGTAAGTCCAGTCCCAATAAAGACATCATTTTCAAGATTCCTTTTCACTACCTTTTCATGAATGTTTACACCCTTTTCAAAACTAGATAACCCTGTACAAACTTTCAGCACGAATGTAAACGTATACTTATCCGGCTCAAGCCGCTCATTTTCCGCCATTAAACTGTACATTAAACCTTGTTGTTGTTGTTGTCGTTTTGTGTTTATCCATATGTTGTATCCATAACTTGTTTGAAGTCTCAACTACGAGTGGATTAGTTGAGTGGCTAGACTGATACTCTAAACGAGACCAATATTATCAAAAAGAAAGTAGCAAAACGCATGAGACAAGAAAAGTTCACAGAAGGTTGGGAAATAGTACGCTCGGATGTTGTTTTCGGGGCATTGTGCACTCCTTTAGTTTCCTTGTCAAAACTTGGATCATCAATACGGTTAATAGCCCTAGACAAACTTAGGGAGATTATAGGATGTATTGAGTTTAATGAAACTCAGTGAGAAATTTTTTGTTGGATCTGTTTGTTGCTGCTGTTGTGCTGATTGTTCAGCCGAGCTTCTTAAGGAACAAACTCTTCACACCACAAACCACCGAAATGCGTAAATTTTAAAACTTTTTCCCAAATAGGTTCTAATTTCTCAGTAATATCTTTATCGCATTAGTTTTCTATATATATACCTCATATATTTGAAATATTGCTACATTTTCTAAAATTAGCTGGATTTGAAATGAAACTTGGCTGCTGGCAGGTTTCTTTATCAATGATAGATAAAGGAACTCAAATTGTTTTTCCAGAGCTTTATATTTATATACAGATATTCATGGCTTTTCTTTGTCTTTTTTATTGTATAATTTCTGTCATATAGTTTAACTTTTCTTGTAGTTGATAGTGTTCAGATATGCACGATTATGTCAGAATTGCGGGAAAGATTGAATCTGCTTGGTGAATATGCTATACCGACAAGCAAATACTTTCTTGGATACTTGCCTGAGACAACTTCATTTTTTTTTTCAAAGCTTACTTCTCACAAGAACGTATTGGTTGCTATACGTGATGTTTGTCTCTAATTGGTTGACTTTTACTTTGATAGGGATTTGACATTAAAGATTATCCTGGTGGGCATCCAGGGACTACCGTATTCCCCAGGCCAAACAACTTGGAATTTCCTACTAATGTTGAAAGGATGAAGGATTATGCTGCACAGGCACTTAAGCTGTACAATGAGAAATTTGTATGCTCTTGTCACGCTTCCCATTGTCTTTTTTTTTTTTCCTTGTTTTCTCCAGAAAACTTGACGAAGCTACCTTGTGTTCATTTTAGGACGCTAAATATGAGGTCAATGAGATTCTCAAGGTTAATGGAGATGAGTGCGGCATTTACTTTATCTTCTATATTACCTTTATGGTTACAAATGGCGAGAAGGAATATTTTCAAGCCTAGGTGGTGCGACGTGTAGGTGGATCTTTGCGTTTCGCAATTGTTAGGCCAAGGGTAATGAAATCTGCTATACATGTCTTTTGTCATCTAGTAATTCGTTCTTCCTTTGGTTTATTTTTAATTATTATACTCTCTCTTGTGCTTTTATGTAGGCGAATGGAACTTTGGGCATATAGTGGATGTGACGTTTGTGCATTGTTTTGCCTCGGGTTCAAGCTTTAGTTTTGCGTTAACAGCTCTTGTCAATGTTGGACACTGTTTCTAGTAAATTGTACCTTTGTTTTAAGTTTGTCATCATGGTTTAGTTGCTACTAATTGAAAGCGGATTCTCTCTGTCTTGTGTAAAAAGGAGAAAGAATAACTGTGTCTGACCTTTATCTAGTAACTCTCTTGTTAACTCTCTCTTTTAGTGGATGTGAAGTCTTTTGTGCTTATAGTGGATGTTACCAAACCAACTCTTGCTAGGTAGCATCTGCATGGTATGGTATGGTACGATATGATATTTGCAGTGTTCATTTACCTCTTTACGACCTTACCAAATAAGAACCTTGTCCCCAACAGGTCCCTATTCACTTCTTGAGCAAAGAAACGTGGAAAACAGGTCATATTTGAGCTAGCTGCATCAGGCAGCTCCCACTTGTAGGTTCTCGGATATGGAATCTCCTTTGTTGCTGGAAACGCAGGGAGTGCTGACGAAGTTTCACATAAGCCCTCAACGTCATCAAATTAGGGAAACAACCGGAGACAACAAGCATCTATATTGTGAGGGAGAGGAAAAATCAAGGTGGGCAAGTATCTGGGAGAGCTTCAAAAAGTTGTTGCAAGAGATGAAAAGGACCAAGATGCCTGGACATCTCTGTAGAAAAAGACCTTCATATGCCCCCCAAACCAATATGATCCATTTAATAGATCGTTAGGGGAGGGCCTAAGAGGTTTCTCCCAAAACACACTCTCGCGATCGCAACGCCGCGTCGATCCATAAGGTAACGCACATGCAAAATTGCAAAAAATCCTTAGTTTTTAGTATTTCGCGGATATGGCTTAAAAAAATCCTCCGCCTGCACGCCAAAACCAACATGATATCTTTAATAGGTCGTCGAGGGCGCGTCCAAGAAATTTTGGCCAAAAAATACTCCGACGATTGCACCCCCCATCGATCCATAGGCTAACACACACGGAGAATCGTGTTATGGTCGTAAGGATTTTTTATGACTTTTCGTGTGTGTTGTTGATCGATGGGGAGTACGGTCGCAGGAGCGTGATTTGGGCAAAACTTCTAAGGCGCTCCTCTGACGACCTATTAAATGAATCATGGTTGTTTGGGGGGCAAGCGAAGTTTTTTTTTATTTTTTAAAGTCATTTAAGAAAAATACTAAAAACTGAGTATTTTTGCGATTTTCTGTGTGCGTTAGTCTATGTATCACTGGAGAGTGCGGTCGTTAGAGTACGTTTTGGCGAAACTTCTTGTGAACTCCCCTAATGCCCTATTAAAGTGATCGTGTTGATTTTGGGGATGGATGAAGGTCTTTCTAAAGCCATATGAGTGAAATACTTAAAACTTCGGATTTTTGAGATTTTCCGTGTCTGCTAACCTATGGATCAATAGGGGATTCGATCGTCGGAGTGCGTTTTGAACAAAATTTCTTGGGTGCGCACCTTACAACTTAATAGATCATGTTGGTTTGGCCGGGAGGGGGAGTTGGAGTTTTTTTAAACATATATGAGCGAAATACTTAAAAAAATAGGATTTTTTTTTTGTGATTTTCCATGTCTGTTAACCTATGGATCAATAGGGGGTTCGATCGTCGAAGTGCGTTTTGAGCAAAATTTCTTGGCGCTCACCTAACAACTAATTAAATGTAATGGGCTTGTTTTTTTTTTTTTTTTTTTGGGGGGGGGGGGGGGGGGGGGGGGGGGAAGGGGGGGGGGAAGGGGGGTTTTTTTTAGCCATATGAGTAAAATGCTAAAAACTAAGGATTTTTGGGAATGTTTTGTTTGTGTTAGCATATGGATTGTGTTGGTATGGGGGTTGTCGGAGATATTTTAAGCCATATGAGCGAAATTTGAAAAAGTAAAGACTTTTTGTGATTTTTCGTATGTGGTAGCCTATAGGGGGTCCTATCGTCGGAGTGCGCATTTTGAGCAAAATTTCTTGGGCGCGCCCCTTACAACTTATTAATGGATCGTGTTGGTATGGGGCGTTGCTGAGGTTTTGTAAGCCATATGAACAAAGTCTTAAAAACTATGGATTTTTTTGCGATTTTTCATGTGTTAGTCTATGGATTGATGGGGTGTGCAGTTGTTGGAGTGCGTTTTAGCCGATACATGTTGGGCGCTCCACGGACGATTTGGGGCGTAGGGGAGCTGTAGAACGAGTTTTTTAAATCCATATAAGCGATATACGAAACACTGAATATTCTTTTGCAATTTATTGTGTATGTTAGCCTATGGATCGATGGGCTTTGCAATCGGCGAAGTGAATTTTGGGCAAAACTTCTTTGGCACACTCCCAACCTCCATGGAACGCCTCAGTCAATATTCAGTCCTCAGCACACCCAGACCCCCGTACCACACTGTAACTGTGGGCTTTAGCAAACTGATTTGGCCCGAAAATGCCACATTCACACCGTTTTGCCCGTTTGTCCCCCCAAATAGTGACGAAAATTTAAACGAATCACATTGGGATGATACCCAATGTCCCTAGTATGCCTAGGTCTATTTTCGGCTTATATCACCCCTGTACCTAGGTCCCACCCCCAAAACCATGGGATATAGCCCACCGATTTGGTCCAAAAATACCCCGTTTACACCGTTTTGCCTATTTATCCTCCCAAATAGCCACGAAATTTTAAACGGACCACACTGTGATGATCCCCAACCTCCATGGAATGCCTCGATTGATTTTTGAAACACAACACGCTCTAGCCCTGGGACCACCCCCAAAATCGTGAGCTATAGCACACCGATTTGGCCCAAAAATGCCCCAACGCATTGTTTCACCTATTTGTCCACCCAAATTGCCACGAAAATTTAAACAGATCACACTGGGAAGATATCTAACCTCCCTGTAATGTCCCAGTTGATTTTTATCCCACAGCACACTTGAACCCCGGCCCACCCCTGAAATTGTGGGCTGTAGCACATCGATTTGACCCAAAAATTCTCCGTTCGCACCGTTTCACCCGTTTGTCCACCCAAATGGCACTAAAAATTTAAAAGAATTACACTAGGACGATCCCTAACCTCCCTAGAATTCCCGGTCATTTTTTCCCCGCATCAATCCCGGACCCTGGGCCCTCCCCCGAAATCGTGGGCTATGGAACACTAATTTGGCTCAAAAATTCTCCGTTCGCACCGTTTTGCCTGTTTGTCCACCCAAATGGCCATAGAAATTTAAGTGGAACATACTGGGATGTTCCCCAACCTCTCTGAAATTCCTCGATTGATTTTCGGCCCACAGCATGCCCAGACCCGAGGAACACCCCCTAAACCGTGGGCTATAGCATACCAATTTGGATCGATAATTCCTGTTGATTCCATTTCTCCCGTTATCCACCCAAGTTGCCACGAAAATTTAAACGGACCACACTGGGATGATCTCAAAACTCCCTGGCACTCCCTGAACAATTTTTGGGCCACAACAATCCCAGACATTTATCCCAAAAATGCCTCATTTGCATCATTTTTCTTGTTCGTCCACACAAATAGCCACGAATATCTAAACAGACCACAATGGGATGATCCCCAACCTCCCTGGCATGCCGCAGTCATTTTTTGGCCCACAGAACACCTGAAACTCAGCCTCACCTGTAAAACTTTGGGCTATAGTACACCAATTTAGCCTGAAAATGCATTATTTGCACTGTTTTGCCCGTTTGTCTACCTAAATGGCCATAAAAATTTAAAAAGACCACACCAAGATAATCCCCAACCTCCTTGGCATGCCTCGATTAGTTTTTGGACAACAATACGCTCGGACCTAAGGCCCACCCCCGAAATCTTGGGCTATGGTAAATCAATTTAGCTTGAAAATGCCCCGTTTGTGCAGTTTTGCCCGTTTGTCCATGCAAATGGCCAAGAAAATTTAAATGGACAACACTGGGATAATCCCCAACCATCATGGCATGCCTCAATTGATATTCGACCTATAGTGCGCTTGGACCCTGGGCCCACCCCCAAAACCGTGGGCTATAGCATATCGATTTGGCCTGTAATCTCCCCGTTGTCCATCCAAATGGACATGTAAAGTTAAACAGACTATACTGGGATGATCCCCAACCTCCCTAACATGCTTAGATTAACTTTTGGCCCACAACACTCCCGGACCCGGAGCCCTCCCCCAAAACCATGGGCTATAGCACACCAATTTGGCCCAAAAATGCCTCATTTGTGCTGTTGCGCCCATTTGTCCATCCTAATGGCCATGAAAATTTAAACGGACCACACTGGAACAATCCCCAACCTCTCTGACTTGGCATATTGATTTTCAGCTCACAACACTCCCAAACCTTGGGCCCACCCTCGAAATTGTGGCTATAGCACATCGATTTGGCCCAAAAATGTCCCGTTCGTGTCGTTTCGCCCGTTTGTCCACCCAAATAACAACAAAAATTTAAATGAACCATATCGGTATGATGCCAAACCTCAATGGCATACTTCAGTCAATTTTTTGTCCCACAGCATTCCCGAACCTCAAACCCACCCACAAAACTATGGGCTATAGCACACTGATTTATCCAAAAAATGCCCTGTTTACGTCATTTCGCCGTTTGTCCACCCAAATGGACACAAAAATTAAAACAGACTACACTGGGATAATCACCAGCCTTCTTGGCATACCCCAATCAATTTTTTTCCCACAGCAGGCCCAAACCCCGGGTCCACCCCTGAAATCGTGGGCTATATTACATCAATATAGCCAGAAAATTCCTTGTTTGCGTCGTTTCGCCCGTTTGTCCACCCAAATAGCCACAAAAATTTAAACGGACCACACTGGTATGATTCCCAACCTACCTGGCATGCCTCTATCGATTTTTATATCACATCACGCTTGAACCCCAGGCCCACCCCTAAAATCATGGGCTAACACAACGATTTTGTCCGAAAATGCCCCGTTCGCGTTGTTTCACCTGTTCGTCCACCTAAATGGCCATAAAAATTTGAACGGACTGCGCTGGAATTATCCCTAACCTGTCTGGCTTGCCTCAATAGATTTTCGACCACAACACACCCAATATAGGGCCCACCCCTAAAACCGTGGGCTATAGCAAACCGATTTATCCCCAAAATACCCCTTTCACGCTGTTTTACCCATTTTTCCACCCAAATGGTCAACAAAATTTAAACGAACCACACTGGGATGATCCTCAATATCCTTGTCATGCCCTAATTGATTTTTGGCCTACAGTACGTCCGAACCACGGGCTCATCCCCAAAATCGTGGGCTATAGCACACCGATTTGGCCCAAAAATTTCTCGTTGGCGTCGTTTCACCCATTTGTCCAACCAAATGGCCACAAAAATTTAAATGAACCATACTAGGATGATCCCCTATATTCCTGGCATGCCTTAGTCGATTTTTGTTCCACAGCATGCCTGGACCTCGGGCACACCCCCAAAACCGTGGGCTATAACCCACCAACTTGTCTCAAAAATGCCGCGCTCGCGCCATTTCGCCTATTTATATGGCTACTAAAATTTAAACGGACTACACTGGGATGATTACCAACCTCCCTGTCATGCCCCAATTAATTTTCGGCACATAGTGCACCCGAACCTAGGGATCACCCCTAAAATCATGGGTTATAGCGCACCAATTTGCTCGAAAATGCCCCGTTCATGCCGTTTCACCCGTTTGTCTGCCCAAATGGCCATGAATATTTAAATGGACCACACTAGAGCAATACCCAACCTCCCTAGCACTCCTTAATTGATTTTTGGTCCACAAAACGCTGCAACCCGGGTCTACCCCAAAAATCGTTGGCTATAGCACGCCAAATTAGCCTGAAAATGACTCATTCGTGCTGTTTCACCTGTTTGTCTACGCAAATAGCTACAAAAATTTAAACGGACCACACTGAGACGATCCAAAACCTCCCTGTCTTGCCCCGATTGATTTTTGGCCCACAACATACCCGAATTCTGGGACCACCCCCAAAATCATGGGCTATAGCTCACCAATTTGGCTAAAAAATGTCCCGCTCGTGCTGTTTTACCTATTTGTCCACCCAAATGACCTCAAAAGTTTAAATGGACCACACGGGGATGATCCTTAACCTCCCTGGCATACCTCGGTCAACCTTTGCCCTACATCACTCCCGAACCTTGGTCCTATCCCCAAAACCGTGGGCTATTGCACATGATTTGGCTCGAAAATGCCCCGTTTAAGTCGTTTCGCCCGTTTGCCCACCCAAATGACCATGAAAATTCAAAAGGATCACGCTGGGACCATCCCCAACCTCCATGGTATGCCTCGATCTATTTTTTAACTATAACACATTTGTACCCCGGGCCTACCCCAAAAACCATGGGCAATAGCACACCGATTTGGCCCAAAAATTGCCCGTTCGTGTTGTTTCACCCGTTTGTCCATTCAAATGGCCACGAAAATTTAAACAAACCACATTGGGATGATCCCAAACCTCCATAGCATATTTAGTCAATTTTTGGCCCACATCACTCTCAAATCCTAGGCCCACCCCCCAAATCGTGGGCTATTGCACACCAATTTGGCCTGAAGATACCCCATTTGTGCCGTTTTACCCATTTGCCCACCCAAATGACCACAAAAATTTAAACGGATCATACTGGGATAATACTTAACATCTTTTCCACAACCCGGTCGATGTTTAGCACATAGTACGCCCGGACCCTTAGCCCACCCCAAAATCGTGGGCTATAGAACACCGATTTGTCCCAAAAATGCCCCGTTAGCATAGTATTGCCCTTATGTCTACCCAAATGGCCACAAAAATTTAAATGGACCATATTGGATCAATCTCCAACCTCCATATCACACCAAGATCAATTTTCAGAGCATAGCATGCCCGGACCCTTGGCCCACCCCCAAAACCGTGGGCTATAGCACATCGATTTGGCTCAAAAATGCTTAGTTCACACCGTTTTGCCTATTTGTCCACCCTAATGGCCATAAAAATTTAAGCGGATAACATTGGGATGCTCCCCAACCTCCCTAGCATGCCTCGGTCAATTTTTGAACCACAACACGATCGAACCCCAGGCCCACCCCCAAAATAGTGGGTTATAACACATCGATTTGGCCCGAAAATGCCCCATTCGCACCGTTTTGCCCGTTTATCCATCTAATGGAAACAAAAGTTTAAACAGACCCCACCGAGATGATCCCTAACCTCTCTGGTACGCCTTGATGAATTTTCAAACTACAGCACTCTCGAACCTCGGGTCCACCCCCGAAATCATGGGATATAGCACACCAATTTGGCTTGAAAATGCGTCGTGCGCACCGTTTCGTCGTTTTTTCCACCCAAATAGACATGAAAATTTAAATGGACCATACTGGGATGATCTTCGACCTCCTGGCATGCACCGGTTAATTTTTCACCTACAGCACGCCCAGATATCGGGCTCACCCCCAAAATTGTTGGCTATAGGACACCGATTTGGCCCGAAAATGCCCCGTTCATGCCATTTCACCCTATTGTCTACACAAATAACCACAAATATTTAAACGAACCATATTGGGACGATCCCCAACCTCCATGGCATGCATCATTCAATTTATGGACCACAAAATGCCTGAAACTCGGGCCCACCCTAAAATTGTGTGTTATAGCACACCGATTTAGCGATAAAATGCCCCATTCGAGATGTTTTACCTATTTGTATACCCAAATAAACACAAAAATTTAAACGGGCCATACTGGGATGATCCTCAACCTCCATAGCCTGCCCCATTCTATTTTAGCACACAGCACGCCCAAACTCTAGGCCCACCCCAAAAACCAAGGGCTATAGCACATCGATTTGGCCCAAAAATGCCCCGTTCGTGCTATTTCACCCGTTTGTCCACCCAAATGGCCACGAAAATTTAAACGAACCATAGTGGTATGATCCCAAACCTCCCTATCATGACTTGATCAACCTTTAGCCCACAACACGCTCGAACCCCGGGACCACCCCCGAAATCATGGGCTATAGCACATCGATTTGGCTCAAAAATACCCTTTTCGCACTGTTTCTCCCGTTTGTTAATCCAAATAGCCAAAAAAATTTAAAAGTAATACACTGGGATGATCCCCAACCTCCCTGACATGACTCGGTCGATTTTCAGCTGATAGCATGCCTAGACCCTAGGCCCACCCCCAAAATCATGGGCTACAGCACACCAATTTGGCCCAAAAATGCCCTGTTCTCGCTATTTTGCCCGTTTGTCCACCCAAATGTCCACGAAAATTTAAACGAACCACACTGAGATGATGCCCAACCTCTCCGGCATACCACGATCAATTTTTGTCCCACAACACACTTGGATCCCAGACCCACCCTCGAAACCATAGGGTATAGCACACCAATTTGGCTCGAAAATGCCCGTTCGCCTGTTTGTCCACCCAAATGGCCATAAAATTTAAATGGACCACATTGGAACATTCCCCAAACTCCCTGGCATGTTTTGGTCAATTTTTAGCCCACAGCATGCCCGAACCCCGAGCCCATCCCCAAAAGAAAGGGCTATAGCACATTAATTTGGTTCGAAAATGCCGCGTTCATGCCATTTTGCCCGTTTGTCCACCCAAATGGCCCCAAAAATTTAAACGGAACATACTGGGATGATCCCAACCTCCCTGGAATTCCTAGTAAATTTTAGGCCTACAACACCCCAGCCACCGGGCTCATCCCCAAAATCGTGGGCTATAGAACATAGATTTGACCCGAAAATGCCCCGTTCACGCCATTTAGCCCTATTGTCCACCCAAATAACCACGAATCTTTAAATGGATAATACTACGATGATGTACAACCTCCCTGGCATGCCCCAGTCAGTTTTCAGCCCACAGAACTCCCGAAACCCGTGCCCACCCCAAAACTGTGGGCTATAGCTCACCAATTTAGCCTTAAAATGCTTCGTTCGCTCCGTTTTGCCCATTTGTCCACCTAAATGGCCATGAAAATTTAAAAAAACCACACTGGGATGACCATGCCCTACCCCAGTCTATTTTTGACCCATAAAACACCCAAACACTAGGCCCATCCCCGAAACCAAGGGCTATAGCACATCAATTTTTCCAGAAAATGCCCCGTTCGTGCTATTTCGCCCATTTGTCCACACAAAAGGATACAAAAATTTAAACGGACCACACTGGGAAGATATCCATCCTCCATATCACATTCTGGTTTATTTTTGGCCTACAACACACTCGAACCCTAGGCCTACTCTCAAAATCGTGGCCTATAACACACCGATTTGGCTCAAAAATTCCTTGTACGCGCCATTTCGCTTGTTTGTCCACCCAAATGGCTACGAAAATTTAAAAAGACCATATTAGGACGATCTCTAACCTCCCTGGCATGCCTCGGCAATTTTCATCCCACAGCACACTCATACCCTAGGCCCACACCCAAAACCGTGGGCTATAGCACACCGATTTGGCCCCAAAATGCCCCATTCGTGCCGTTTCATCGGTTTGTCCACACAAATGGCAACGCAAATTTAAATGGACCACACTGGGATGATACCTAACCTCCCTTACATGCTCGGATCAATTTTTTTCTCACAACACACTCGAACCCTAGACCTATCCTCAAAACTATGGGGTATAGCACACCGATTTAGCCCGAAACTGCCCGTTCGTGCTGTTTCGCTCATTTGCCCACCCAAATGGCCACAAAAATTTAAATTAACCATATTGGGATGGTCCCCAACCTCCCTGGTACACCCCGGTCAATTTTTCCCCCATCATGCTCGAACCCCGGGACCACCCCAAAATCATAGGCTATAGCACACTTATTTGGCCAGAAAATGCCCCATTCATGCCCTTTTTGCCGGTTTGTCCACCCAAATGGCAATGAAAATATAATCGGACCACATTGGGATGATCCCCAACTTCTCTGTCATGTTTTGATCAATTTTTGGCCCACATTATTCTCGAACCCCTGGCCCACTCCTAAAACTGTGGGCTATAGCACACCAATTTGGCTTGAAAATTCCCCTTTTGCACCGTGTCCCCTGTTTGTCCGTCCAAATGGCCATGAAAATTTAAATGGACCACACTAGGACAATGTCCAACCTTCCCGACATTCTTTGATCGATTTTTGGCCCACAACACGCTCAAAACTCCAGCCCACCCAAAAATTGTTGGCTATAGCACACCGATTTGGTCAGAAAATACCCCGTTCGTGCCTTTTCACCTCTTTGTCCACCCAAATGCCACAGAAATTTAATCGGACCATAATGGGATGATCCCCAACCTCTACAGAACATATCGACCGATTATGGACAAAATCATGCCCGAACCCCAAGCCCACCATCGAAATCATGGGCTATATCACACCGATTTGACTTGAAAATAACATGTTCACGCAGTTTCACCCGTTTGTCCACCCTAATGGCCACAAAAATTTAAAAGGACCATATTGGCATGATCCTCAAACTCCCTGGCATGCCCCAGTCAATTTTTAGCCCACAACACACTCAAACCCCAAGCCCACCCCAAAATAGTGGGCTGTAGCACATCGATTTGGCCTAAACATGCCCCGTTAGCGCCGTTTCGCCCGTTTGTCCAGACAAATAACCAGAAATATTTAAATGAACAATACTGGGATGGTCCCCAATCTACCTAACATGTCTCGATAGATTTTAAGTATACAGTACGCTCGAACCCTGAGTCCACCCCCAAAACCGTGGGCTATAGCACACCAATTTGGCAAAAAAATGCCCCATTTGTGCCGTTTTGCCTGTTTAACCATCTAAATGGCCACAAAAATTTAAACGGACCATACTGGGATGGTCCTTAACCCCCTATCAAGCTTCAGTCGAATTTTGACCCACAGCAAACCCAAACTCCAGGACCACCCCCGAAACCGTGGGCTATAACACACCGATTTTGCCCATACATACCTCATTCACGCTGTTTTACCCGTTTGTCAACCCAAATAGCCACAAAAATTTAAACGAACCACACTGGAAAGATCCCTAACCTACCCGGAATGACCTGATCAATTTTTAACCTATAGCATGCCCGAACCCCAAGCCTACGCTCGAACACTGGGCCCACCTCCAAAATCATAGGCTATAGCATACCTATTTGGCCAAAAAAATGCCATATTCATGCCTTTTTGTCGGTTTGTCCACCTAAATGACAATGAAAATATAATCAGACCACATTAGGATGATCCCCAACCTCTCTGTCATGTTCTGATCGGTTTTTGACCCACAGTATTCCTGAACCCCTGGCCCACTCCTAAAACTGTGGGCTATAGAACACCGATTTGGCTCGAAAATGCCCCTTTTGCACCGTTTTCCCCGTTTGTCCATCCAAATAGCCATGAAAATTTAAACGGACCACATTAGGACAATCTCCAACCTTTCCGACATTCTCTGATCGATTTTTGGCCTAGAACACGCTCAAAACTCCAGCCCACCCCAAAAATTATGGGCTATAGCACACTGATTTGCCAGAAAATGCCCCGTTTGTGCCTTTTCACCTGTTTGTCTACCCAAATGCCACAAAAATTTAAATAGATCACACTGGAATGATCCTAAACCTCCCTAGCATATCTTAGTCAATTTTTGGCCCACATCACTCTCAAATCCTAGGCCCACCCTAAAATCGTGGGCTATTGCACACCAATTTGGCCCGAAAATACCCCGTTTATGCCGTTTTACCCATTTGCCTACCCAAATGACCATGAAAATTTAAGCGGACCATACTGGGATAATCCTCAACCTCTTTTCCACAACCCGGTCGATTTTCAGCACACAACACGCCCAGACCCTTAGCCCACCCCAAAATCGTGGGCTATAGAACACCAATTTGGCCCAAAATTGCCCCAATCAATTTTTAGCCCACAACACGTTCGAAACCCAAGCCCACCCCAAAATAGTGGGCTGTAGCACACCGATTTGGCCTGAAAATGCCCCGTTCTCACTGTTTCGCCCATTTGTCCAGACAAATAGCCACAAAAATTTCAACGAACAATACTGGCACGGTCCCCAATCTCCCTGACACATATCGATCAATTTTTAGCATACAGTACACTCAAACCCTGAGCCCACCCCTAAAACCGTGGGCTATAGCACACCAATTTGGCTAAAATATGCCCCATTATGCCATTTTGCCTGTTTAACCATCTAAATGGCCACGAAAATTTAAACGGACTATACTGGGATGGTCGTTAACCCCCTGGAAAGCCCCAGTCAATTTTCAACCCACAGAAAACCTAAACTCCAGGCCCACCCCCAAAACCGTGGGCTATAAAACACCGATTTTGCCCATAAATACCTCGTTCACGCTGTTTCACCTGTTTGTCCACCCAAATAGCCACAAAAATTTAAACAAACCATACTGGAAAGATCCCCAACCTACCTGGCATGCCCCGATCAATTTTTAACCTATAGAATGCCAAAACCTTAAGCCCACCCTCGAAATCGTGGGCTATAGCACACCGACTTGGCCCTAAAATGCCCCATTTGTGCCATTTTGCCTGTTTAACCTCCCAAATGGCCACAAAAATTAAAGGGACCATATTGGAACGATCCCCAACCTCCCTAGCATGCTCCAGTCAATATTTGGCCCACAGAACGCCCGTACCCTGGGTCCACCCTCAAAATCGTAGGCTATAGCACACCGGTTTGACCCAAAAATGCCCTGTTTGCACAGTTTTGCCTGTTTGTCAACTTAAATGGCAATGAAAATTTAAACCAACCACATTGGGACTAATCCCCAACCTCCCAGGCATGCGATAGTAGATTTTTAGCCCACACATACCCAAACCTCAGGCTTATCCCCAAAACCGTGGGCTATAGCACACTGATTTGGCCTAAAAATGCCCCGTTCACACCGTTTCGACCATTTGTCTACCCAAATAGCCACAAAAATTTAAATGGACCACACTGGGATGAAAGTGAGTCGTCAGGGTCAGAGGGGTTATTTGGGTACTCAAACAAGTGAAATGGATCGAACAGATCATTTTTGGGCTAAATCAATGTGTTGTAGCCCACGGTTTTGGGGTAGGCCCGGGTTTCGATCGTGTTTTGGGTCAATAATCCGCTAAAGGCTCCCAGGCAGGCTGAAGAGCAGAGAAGTGTGGGCCAATGGGGTCGGCGAGGCTATTTGGGTGGTCAAATGGGCGAAATGACTTAAATGGGCTATTTTCGAGCCATATCGGTGTGCTATAACCCACGATTTTTGGGGCGGGCCAGGGTCCGAGCATATTTTGGGCCATGAATTGATCGAGGGCTCTCAGTCAGGTTGAGGAGTAGGGGAGTATTGGCCGTAGGGGTTTACAGGGCCGTTTGGGTGGTCAAACAGGAGAAACAGCGCGAACAAAATTTTTTTAGCTAAATTGATGTGCAATAGCCCACGATTCTGAGGTTGGCCTGAGGCCCGAACATGTTTTGGGCCAAAACTCTATTGGGGGCTCATAGGCAGGCTGAGTAGTGGGGGAGTGTAGTCCGACGGGGTCGGTGAGACCGTTTGGGTGGTCAAACGGGCGAAACAACGCAAAGAGGCCATTTTTGAGCCAAATCAGTATGATATAGCCCACGATTTCTGGGGTGGGCTCGGATGTATTTTAGGCCAAAAATTAATTGGGGTCTCCCAGACAGGCTGAGAAGCGAGCGAGTGTGGGTCGTTGGGGCAGTTTGGGTGGTCAAACGAGCAAACCGACATGAATAGGCCGTTTTCGAGCCAAATCAATGTGCTATAGACCACAGTTTGACAGTTGGACTGAGGATCTGGCATGTTTTGGATCCAAAATTGATCGGATGGGCTCACTGCATGCATAAAATATTGAAAAGTGTCCAACTTATATAGATATTATGTATTAAAATATCATGTAGATCCCTACAAGCAGAAGAGATAAAAATGAAAGTTTGCCTATAGTTTAGTCACTTGTAAGCATAGTACATCAAATTTTTCTCTATTAGCAAGCTGTTGTATGCAAAGTTTCTTTAATTATAATTTTATGGGTCAATCTACATTTACAATTAATTTTAATCTTCATTTGAAAAAAGTTTTTCCATATCGAAACATATATCTTAAATTCGAGCTTTGATGTTGGAAATTTTGTCGATGGAAATTGCTTGCACTTAAAAGGGCCTACATGACGCGCGTTAGTCATGTCAATAGTAGCAAAATACTAGATGTTTAAATTAATAAAGTTAATAGAAAAAAAAAGGGATTATATTAGATGACTAACCTAGCTTTTGATGTTATTGTCTTGACATATCGTGCCTTAATTGGAAAGGGAAGAGCTGGTAAACAAAATAAAACGGCTCTCTAGTTGCTGTGGCGGATTCAGAATTTATAGATTGTGGGTGCTTAAAAAATTTAAAAAATAAAAAAAAATAAAAATTTACCTAAATGAGGTTTGAACTCGGGAATCGATCTGTTCCCGTGGAGAACCATAGAGGCAACTTAAATACCAATGCACCCAATAAACTTTTTGTTTTAGTGGGTCCTTTTATACATTATATGCATGTTTTCGTATATTTTTTATGTAATTTTATCTATTATCCGTCTAGTTAAATAGATATCGAAGCACCTCAAAAATGAATATAGGTCCCTGTCTATTTGACAATAAAAATATGTAAATGCTTAGGAACGTCTTTAGGGATATAGTGGTGGTTAGATGGGCATATTATTTGTCTTAGTATTGATGCTTCTCTTTTCTTTGTATTTTTATTTAAACTTTTGTCACTCTTATAATATTTTAAATTTTGTTTTTTTTTTACATTTTTTTTAAAGTCAAAATCAACCAAAAACAATTTTTTATTTACACAATAAAAAGATATTTGGGAATCTATTCTCTCAAAACCCACATCGTGAGATCACCATGTATGTTATTGTTAAGTGAAAATTAATTAAATATGTAAAAATGGAATGAACTTATTGATTTCAACTATATTTTCATTAGTCTTTTGGAAAATTTGTAAAATGAACAATGAATTATAAAGAATTGATTTTCTGATACATAGACAGTTTTTAAGTTAATTTATTTATATTAGTACAAGGTTACTCAATAATCATTAACTAATAGGAATAGTACTTTAAATACACAGGTTGAAATGGGAGTGTAGAGTGAGCTGAAACGACTCAGAACAAAAAAAAATTAAATAATGAAAAAAAAGTCATGCAAGCCGTTGGGTCCTAGGCGACTTGCAAGTCGTTGGACCCACAACGTTTTGTCCCCTTTGGTTTATTTCCAAATCAAGTGGCCCCTTTGAAATTTTTTGATAAAAAAAAGAGCTCTTTTGACTCTGGATTGAACTCAAAGAAAGCGCTTAGTATTTTGTTTGCGTCTTTACTAACATTTGAACGCGACAACTTAATTCTTAACTTATTTTACTAACCACTAAGTTGCATCCTTAAGTTCGGTCTTACCGTACATTTCTGATAGAAGTTGTTTCTTACGTACGACTTAAATCCCTGATCTTCTAGTTAAATCTTTTATGTTCCATCCATCTTTGTTAGTTTGTCCGATTTTGACTAAATACGAAGTTGATGATAAGAAAAATTTCAATCTTATATAGATTATTATTATATCCAGATAAAAAAAAGGGCAGCACGGTAAACTAAAGCTACCACTATGTGCGGTGTCCGGGGAAGGGCCCCACCACAAGGGTGTATCATACGCAGTTTTACCTTGCATTTCTGTCAGAGGCTGTTTCCAAGGCTTGAAGCCATGACCTCCTAGTCACATGACAACAACTTTACCAGTTACTCCAAGGCTCCCCTTCAATATTTTTATATCCAAATATTTTTTAATTTTATGATCTTAAATATATCACGTAGAAAGTTGAAATGTCAAAAATCACAAGGTTTGTCTCATGAAAATTAGGCTGAAAGGGGTTGACAACATGTTATTTTGGTGTAATGGATACAGAAATTCCTTATTAAATAAACAGAAAAAGCTCAAAAATACCCCTCGTTAGATTTTTGGCTCAAAATACCCCTTCGTTAAATATTTGGCTTAAAAATACCCCCCCCCCCCCAAAGGAATTCAAAAAAGGATCAAAAATACCCCTGAACTATCTGAAATAGAACAAAAATATTCCTCGTTAGTTTTTTGGCTCAAAAATACCCCTCTGTTAAATATTATTAGTTAAATATTATTAAAAAATTATATAAAAATAAAAATAACAAACTATTTAATAAAAGAAAAATAAAATTTTTAAAAAATGAAAATAAAAAATGTCATTAAGGATGTAAATTATTATAAAAAATCATTTAAAAAATAAAAAACTTTTTATTAAAAAAAATTATAAAAAAATTTAAAAAATGAAAATAAAAAATGGCATTGAGGATCCAAATTATTAAAAAATAATTATAAAATTATTTAAAACATAAAAATAACAAAGTGATTATTAAAAAGAAATTATAAAATTTTAAAAAATAAAAATAAAAAATTGCACTGAGTATCCAAATTATTGAAACATAATTATAAACTTATTTAAAAAAAATAAAAATAAAAAACTGATTATTAAAAGAAATTGTAAAACTTTTTTTAAAAAATGAATAGCCAGTTTCTAATTTTTTTAAAAGTGAACTAGCACTTCAAAAACAAATTTTCGACCACTTTCGTAGAGCAATAAATAATAACTCTTTTTTTCCATCTCAAATTATGTAGCGTAATTTTTTAAAATATTTATCTTAAATTATTTATCAATTTGAATTCTCAAAAAAAGAGCAACTCGTATGCAACTTTACCTTATATTTCTACCACTATAATGCCCCTTATTTACAGGATTCGAAAACGGGCTCCACCACTATAGCGCCAGTAATGTATAGGCCAGGTCTCGGGAAGGGCCCCACCACAAGGATGTACTGTATGCCGCCTTACCTTATTTTTCTGTCCCCCACCACAAGGATTTACCTTATATTTCTGCCACTAAAGGGCCCGTTATATACAGGGTTCGGAGAAGGGCTCCACCACTAAAGTGCCTATTTTGTACAGGGTCTCGGGAAGGGCCCTACCATAATGATGTAATGCATGCAGCCTTACCTTATATTTCTGCCCCCACCACAAGGATTTACCTTATATTTCTGCCACTAAAGTGCCCGGGTTCGGAGAAGGGCTCCACCACTAAAGTGCCCATTATGTACAGAGTTTCGACAAGGGTCCCACCACAACAATGTACTGTATGCAGCCTTACCTTATATTTCTGTCCCCAACCACAAAGATGTACTGTGTGCAGCCTTACGTTATATTTCTGTCACATATTTCTGTCAGAGTTGGTTTCCAAGGCTTGAAACTGTGACCTCCCGATCACATGACAATAACTTTACCAGTTACTCCAAGGTTGTCCTTCGTCAATTTAGATTATTAAGATACGTAATTATCCTTTTTCTATTTGGTGATTTTTTTGAAGACTATTTATACACTTTTTTATAATAAGATGATGACATATTAAAGGTTTCAATCGAGAGAAATTGTTCTTTAAGAAATAAATAAGGATGCACTTTTAAGACATAATTAATACATATCCTTATGAGATAAAAAAAAAAAGGTTATTTCTGACAGATTCTCATCAACAATCCACTTCTTTTATCCGAACTTGGAATCGACAAGTTTATAGAAAATAATTTGAAAATTACATAGCAAGTTACATTTCTTTTTTTTTTTTCAGATGAAACTTTATTACTACTTTGATTGACTCATATTGACTTGACACATTACTTAATTAAAAAATTAAAATTTTAGTTAGAAATACTCCATATCTTTTACTAAACTAATCCTACTAATGTTGCTTAAAACTCTAAATTTGCCTTAGCTAGATAGATACGAGATATTTCTCTTTTTGTTCCTTTTTATTTACTCCCTTCATTTAAAAAAGAATTACTCCTACTTTAATTTTACCTTGCCACGTGAAATATTTAAAATCACAAAATTAAATAATATTTTCAAACATTTAACATAACATTAATTTAAAACTACAAAGTCTTTTATATTTTATTGAAGTCAAAATCACTGTCAGCAGTAGACTAGTAGTGCTCTCCTCTTCTCCTCTGTGGAGCATCCACAATCAGTCTCTCTTTCTTTCTTTTTATTTTCTCTATTAGTGAAGGTGGTAGGTCAAATTTCTGGGATTTTATTAAAACTTTTGTCACTCTTATAATATTTTAAATTTACTTTTTTTACACTTTTTTTCAACTTTCAAATCAAAAACAACCAAAAATAATTTTTTATTTACAAAATAAAAACAAGATATTCGCGAATCTATTCTCTCAAAACCCAAATCGTGAGATCACCATGCATGTTATTGTTACGTGAAAATTAATGAAATATGTAAAAATGGAGTGAACCTATTGATTTCAACTATATTTTCATTATTTTTTTGGAAAATTGGTAAAATGAACAACGTATTATAAAGAATTGATTTTCTGATACATAGACAATTTTTAAGTTAATTTATTTATCTTAGTACAAGGTTACTCAATAATCATTAATTACTAAGAATAGTACTTTAAATGCACATGTTGAAACGGTAGTGTGGAGAGAGCTGAAACAACTCGGAACAAAAAACTATTTAGATAATGAAAAAAAGTCACGCAAGTCACTGGGCCCTAGGCGACTTGCAAGTCGCTGGACCCACAACGTTTTGTCCCCTTTTGTTTTCTTTCCAAATCAAGTGACCCCTTTGGAATTTTTGGCCAAAAAAAGAACTCTTTTGACTCCAGACTCAAAAAAATCACTTAGCATTTTGTTTGCGTCTTTGTTAAAATTTGAACGCGACAACTTAATTCTCAACTTATTTCATTACCCACTAATAAACCGCATCCTTAAGTTCGGTCTTACCCTACATTTCTGATAGAAGTTGTTCCCTACGTACGACATAAATCACTGATCTTCTAGTTAAATCTTTTATATTTCATCCATTTTTGTTAATTAGTTTGTCCGATTTTGACTAAATACAAAGTTGATGATAATAAACTTTTGAATCTTATATAGATTATTATTATATCCAGACAAAAAAAAAAGGGGCAGCCCGATGTACTAAAGCTACCGCTATGCGTGGTGTCAGGGGAATGGCCCCACCATAAGGGTGTATCGTACGCAGTCTTACCTTGCATTTCTGTCAAAGGCTGTTTCCAAGACTTAAACCCGTGACCTCCTAGTCACATGGCAGCAACTTTACCAGTTACTCCAAGGCTCCTCTTCAATATTATTATATCCAGATATTTTTTAATTTTATGATGTTAAATATATCACTAGAAAGTCGAAATGACAAAAATCACAAGGTTTGTCTCATGAAGATTAGGCTGAAAGGGGTTGACAACTTGTTATTTTGGTGTAATGGATACACAAATTTCTTATTAAATAAATAAACCCTCTGCATGGTAAAGGGACAGACTTTTTTTATGCATGCAGTCTTTTAGGTTTCTATATTTATGTTATTAATAACAGGGACAAGGTTTCAAAACATTATTCTATCGGTAGTAAAAGTGAATTAGCACTTCAAAAATAGATTTTCTTAAAAGTAATTATGGTAATAAAAGATTTACTTTTATTTTCCTTCTAATAAAAAATAAAACTTAAACATAGTAAGAAAATCAGGGCAAATAAAACCTACACATATACTTCTATTTTTATGCATGTATTTGCCATTTACACGACACATATGACAAAGCTACATTTATAGATATTGACTTTGATTGACTTGACACATTATTTAATTAAAAAAGACTACATTGTAGATGCTAGAGAAGAGGTGACGTCTATTTATAGATATTTAAAATCTTTCCTCTAACAAAGAGGTTAGCCAAATATGGAAAAGAATTATATTTTTCCTTTCAGGAAAAGTAAAAATAATTATTATGGTAACTTTTATAAATTTTTTGGGATCTTTCTACTACACCCGCAACCTTATATATATTTCTCTTTTCTCCGTGTAGTGTAGCTAAGTGAAGGTGGTAGCTCAAATTTTTGAAATCTTCTACTACACCTGCAGGTACTCTTTTCATCTAGCTAGTAGTTCAAAGGGTTTATTTCGAATTTTGACCTTCTTTTTTTTTTTTTCTTTTTTATTATTATTATTGTTAGATCACTACTTCTACATTGGGTATATTGTTGTTGTTGTTGTTTCATATATCGTTAGAATTAGGTGAAGATGTGAATCACCTTCTTCTACATTATTAGATAACTTTTTGCTTATGGTGGGAAGTTCAAACACTATGAAAATAATAAACAATGGTTAATTAGTTGGACATTTAGAAGTTTTGGGTACTCCAAATCCCTCTTTTCTTTCTTTTCTCGCGTAGTGTAGGTAACTAAACAAAAACTTATGTTTTTATTTGTAGATAATATTACTGAGTGATTTCTTTTCTCGTGTAGATAGCTTAACAAAAGCTTATGTTTTTATTGTTAGATATTACCGTGCGTGAGTGAGTGAAAAAGGTGGTAGCTGGTTTTTGAGATTTCGTACTACGCAGGATCCAGGATTTAGGGTTTGTGAGGTTCGGACGCAAATATTGACCTTCAAAGCTTTAAGGTTTCGCTTGAAAACCAAAACACTCAGCTATCTTTTTTATTTTCTTGGTGCTTTTTGAAGCTTATACTAATTTATATATATATATATATATATATATATATATATATATATATATATATATATATATATTTCTTATAATTATACCTAACAAATTTAACGGATATCGAAGCACAAAAAATACATATAGTTCCCCCCCCTGCTTATGAGAGAGTAGATAAAAACTTTATATACTTAAGTAGACATTGTCCATGAAACCCCCTACAAAAATCACTTCATTGTGTTTAGACATAATTTTTGCAGTTAATATTAAGAATTTAAATGTACTTTTGACCAAAAAAAAAAATTAGAATATGGAATGTAATTTAAATAGCGTTATTTTATGAAAATAAAAAAAGTTAGGATTTTTATGAGGAAAAAAAAATTAAAAAGTGAAAAATTTTAAAACAAGGTTTTGGTTTTTTTGTATTTGAAATTTTCATGATCAAACACTATTCTTCAAAGAAAGTGAAATAAATTTTTGAAAATAAGTGAAAAATATTAATGGCCAAAAATATCTAATAAAATTTATCAGTTTATTTTTTAAAAAAAAAAAAAGATAAAAAACACACTTGAAGCAAATTTGTTAGTTTATAAATGTTTTCTTTGACTATTTTTCTACCTACACATATACTTTTATTTTTATGCATGTAGTTGCTATTTACAGGACACATATGACAAATTTAAATAGCTCGAGGTCAAAACACACTTAAACTATACCAAATGTTTATTGAAACATATTTTAATTAGCTATCGGTTGTTATTTTTTCAACCTAAACTGGTGATTCTTAGGTAGGAAAAATATATAGTTCAAGTCGGAAACCTACACATTAGATACCGTATTTTTTTCTCCTGAAAAGTACTTTTATAAATTTTTTTAGGTTGTTAGCTCTATAAGCGTGCTACTAAGTGTGGTACTGCGCCGAGAATGTTACGGGGTGTTACAACTTTGTGGTAGTCCCCCTTGTTTCTGCTATTATTTGTCATTTTGTTATTATCTATTATTTTTTGTTCTTATATTATGTTTTTTTATAGACTATTTTTGTTATGAGTCGGGGTCTATCGAAAAAAACCTCTCTACCTCATCTGTGAAGTGGTGATACGGACTTAGTACACTTTACCGGTTTACCCTCTTCCTAGACCCCACTTTGTGGGAATATACTAAGTATGTCGTTGTTGTAAAAACAACACAAAAGTTAACATAAGTCAGAATAATAATTGCAATAGTCTCTGATTGTATTTTGCAGCCATGGTTAAAACACCTAAAGAAATAGAAGGCATCGCAATGTGTGAAAGTTCAAAACTTGGGGAGAAGCCTTTCTTCCAAAAGGTAATGTATCATTTAACTTTTTTATTTTTTTTTTATCATTTTTAGTAGCAATGAACTACATTAAGTTCACTATCCCTACATGAGACTAATCAGTATCAGTACGAAGTGTATTTCTCAAGGATCACACAGAAGGAAAGTTAAAAGAGATGTAACTATTCCAAGTCGTAATAGGGAATGTCTTGAGTACTTATTACATACTTAGGCGCTAAATATATTAAGAAATATAAAAGAGAAAATTCTAGTAGAATACTGTTATTGATGCTTTTGTCGGGAAACAATATTCCAGACGCAAGAATTAATAGGAATGATAGTGAGTTTATTTTCGGAATTATTTTGTTAGTATAATAGAACTTCCCTTAGTGGATTAGAACTCTTGGTAATTTAGTTTTATAGGGCTTTTTCTATTTCTAGATTGTTAGGATTCTTTGCTACTGTAAACCTCTATGTAAGAGAGTTGACGTTATTAATAAAACAAGTTAGATTTTATCAGAGAATCGGAACTTTCTCAAACAAGTTCTCAGGTCTGCAGTTCCCTGAATGAACTGCAAAATTCAGCAATCATAGCTAAGTCACGAAACAAAAACAAGGGCTTAGACCATAACGTTAGGTCTGACTTCCAAGGGCTTAGACCATAACGTTAGGTCTGACTTCCAAGTTAGTTGTCCAGTGACTCGATCCAAAACTAGGGGCCATAACAATTTGCTATCGGTTTGATAGGATATACTTTAATACTCTTAAATTTACATAGTATGTAAACTTTTTACCTTGGATTCAAATATTAAGGCATTCCTGATTTTTCAGATTAGCTTTTCTTGGGTTGGAAAAAAGTGTCTTCTCCGCCCACAAAGTCAGAAAAAAACTAGTAAGTTTCATTTTTATTATTATATTATTATTACTATTAACATTGTTATTATACGTTTTGTTTAATTACTTTTGTTTCAGAGTATTGCTGGGCATATGCTTCTATTGGAGCCATGTCGGCAGCTGTATCCTTTAAAAGCAAAAAGGCTGTCGTCCCCTTATCGAAGCAGCATTTGACAGACTGCTTGTTCAAGTACTATCCGGATCCTGAGAAAGAGGCTAAGTTGAAGGAAGGTGAGACGTGCGGATGTAGTTGTTCTAAGGCTTATAGGTTTGCTATTGAACAGGGCATTGCAGAAGAAGAATCATATCCCTACGCTATGAGAAGAGGCAATTGCAAATGTACAGAAACAATGGTATGTATTTTTTTTTTTTAACTGTTAGCTTCTGGATTCTGCTGCTCTTTGGTTACACAAGTATATCTCTTCCCATGAAACCCCGATCAATCAAACCACAGGCTTGAGTTACACCCTAGCATTCCATGTGATTGTCCTGATCATTGTAAAATTTAAGACTGGGATCTACTAAGAGGTAAGAAGAGCCAAATGTTTTGATCAAATGTTCACTTGATTTCCTCCTCTTCATCTTCATGAATAGGCATTTTATCTTTATTGAAATGCAATCCTAAGTGTAGATAGGATTGGACGTAGGATGCTAAGGTGGGTTGCAGTATTCATTTCGATCTAAAATGAATAGGCATTTTAGCATCAAGCGCCCATGTTGCATTTACAGGAATAGGACAAGTAATATTCTGATTGTCCTTTGCCTTTGCTAGTGTCCTTGGTTGGTGAATTCTTGGTTTGAGTATTTTGTGAGTCAAGAGGTTGAGTGCCTCGAAGTGGGGGTCGAAATTGGAAGAGGATTTAGGAGTCCGCGGTAATGATTTTATTTGCTTTTTATGCAGAAAAAGGTGAAGATTGCTGGATATCAATGCATTAATATTCGTAGACTGTCTAAAGGCCAAATCGAAGAGCACATAAAAAGGCAGCCAGTCACATGCTCAATTAGGTCTTATAAAAGCCTTAAGAATCACGTCGGACAAGTTTGAATTAATTTATTCTATCAAATTTTCAAAATAATTGAATGTTACTTGTTGTTTATGTTTACCAACGTTGTGTAAATCAGAGCGTCTATATGGGACCAACTGTGAAAGAAATTGAAGATAGGCGGGCAAGTCTAGCCAAAGGCGAGAAAGACAGTACGCACAACATGCTTATCGTGGGCTTTGGCACGGATGAAGATGGACAAGATTATTATCTTGTTCAGAACAGCTGGGGGGAAAGATGGGGTACCATGGCTATGGTAAAATAAAGTGTTCGTTGTTGTATAATCTACGCTATCCAATTGCTTTTTGACTATGAGCAACATCAAAAGAAACTGTCCATAAGCTTTTCGTTTATTGTTTTATTTCTGCATAAGAATGTTCTCTTCTTTTTTTTTTCCTGCATTTTTGTTCCAAATACTATCATGTAGTGACAGTCCCTATTGGAGAAATAAAAGTGACAGCTTTCCTCTAACTGCCTCTTCTTTTTCCATTCAGATGCTTTCTGTGATACATAATTTATTTTCAAATCTGACATGCTAGCTAGATTTAATTTTTTGCCTTCCCTGACCATTCCTCTTTGACATTCATGGCAGGAGATTAAAAACTAGATATTATGAGCCACTTACACTGGTGGAATAATAATTCACAAAACTAAAATATGTATAAAAATCATGGCCAAAAGACCTTTGCATTTGTATAGTTGTTTTTAATAAAAGACTAAGCTCGAATTTCGCATCGCGTAATTTTTCATCTTTCTTTCGGCCCACAGCACTCAGGACCCCGGGTCCAACCCCAAAACCGTAGGCTATAGCACACTGATTTGATTCGAAAATGCCCCGTTTGTACTGTTTCGCACGTTTGACCACCCAAATGGACACAAAAATCAAAACGGACCACACTAGGATGCTTCCCAGCCTCTCTGGCATGCCCATGTCAATTTTCAGCCCATATCACCCCCGGACCCCAGGCGCACCCCCAAAATCGTGGACTATAGCACACCGATTTGACCCGAAAAATACCCCGTTTGCACCGTTTCGCCCGTTTGACTACTCAAATTGCCATGAAAACCAAAACGGAATATAATTTCCAGAAGTTTGGCAGCAAAATTTAGTCATGTTGATTAGGCATCGAAAAGTGAGTAGGCATTGTGTAATTTTGTAGTGACACATCCAAACTAATTGTTTCACTCAATGGGGTTGACATAGTGCAGCCTCTATTTCAAATGAAAGCAATGTTGTCCAAGAACAATATTGGAAGCGCTTAAAGGAAAAGCGTAAGAGCTTAAGTGAGAAACGTTGTGAGTTAGCTTATTTAGATTCCATTAATATTGATACCGTGATCTTCGAAGATGGTGTCACTGGTTCCACAATGCCCTTGGCTGAATTGTCACATAAAATAAAAATTATTTCATTAATATTTCATCCAACTTGCTTCTTTACGTGATATTAACTTCGTTTTTTTAGTTGGGTCTTAGGGACATTTCCAGTTGGTGATATGAGATTGTATTACAAGCCGAATCCATACAATGTAATGACGAGTTCTCATCTCTCACTTGATAGTGTCAAGGGTCAAGCTATAAATGAGGGTCTATTGACAAAGTTTACACTCCATCCTTCAGAAATGTTGAACTTTCCCAACCTATTTTAACTAATGATGCGAAGGCCGGAGCAAATCAGATTAGATGTTCAATGTCTCCAAGGATTTGGTCAGACATTCACAGCATGTTGCTCGAATTTTGAATCACAACATGCTATTTCGACCTTTAAATCTTCTTATGTTTCTGGAATGTGTCATACCTTGTGTGAATATATCATACAATTCTTTGCCGAGTCCTCAAAAAGCCTCAAAAGTTAAAAGAGAAAGGTGTTGCTCTGATTCTTAAGGGCTTTGGGAGGTCAACATCCTCGACCTTTCCTCTTTGGAGGTCCTACTTGAAGATTTTTTCAAGAAGCATGTAAATTACGATGCCGCGAGGTTGTCTTCCTCTCAACTAGAGATTCTTATTGAGAGTTGCTTTCTGCTGCGCAACAACGCCTCCATACTGCACACATGGAAAACCTCTAGCCGGACAAGCATCTGGGAGATCTTCAAAAAGTCCTTACAAGATTTGAAAAAGAGCTAGAGTCCTGGACTTCTAAGAAGAAAATGACCATAGCACTTATTGAGGAACACCAAAAGAAACTGTCCTAAAATCAAGAGAGTATCACCAACATTTAGGGGTGTTCATGGGTCGGTTTGGATCGGTTGGTGGTTAAAACCATAACCAAAACCAATTTAGTCGGTTTTTGAATTTCTAAAACCAAACCAAACCAAAAGAAAAAAATAACCGTCGGTTTGTTTTGGTTTTTCGATTTTTTTGGTTATTGACTAGCCTACTACTCTATTAATATCTGCGAGGTCAATTTTCTCTTCTTCCCAAATTACTAAATAAAACAGCAAAAATAGGTAGACGGAGCAAAATCGCAATAGTTAGCAAAATTACCTTACCGAAATTCCAAATATCATACCATACCATGTCCTACCTAACAAGAATTAGCTTGGTACACTATACGTTGTGCATTGCATAACCAAGCATTCATTTTTCTACTTTTTTTTCCTCTGATGGTTCCAACTTACCATAAGTTTAATTATGTTGAACTGTATTTCTTGAATCAAACTACTTGTTTAGATTAAAAATATAACTATCAGACACATTATTCATGGTACTCTATTCTACGTTGTTGAGGCTTTGCGGCATCCATTTCGGATCCTCAAAAGATGAACAGAATGAATTGGAGGATCCAACACGCATGCAGTTAAGCGTCATTTTTTGAGAGTCCAAACACCCCATAGATCTACTCTATTAATATCTACGAGGTCAATTTTCTCTTCTTCCCAAAATACTAAATAAAACAGCAAAAATATATTCACTTTACAAGAACTGCTAATGTAAAGCACAAAAGAGCCCTAGAAGTCAATATCGAAGCTCAAGAAGTATGCAGATTACTACAGGTTCACACTCCGTCTGCTGAATAGTCTTATGGTACATCACATCTACAGAGAACAAAACCAGCCAGAAGATCTACTGGCGATGCTGGCAACCAGATAGCTTAACAACAACGACACTTCAATGTATATTTTGTGTGCGGATAGAAATGGAGTTTTGTCCACTAGACTGGTTAATGCTAGTGCAGCATACTCATCTTTAATGTATAATATTAACTGTAATGTGTCGTCTAATGTACATAGTGTATGATTAGAAAAGAATCCATGATCAAATAGGCTATGAAAATGTCCAATTTGCAGATCGTACCAAACTGACAACTTCACAGAATATCATCTATGGTCCTGACCCCATTTTTGTACCATTTATGTGAAATGTTTTTAGCCCGTAAATCATTAATACTGAAACAAATTCAACATTGTATACTTTAAAGCTGCACAATTGTAATCCATTTGAAGGTTAGACACCAATATTCCTCCGTTTTTTTTGTAGTTGCTTCTTGGGAACGTATCCAGTGATGTGTTTGAAGATTATATTACAAGCCCAAATCCCACCAATGTGATGAAAAGAGTTCTCACCTCTCGCTACAGATGTGGGTCCATCGACAAAGCTGATGGTCCCTCCTCTAGAAAATGTTGAACGTTCCCAACCTTTGTTAACTACTGAGGTGGAGGCCGGAGCAAATCAGATTAGATGCTGAAACGTCTCCAAGGCTTTGGTCCGACCTTTGCAGCATGTTGCCTCAAATTTTGAACCACAACTGGCAATTTCGACTTTCAAATCTTTTTCTGTTTCTGGAATGTGGCATACCTTGTGTCAATGTATTACACAATTCTCTGCCGAGTCCTCGGGAAGTTAGAGAAGGGGTTGATCTGATTCTTAAAGGGCTTCGGGAGGTCAACATTATCGGCCTTTAATTTCTTCTTTGGAGGTTGTGGTTGAAGATTTTTTCAAGAAGCATGTAGATTACAATGCCGAGAGGTTGTCTACCTCTCAGAAGATAACTAGAGATTCTTATCAAGAATTTCTTTCGGCTGCGCACCAGCACCTTCATATTGTGAGCGAGAGGAAAAATCAAGGTGGACAAGTATCTGGGAGAGCTTCAAAAAGTTGTTGCAAGAGCTGAAATGGAGCAAGATGCCTGGACTTCTCTGTAGAAAAAGACCATAGTACTTGTTGAGGGGCATCAAAAGAAATTGCCTGAAAATCAAGTGATGTCGGAAACAGAAACAAAAGAACTTAGCTAAGCTAAAGGACGACGCTGAGACTAGTCACCACCAAATCTTTAGCCATAAGCTTTTTGTTGCGGAATGGGTATTAGAGTAGTAAAGATTAAAGAAGTCATAGGAAAAAGGAGGGAAAACAGTTACTGTTACATTGTCCAAAAGTTAGTTACTACGGTGATTAGTTAGTCAGGTTAACTGTAATACTGATGTATCATCAGGTACCTCTATTGTAATTTCTTTCAATTAAAGGGAAGTGAGAACTATGTTGCAGTTGTTAGAACTGCATTATTATTATTAGGACATAATAAATTTGGTAGAGTAGATGATTCTTGGAAGAAAGAGGTCATATATAGTGTTCTATTGGCTTATGAATGCTTCATCATTACATGCCCATGCTGTATGGGTTGATCTTAAAGAAAGGTTTGACAAGATAGATAGATGGTTGTAACTGTGAGAAATCAAGTCCCCAAAAAACCTCAGTTTTAGCATTTCACTCATATGGCTTTAAAAAACCAAAACCATCGATTTAGGGGAGTGGCCAAGAAGTTTGGCCCAAAAACGCACTCCGGCTGCTGTACCATTCATCGATCCATAGGCCAGCGCACACAAAAAATCGCAAAATATTCTCAAATTTTCATATTTTTCTCATGTCTTAAATAAAACTTTGTTTGCCCCTCCAAAATAACACGGCCGTTAAGGGCGCTCAAGAAGTTTCGCCCAAAACATACTTCGGCGACCGCAACCCCATTGATCCATAGGCGAACACACACACAAAAAATCGCAAAATTTCCTTAATCCTTAGTTTTAAATATTTTGCTCAAATGACTTTAAAAAACCTCCACATGCCCCCCAAACCAATATGATCCATTTAATAGATCGTCAGGGGAGGGCCTAAGAGGTTTCTCCCAAAACACACTCTCGCGACCGCAACGCTGCGTCGATCCATAAGCTATCACACATGGAAAATTGCAAAAAATCCTTAGTTTTTAGTATTTCGTGCATATGGCTTAAAAAAAGCCTCCGCCTGCCCGCCAAAACCAACATGATATATTTAATAGGTCGTCGGGGGCACGTCCAAGAAATTTGGCCAAAACACACTCCGACGATCGCGCCCCCAATTAATTCATAGGCTAACACACACGGAGAATCATGTTATGGTCGTAAGGATTTTTTGTGACTTTTCGTGTGTGTTGTGGATCGATGGGGAGTGCAGTCGCGGGAGCGTGATTTGTGCAAAACTTCTAAGGCGCTCCTCTGACGATCTATTAAATGAATCATGGTTGTTTGGGGGACAAGCGAAGATTTATTTTTTTTAAAGCCATTTAAGAAAAATACTAAAAACTGAGTATTTTTGCGATTTTCTGTGCGTGTTAGTCTATGTATCACTGGAGAATACGGTCGTCAGAGTGCGTTTTGGCAAAACTTCTTGTGAACTCCCCTAATGCCCTATTAAACGGATCGTGTTGATTTTGGGGATGGATGAAGGTCTTTCTAAAGCCATATGAGTGAAATACTTAAAACTTCGGATTTTTGAGATTTTCCGTGTCTGTTAACCTATGGATCAATAGGGGATTCGATCGTCGGAGTGCGTTTTGAGCAAAAATTCTTGGGTCAACTTAATAGATCATGTTGGTTTGGCCGGGAGGGGGAGTTGGAGTTTTTTTAAACATATATGAGCGAAATACTTAAAAAATTAGATTTTTTTGTGATTTTTCGTGTCTGTTAACCTATGGATCAATAGGGGACTCGATCGTCGTTGTGCGCATTTTTAGCAAAATTTCTTGGGTGTGCCCCTTACAACTTATTAATGGATCGTGTTGGTATGGGGGATTGCTGAGGTTTCGTAAGCCATATGAACAAAGTACTAAAAACTGTGGATTTTTTTGCGATTTTTCATGTGTTAGCCTATGGATTGATGCGGTGTGCAGTTGTTGGAGTGCGTTTTAGGCGATACATCTTGGGCGCTCCACGGACAACCTATTAAATGGATTGTGTTGGTATGGGGGGTGGGGGAGCGCCAGAACGAGGTTTTTTAATCCATATAAGCGATATACGAAACACTGAATATTCTTTTGCGATTTATTGTGTGTGTAAGCTATGGTTGTCAAGTGTCCGGGCCGGGCCAACCCGAAACCGGCCCGTGTTATTTAACCGAGTTGAGGGCTGGTCCGGGTCCGGCCCAACAGTAAAAAAATTAAAACCCACCCTAACCCAGCCCACTTAACCCAACCCGGTCAAAACCACCAAAACTCGATCAAATCCGGTTAAAATATCGGTCAAACCCGGTCAAAAATATTTTAAAAAAAAATCTTTCAATATACATTACATATACCTACCTATATACATTATAAATACGTTAAATAATATATATATATAGTTTATATTACATTAGAATTTAAAAAATATATACACAATTAGTCAATTACTCATATATACGCACCATTCAATGTATATATACTGCTTCTTATAAAATATACTATAATATATATACATTACAATATATATAGATATACTTATATACTAATTCATAAAACATATACACATGTATACGTTAAATATACACTTCTATAGAAGATATATGCACGTGTATACGCACCATTTAAAGTATATATACTACTACTTATAAAATATACTATAATATATATATACATTACAATATATATAGATATACTTATATACTAATTTATAAAATATATACACATGTATACGTTAAATATACACTTCTATAGAAGATATATGCACGTGTATACGCACCATTCAATGTATATATACTACTACTTATAAAATATACTACAATATATATACATTACAATATATATAGATATACTTATATACTAATTCATAAAACATATACACATGTATACGTTAAATATACACTTCTATAGAAGATATATACACTTGTATACACACCATTCAATGTATATATACTACTACTTATAAAATATACTACAATATATATACATTACAATATATATAGATATACTTATATACTAATTTATAAAACATATACACATGTATACGTTAAGTATACACTTCTATAGAAGATATATGCACGTGTTTACGCACCATTCAATATATATCTACTACTACTTATAAAATATACTACAATATATATACATTACAATATATATAGATATACTTATATACTAATTTATAAAACATATACACATGTATACGTTAAATATACACTTCTATAGAAGATATATACACGTGTTTACGCACCATTCAATGTATATATACTACTACTTATAAAATATACTACATTATATATACATTACAATATATATAGATATACTTACATACTAATTTATAAAACATATACATATGTATATGTTAAATATACACTTTTTTAGAAGATATATGCACAAATATACAAAACATATGCTACTTAATAAAATAAATTAATAATGTTTGGTAGTAAATTAATAATATATTAGAAGTAAGTTTTTAATTTAAAGTAGAAAACTAGAAATTCAATTTAAAATTTTAAATCGTTAAATGAAAAAATATAAAAAACAAGGACTAAGGAGTGAATGAATTTGGGAAATTTTATTGATTGCAAAATGATCCAAAATTTATAATTTACATGAATGAAAAATCTACAAATTATGCATCATTTGTTTCAACTCATTCATGTTAATATTAACGGGAACTTGCATAGGATAGTCGAAGCCAACGGGGGCAAAACCATGCATTGGACTTGATTCTGCTGAGTTCTCCCGTGAAGTCATAATTTCTTCAAGTTTCAGCTCATCGCTCGGCTCCGGTTCCATTCCTTGGTTTCTTCTTTCCGCTCTAATCCAATCTCTGAGGTAAAGTAGAACATTCATTGCATTGCTTCCCAATGAGTGTCGGTTGTCTCCAAGTTGCTGTCGTCCTTGACTAAAGGCGCACTCTGATGCAACGGTTGACATTGGAACATTCAAGATATCTCTAGCTAATCTTGAAAGCACAGGATATTGTGTTTCATTACTCCTCCACCATCCAACGTGTTGATCCGCGATCCTCTGGTGCCGTCCGAAGATAATATTTCAGCTCTTCCCGATAAGTTGATGTGTAAGTTCTCTCATCAACACTGTTCCACCAATTTAAATCATAAAATGAATCAGAAAAACCACTATGTGCCGGCCTTTTAGAAGATGATGGCTCCTCGGGAGGATGAGGAGCGACAGTTGGAGTGATGTTTGTAGGTACGGCTAAATCAAATAAATCAGCATAGTGATTATATAATTTTTCTATGTAATCCTTTGCATCAGCCGTAGCCGTCCACAAATTAGGTTGTACTTATTCGGAATTATGGTTAGTATTTATTTCTAAGTTAGTATAAATAAGAGTACTAAAGTGGCACATATTATTATATTTCATGCATGGATTTAGCACAGCACCAACCAAGTAAATAGGGGGAATCGGGAAAAAATATTTTTTAAATTTCGTAAACATGGCGCCAACAGCTTCTTTATAACCTTCTTTATTTTTATATTCTTTGACCAAACCAGAAATATCAGCTATATATACCAAAATATTACAAATAGTAGGATAATAAGCACCGAAAAATTCAACCGTAGCTACATAAAGTTTTTCTTAAAACTTGACAAGATCATTAATTACAACCCAATCAGAATTATGTAGCATGCAATTAGCAGAATCAGTAAATGAACCGCAATGTTGGTTAAAAGATAATGTAATAGGAATTCTATATTTATAACAAGTTTTTAAAAATTCATACGTAGAATTCCATCTAGTATCAATTTCCTCAGGCATCAAAATCGGTGTAAGTCCATTTTCTTGACATTTAACTTTAAATTCTCTAATTCTCGATCTACGATTATTTTCTTGAATAAAACCAACGGCAAGACGAATTTTTTCAATATAAAGCTCAAAAAACTCAAGACCATCTTTTACAATTAAATTATATATATGACATGCACACTTAATATGAAAATTTTCAGGCAAGGACGGAGATAGCATAGATTTTATTTTTGTTATAGCAGTCTTGTTGTTAGAAGCATTATCAAAAGCAATACATAAAAAATTATTTTCGATACCATAATATCCGACAATTTTAACAATAGAATCAGCAATAAATTGTCCAGTATGTTTACGATCTTCATCATTTAAAAAAACAAGAATACTTTTTTGCATCTAGAAATTACTATCCATCCAATGACAAGTAACGGTTAAATAATCATTTTTATTTACAGCCCGACCAAGATCAGAAGTTAGGGACAATCTACATTGAATATTTTTTAACAATGTTGATAAATAAAAACAATATTGTGAATGGAGTCTAAAAATATCAGACCGACAAGTAGTTCTAGGAATACCGTTAAACATAGGATTATAAATTGCTTGTATATAACGAATAAAGACATCAGAAAAAAAGGAATACTAAGTGGCAAACAATCCACAGCTACCATTTTAGCTATTTCTTCTCGGTCCCTCAATTTATTATACTTCTTCACTACGTGACCGGTTGTTGGGTCCATTCTAGTTTACGTTGGCCCACCAACATCCCCACCACCTTGTGCAATATTTAACTCTCTTTTGTGATCTTCAGCTATATGTCTCATTAAGGTATCTGTACCCCCTTGTTTGCCTCCACTTCTATGCTTATATATTTGTTGACAAATATTACATTGCACCTCAATATCTGATATACGTTCAAAAAATTGTCATGCAACACTAGTTCTTTTACGAGGTCTTGGGGCACTGGGAGGACGGGGAGGGAGATTAACCGATTCAGATCTAAAGCATCTTCTACTGCGGGTGTCTCAACAATATTTTTATTATCTTCGTCTAAATTAACCGCATCTACTTTATTTTCTTCTTCTATACCGTAATTTTCCTGAGCTTCTACATAATCCATATCGTGAGCACTTACACTTATTTCTTCCTCAAAAGGTGTACCAAGCGGTACCGGAGGCGAAGGCACACGGGTATATCTACTTCTTGAACTACCTCTACCGCTAGTAATTCGATGGGACAAAATTTTTTAACACATTTAGTAGCGAGGTTTCTTAATTTATCCATAATATAAATTAAATTAAACTAAAAATATTCAAAATACAAAAATATAATAACATTAAACATTAAACAATTAATACAATAAATAAAAATTAAACGTAAGAGATGGAACGACAATACCAAATTTTAAAAGTATTCGAAGGTTGCGATTTTAGAAACTTCCGCTCGGACTTTGTAAACGAAAATTAAAGTGTATACTTTAAGAAATTAAATGTATACTTTAAGAAATTAAAGTGTATACTTTAAGAAATTAAATGTATTGAATATTTGAGAATTGAGAATTGAGATTTGAGAGAGATTGAGATTTGAGAGAGTGAAAAATTGTGTGAAAAATGATTTGAAGTTGTAGGGTATTTATAGAATTTTTTTGGGATTAAAAAATATTTTTTAAAGTTTTTTTTTTTTTTTTTAATAAATGGGCCCAAACTAGCCATTTGGACCCAAAAACGGCTATATAGCCGTTGGGCCAATGGCTAGTTTGGCCCAAAATCCTTTTTTAAAAAAAAAAAAAAAAAAAGGTATCCGGGTCGGGCCGCTTAACCGGCGGACCTGGACCGGACTTGGTCCGGGCTGGGTTAGCCGGGCCCATTTTAACAAAATAACCAGCCCGAAACCCGGAACCGTAAAGCCCTAGGGCTTATCGGGCCGGGTTAGTTACAAGGGCCGGGTCAAATGGGGTTTGCATTCGCCAAAGTGAATTTTGGACAAAACTTCTTTGGCACACTCCTGCCGACCTATTACATCGATTGTATTGGTTAGGGGGTAACCCGATTTTTTTTTAAGCCATATGAATGAAATAGGTAAAATTGAAAATTCTCATTTGTCGGATTGATAATAGATCTGTCCGTATATAGATCGGATATATAATCAATTTGTCGAATTGATAATCGATCCATCCATATATAGGTCGGAATGGTAATCGATTTGTCGGATCGGTAATATATTTCTCTATATATAGGTCGGATAGATAATAGATCTGTCTAAAAAATGAAAATAAAAAATTGTAATCTATTTAATTAAAAGAAGATTTGAAAAGGCCATTCAACAAAAGATCCCTTCTTTTATTCCAATATAAAAAAAGTCCAGTCCTAACAAAAATGGGAGTGCATTTTCCTATTAAATAAGTTTTGAGTTTAAAATTGTTCATTGTCAAACTTGATGTAGGAAAAAACATAAATAATGTAAGTTTTGGGGGCTAAGAGTTATTAAAAAAACGTTACCTCTATTTAAAGTGTTTTTTCTCCAATTGGTGCCATGCATTCTCAGCTCTCAGGTCTGTCCTTTCTAGGTTAGGTTTTGGTTTGTCAATTCGTTGTGATGCTGTCCGAGCAACCGTCACCTCCGCCGCTGCGGCTGCCGCCACCACCGACACCGGCTGAGATCGGAATCGTGACGGATGATTTCTCGAGTGAATCATCCGAATACTCGTATGTTTCGAGTGTTTCGAGTGATTCGGATTCTGAGTTGGAATCGGAGGTGAAGAAGCAAAAGCTTAATGATGATGAGGAGGAGGAGGGGAAAGGGGATGATGATTTGAGCGACTCCAAAAAATTGGATCCTTCACCAATGATGCCTGATATAGTTTCTGTCATATAGTTTTAACTTTTCTTGTAGTTGATAGTGTTCTGATATGCTCGCTTATGTCACAATTGTGGGAAAGATTGAATCTGCTTGGTGGATATGCTATAGCGACAAGCAAATACATTCTTGGATACTTTCCTGAGACAACTTCTTCATTTTTTTCAAAGTTTACTACTCACAAGAACATGTTAGTTGCAATAGGTGATGCTTGTCTCTAATTGGTTTGCTTTTTACTTTGATAGGGATTTGACATTAAAGATTATCCTGGTGCGGATCCAATGGTTACCATATTCCCTAGGCCAAACTACTTGGAATGTCCTTCTAATGTTAAATTGATGAAGGATTATGCTGCACAGGCACTTAAGCTGTACAATCAGAAATTTGTATGCTCGTCACACTTCCTATTGTCTTTCTACTTGTTCTTTTTGATTGTTTTCTCTAGAAAGCTGACAAAGTTCCCTTGTATTCATTTTAGGACACTCTATATGAGGTCAATGACATTCTCAAGGTTAATGGAGATGATTGTGGGGTATACGATGTTCACTATATTACCTTTACGGTTACAAATGGCGAGAAGGAATATTTTCAAGCTAAGGTGGTGGAACGTGTAGGTAGATTTTTGCGTATCTCAATCTTTAGGCCAAGGGTAATGAAATCTGCTATACATGTCTTTTGTCATCTAGTAATTCGTTCTTCCTTTGGTTTATTTTTAATTCTTATACTAACTCTCTCTCTCTTGTGCTTTTATGTAGGCGAATGGAGCTTCTGGCATATAGTGGATGTGAAGTCTGTGCATCATTTTGGCTTGGGTTCAAGCTTTAGTTTTGCGTTAACAGCTCTTGTCAGTATTGGACACTGTTTCTAGTAAATTGTGCCTTTGTTTTAAGTTAGTTTGTCGTGATGGTTTAGTTGCTGGTAATTGAAAGTGGTGGGATTATCTATCTATGTCTAGTGTAAAAAGGAGGAAGAACAACTGTGTCTGAACTTTGTTATGACTTATGGAATTAAGTTTAAGATAATTTTAATGTGATGTTTTATTATTCTGTATCTCGTTTGGTTGAAGCATATTGCATTGGTTGATTCTTGAGACGAGACGTTTGTGGGGTTTGTTGCAATTGCTAACAATATTATATGTTGTTATTAACAAAGAAAAGTGCCAAATTTGGGAAGACTGTGGGGTTTGTTGCAATTCTCCATCCCCTTGCTCCGCCTCACATTTACAGCTTCTGAAAGAATAATGGCATGGCTGCGGACTGTATTAGTTGTCGAGGGCCCATCAGCTGGGCGTGGTCATAACATTATTCCTTACGGCCTTACCCAATAAGAACCTTGTCCGCGAGAGCCGAGATTCATAGATTTGAGCTGGCTGCATCAGGCAGCTCCAACTTGTAGGCAATGGGACCAACTTGAATTGAGCTCATTTGGAGTTCTTGATTGGTGTTTAGTGTTATTGGAGCTTGAAGCTGACCATAATTCGCAGATATCGGAGATCAACCTTGAAGATGCAAGTACCCTGCAAAATTATGTGCGATTCTTCACCGATGGCTATCTCTAATCATGTACCGTACTTGGCTACTTCACCTCAACCCGACTATATCCTGGATTCTTTCTCAATACAATTTCGCTTATCTTAACTCTAGCATGAACGGCATGAGAATATGAACTTGATAATACCACACAATGAGATGGATTTCCTTGCTCGATTTTGACAAGATGCTTCAAAGCAACCTCTGCTATCTTGATGCATCCAACAACGCTCCCCAAACTCCACCATCTGGTTCCATAGGCATCGTCTTAAGTAGATCCATAATTTCACTAAACAAGCCAGCACGTCCTAACAAGTCGACCAGACAGGCATAGCGTTCCACTTCTGGTTCGATGTGATACTTGTCACGCATGCAGTGGAAAATTTTCCTTCCTTCTTCAACCAAGCCTGCATGTCTGCCTGCAGACAAGACACTAAGGAAGGATATAGAATCAACCTCGACGTCTCTCTTTTCCATTAGAGAGAAAACTGAAAGAGCACGATCACCTTCCCCGTGCATAGAATAAGCTGTAAGTAAAGCATTCCAAGAAACGCTGTCAGTGTTCTCCATCTCCTCAAATACACGCTCCGAAAGGTCAAGTTGACCACATTTGGCATACATATCGATGAGACTGTTGGCAACAAGCTTATGGGACTGAAAGCCACTCTTGATTATATAGGCATGTATAGTATAGTCATGCCCCCTCTCAAGTACGTCAAATGTGACACGGCAGGTAGGACGCTCGCTATTGTGACCACGTTGGTCTGAAACGATTCAAATTTCATGGAATGGAATGCGGAAAGGGCTTCCTTGGCAAGTCCGTTATGCATGTATCCTGCGATCATTGTATTCCAGGACACCTCATCCTTCGAGAATTCGGTTTTGTTGAACATGAACTCAGCCGATGATGAACTTCCACATTTGGCATACATGTCAATTATAGCATTCTTCACATGACAGTCCGACTCAAACCCGTATCTGATAATTTGACAATGAAGGCAAGTTCCCAAGCGTACATCGCCCAGGGAGGCACAAGCGGGAAGCACACCAACCATTGTTCCTGGATCCAGCATTATAACAGTCACCTATCTGTGCATACCGGTTTATGAGAGCATTCCATGTCACTACCTCGATCAGTGGCATCTTATTGAACAGATTAAGTGCAGAATTAAACAGGCTGCACTTAGCATACATGGAAACCAAGGCAGTTCCCGTTGAAACATCAGAATCCATACTAGCTTTGATGGCATGACAGTGGGCACTCTTTCCTAATCTCACCGCCCTTAGCTCTGCGCAGGCTGGGATTACGCTGACTAAAGTAACATTATTTGGCTGTGAATACTCATTCTGCATATCTCGAAACAGAGAGAGCGCCTCTTGAGGAAAACCTGATTGTGAGAAAGCAGCTATTGCTGCAGACCAAGCAACCAAATCTCATCCCTTAATTCCTCAAAATAGATCTCTAGCTTTGTCTACCACTCCACACTTCGCGTACATTTTCATCAAAGACGTAGCAATTATAACGTCAGAATCAAAGAAAATTCAACAATGTAACCGAACTAGGACTAATTACACAAACAATTTGCATCTTCTTGAAAAGTTCAACAGCCTTAACTGCCTCTCCACACTGTGCAACCCCAGAAATCATTGCATTCCAAACAACAACATCCCTTTCAGCTCTGATTTGCTCTTATATAAGCTCTGATCATTGAATTCCATAGAATTAGAGGTGTGTTTGGTGTTAAGTCGAAAAGGGTGCGAGAAAAATTGGATCTTTTGAAGGAAGAGTAAAGATTTATGAGATGGGTTGCGATGGGAATGTTGAAATTATAGCCTGAAGTGATTATACGAGCATGGATTTGAGTATGAGAGCTCAGGTTTTTGCAGGAAGAAAGAAGAAGTTGGTGGCAGTGAAATGAGGTCATTGAGTTCTTGATTGGTGTTCAGCGTTATTGGAGTTCGAGACAAATGCTTAGATAATCACCGTTAATTGTAGTATCCTTTCAATCTGCTCTAATGCTTGCTTAGTTGCTACTCTGTAACTTCTCTTACAACAATATATCAAGAGTTACTTAGTGTCATCAGTCACTCTTAAGCATAAATTGATCACACTGGGATCATCCCCAACCTTCCTGGTACACCCCAGTCAATTTTCGGCCCACAGCACGCTCGGATCCCATATCTACCCCGAAACCATGGATATAACACACCGATTTAGCTCAAAAATGTCTCTTTCCCTCCGTTTCGCCCGTTTGTCCACCCAAATGGCCACGAAAATTTAAACGGACCACACTGGGGCGATCCTCTACCTCCCTGGCACTCCCCGGTCAATTTTTGACCCACAGCCCACCCGTACCCCGGGCCAACCCCCGAAACCGTGAGCTATAGCACATCGATTTGGTTCAAAAATGCCCCGTTCGCGCTGTTTCGCTCTTTTATCCTCTGAAATGGCCACGAAAATTTAAACAAACCACACTGGGACAGTCCACAACCTCCCTATCATGGCCTGGTCGATTTTTAAACCCACAGCATATTCGGGCCCCCAACCCACCCCCAAAACCGTGGGCTATAGCACACTAATTTGGCCCGAAAATGTCAAGTTCGCCCTATTCCGCCTGTTTGTCCACCAAATGACCACAAAAATTTAAAAAGACCATACTGGGATAATCCCCAACCTCCCTGGCACACACCGGTCAATTTTCGATCCACAGCACGCTCGGATCCCATGTCTACCCCGAAACCATGGGATATAACACACCGATTTGGCTAAAAAATGTCTCTTTCCCGCCGTTTCGCCCGTTTGTCCACCCAAATGGCCACAAAAATTTAAACGGACCACACTGGGGCGATCCTCTACCTCCCTAGCACTCCTCGGTCAATTTTTGACCCACATCCCACCCGAACCCAGGGCCAACCCCCAAAACTGTGAGCTATAGCACACCAATTTGGCCCAAAAATGCCCCGTTCACGCTATTTCGCCCGGTTGTCCTCCAAAATGGCCACAAAAATTTAAACAAACCACACTGGGACGATCCAAAACCTCCCTATCATGGCCTGATCAATTTTTAAACCCACAGCACGCTCGGTCCCCAGGCCCACCCCCAAAACCGTGGGCTATAGCACACTAATTTGGCCTGAAAATGCCACGTTCGCGCCATTTCGCTTTTTTGTCCACCCAAATGGCCGCAAAAATTTAAAAAGACCACACTGGGATAATCCCCAACCTCCCTGGCACGCCCCGACCAATTTTAGATCCACATCACTCCCGTACCCTATGCCCACCCCCAAAGCCGTGGGCTACAGCACACCGATTTGGCCCAAAAATTCTACGTTTGCGTCGTTTCGCCCAATTGTCCACCTAAATGGCCACAAAAATTTAAACGGACCACACTGAGATGATCTCCAACCTCCCTGGCACACCTCGATTGGTTTTTGGCACACAACATACTCGGAACCCGAGCCCACCCCCAAAATCATGGGCAATAGCACACCGATTTGGCTCAAAAACTCCCTGTTCGCACCATTTCGCATGTTTGTCCATCCAAAAGGCCATGAAAATTTAAACAGACCATATTGGATGATCCCTAACATCCCTGGAACAACTCAGACGATTTTTGGCCAACAGCACACCCGGACCCTAGGCCCACTCCCATAACCGTGGGCTATAGCACACTAATTTGCCCCGAAAATGCCCCATTCGCGCCGTCTCGCCCGTTAGTCCACCTTAATGGCCACGAAAATTTAAATGGATCACACCGAAATGATCCCTAACCTCTCTGACATGTCCTGTCAATTTTTGGATCACAGCACTCCCGGATCCTAGGCCTACCCTCAATACTGTGGGCTATAGCACACCGATTTGGCCCAAAAATGTCTCATTCGCGCCATTTCGCATGTTTGTCCACCCAAATAATCACAAAAATTTAAAATAAAAACATCAGTACGATCCCCCACCTCCCTGCCACGCTTCGCTTAATTTTTGGACTATGGCACGCCCGAACCCGGGGCAACGCCCAAAACCATGGGCTATTGCACGCCGATTTGTTTCAAAAATGCCCCATTTGCGCCGTTTTGCCTGTTTGTCCACCTAAATAACCATAAAAATATAAACGTACCACATTGGGATGATACAAACCTCTTCGGCATGATTCGATCGATTTTTGGCCCAAATCAAGCCCAAGCCCCAGGCCCACCCCCAAAACCATGGGCTATAGCACACCAATTTGTCCTGAAAACTCCCCGTTTGCGCCGTTTCGCCCATTTGTCCACCCAAATGGCCACGAAAATTTAAAATGACCACACTGGGATGATTTCCTACCTCCCTGACATGCCTTAATTGATTTTTGGCCCATAGAACACCCGTACCCCAGGTCCACCCCCAAAACTGTGGGCTATAGCACACCAATATAGCTCGAAAATTCCCCGTTTGCACTGTTTCTCTCGTTCGTCCACCCAAATGGACACAAAAATTTAAACAGGCCACGCTGAGATGATCCACAACCTCCCTAGCATGCCTCGTCTAATTTTTGGTCTACAACCCACCCGAACATAGGGCCCACCCCAAAAATCATGGGCTGTAGCAAACCAATTTGGCCTAAAAATTGCCCATTTGCGCCATTTCACCCGCTTGTCCACCCAAATGGCCAAGAAAATTTAAACAAACCATATTTGGATGATCCCCAACCTTCCTGGTACTCCTCGATTGATTTTGAGGAAACATCACTCCCGGATCCCAGGCCTACAGTCGAAACCGTGGGCAATAGCACATCGATTTGGCCTAAAAATATCCCATTCGCGCCGTTTCACCCATTTGAATGCCCAAATAGCCACGAAAATTTAAATGGACTACACTGGGATGATCCCCAACCTCCCTGGCATAACACGGTTGATTTTCAGGCCATAGCACACTGGGACCCCGATTCCACCCCCAAAACCATGGGCTATAGCACAGCGATTAGGCTAACAAATTCCTGGTTCGCTCTGTTTTGCCCTTTTGTCTACCCAAATGGACACACGAATTTAAACGGACAAAACTGAGATGATCCATATCCTCCCTGACATGCCTTGGTCAATTTTTGACCCACAGCACGCCTGTATCACAGGCCCACTCCCAAAATCGTGGGCTATGGCACACCGATTTGGCCTGAAAAAGCCTTGTTCACGTCATTTTGCCTGTTTGTCCACCCAAATAGCCACGAAAATTTAAATGAACCACACTAGGATGATGACCAACCTCGCTAGCATGCCTCGATCAATTTTTGGCCACAACAAGCCAAGATCCTAGGATCACCCCAAAAATCATGGGCTATAGCAAATCGATTTGGCCCGAAAATGCATCGTTAGCATCGTTTCGCCTGTTTGTTCACCCAAATAGCCACAAAAATTTAACGAACCATACAGGGATGATCCCCAACCTCCCTGGCATGCCCCTGTTGATTTTTGGCCTACAACACGTCCGGAACCTCGGACCACCCCATAACCGTGAGCTTTAGCACACCGATTGTGCCCGAAAATGCTCCGCTCACACCGTTTTGCCCGTTTGTCCACCCAAATATCCACGAAAATTTTAATGGATCACACTGGAATGATACCCAATGTCCCTAGCATGCCTAAGTCAATTTTCAGCTTATATCACGCCCGTACCTCAACCCCACCCCTGAAACCATGGGATATAACACACCGATGGTCCAAAAATGCCCCGTTTGTGCTATTTTCCCGTTTGTCCTCCCAAATAGACACCAAAATTTAAACGGACCACACTGAGATGATCCCCAACCTCCATGTCATGCCTCGGTTGATTTTTGACACACAGCACGCCCGAACTCTGGGACCACCCATAAAATCGTGGCTATAGCACACCGATTTGGCCCAAAAATGCCCCATCGCATCGTTTCGCCCATTTGTCCACCTAAATTGCCACAAAAATTTAAACGGATCACACTGGGAAGATCTCCAACCTCCCTGGAATGTCCCGATCAATTTTTGGCCTACAGCACGCTCGAACCCCGGCCCACCCCTGAAACCGTGGGTTATAGCACATCGATTTGACCTAAAAATTCTCCGTTCGCACTGGGACGATCCCTAACCTTCCTAGCATTCCCAGATCAATTTTTGGCCCGCATAACGCCCGGACCCCAGGCCCTCCCCCGAAACCGTGGGTTATGGAACAACAATGTGGCCCAAAAATTCTCTGTTTGCACCGTTTTGCCCGTTTGTCCACCCAAATAAACACGGAAATTTAAATGTACCATACTGGGGTGATCCCAAACCTCCATGGAATGCCTCGATTGATCTTCGGTCCACAGCATGCCCATACCCTAGGCCCACCCCTATACCGTGGGCTATAGCACACCAATTTGGCTCGATAATTCCCGTTCATTCTGTTTCTCCCGTTGTCCACCTAAATGGCCACTAAAATTTAAACAAACCACACTAGGATGATCTCAAAACTCCCTAGAACTCCCTGATCGATTTTTGGGCCACAACACTCCCAGACCTCGGGCCCACCCCCAAAACAGTGGGCAATAAATAGCAAACCAATTTGGCCCAAAAATTCTCTGTTCGTACCGTTTTACCCGTTTGTTCATCCAAATTGCCATGAAAACTTAAACGGACCACACTGGGATGATCCTCAACATCCCTGGCACGCTCCGATAAATTTTTAGCCCACAACACGCTTGAAACCTAGCCCCACCCCCGAAACCTTATGCTATAGCTCACTAATTTAGCCTAAAAATACCCCGTTCGCGTTGTTTCACCCGTTTGTTCATCCAAATGGACACAAAAATTTAAAAAGATCACACTAAGACGATACCCAACCTCCCTAGCATGCCCTTGTAGATTTTTGGCACACAGCACGACTGGACCCCGAGCCCACCCCTGAAACCATAGGCTATATCACACAGAATAAGCCCAAAAATTCCCCGTTTGCATCGTTTCATCCGTTTGTCCACCCAAATGGCCACAAAAATTTAAATGAACCACACTAAGACAATCCCCAACCTATTTTGCAGGCCCCCATCAATTTTTGAAACACATCATGCCCGAACCCCAGGCCCACCCTCAAAATTGAGCTATAGCCCATCAATTTGGCCTGAAAATATCACGTTTGCGCTGTTTTGCTCGTTTGTCCTCCCAAATGGCCACGAAAATTTAAATGGACCACACTAAAATAACCCCCAACCTCCCTGGAATGCCCCGATCAATTTTTATCCCGTAGCACAACTGGACCTCGGGCCCACCCCCGAAGCCGTGGACTATAGCACACATATTAAGCCCAAAAATTTCCCGTTCGCGCCATTTTGCCCGTTTATCCTTCGAAATGGCTACAAAATTTAAACGGCTCACACTAGGACGATCCCTAACCTCCCTGGCACGTCCTGATCGATTTTCAATATACAGCACGCCCAAACCCCGTGACCACCCCAAAACCATGGCTATAACATACCGATTTATCCCAAAAATGCCTCATTCTCACTGTTTCGCCTGTTTGTCAACACAAATAGCCACGAAAATTCAAATGAACCATATTGGAATGATCCCTAACTTCTCTGGCATGCCTCGGTTAATTTCCAGCCCACAGCTTGCCCGAATCCCATGCCCCATCGCATCGTTTTGCCCATTTGTCCACCCAAATTGCCACAAAAATTTAAACGGATCACACTGGGTAGATCTCCAACCTCCCTGGAATGTTCGGTCAATTTTTGGCCCACAGCACGCTTGAACCCCGGCCCACCCCTGAAACCGTGGGCTATAACACATTGATTTGACCCAAAAATTCCCCGTTTGCACCGTGTCACCCGTTTGTCCACCCAAATGGCCCCAAAAATTTAAACGAACCAATGTTTGGCCCACATCACGCCAGGACCCCAGGCCCTCCCCCAAAATCGTGGGCTATGGAACACGAATTTGACCAAGAAAATTCTCGGTTCACACCGTTTTGCCCGTTTATCCACCCAAATGGCCACGAAAATTTAAACGGACCATACTGGGATGTTCCCCAACCTCTCTAGAATGCCTCGATCGATTTTCGGCCAACAGCATTCCCAAACCCGAGGAACACCCCCTAAACCGTGGGCTATAGCATACCAATTTGGATCGATAATTCTCGTTCATTCCATTCCTCCCTTTGTCCGACCAAATGGCCACAAAAATTTAAACGGACCATATTGGGATGATCTCAAAACTCCCTGGCACTCCCTGATCGATTTTTGGGCCACAAAAATCCCAGAACCCAGGCCCACCCTTGAAACCGTGGGCAATAATTAGCACACCAATTTGACCCAAAAATTCTCTGTTCGCACCGTTTTACCCGTTTGTCCACCCAAATTGCCAAGAAAATTTAAACGGACCACACTAGGATGATCCTCAACCCCCTTGGCATACCTCGATCAATTTTTAGCCCACAGCATGCCCGAACACTGTCCCTACCTTCGAAACCCTAGGCTATAGCACACTAATTTAGCCTAAAAATACCCCGTTCGCGCCGTTTTACCCGTTTGTTCACCCAAATGGCCAAAAAAATTAAACAGATCACACTGGGACGATCCCCAACCTCCCTAGCATGCCCTAGTAGATTTTCAGCCTACAACACGACTGGACCCCGAGCCCATCCCCGAAACCATAGGCTATAGAACATAGAATAAGCCAAAAAATTCCCCGTTCGCTTCGTTTCACCCGTTTGTCCACCCAAATGGCCACAAAAATTTAAACGGACCACACTAAGACAATACCCAGCCTATTTAGCAAGCCCCCATCGATTTTTGAAACACATCATGCCTGAACCCGGGCCCACCACCAAAACCGTGGGCTATATCCCATCAATTTAGCCTGAAAATACCACGTTCGTGCTATTTCACTCATTTTCCCTCCCAAATGGCCATGAAAATTTAAATGGACCATACTAGAATGATCCCCATCCTCCATGGCATGCCCCGATTAATTATAAGCCTGTAGCATGATTGGACCTTGGGCCCTCCCCCAAAGCCGTGGACTATAGCACACAGATTAAGCCCAAAAATTTCCTATTTGCGCCATTTCGCCCGTTTATCCTCCGAAATAGCTACAAAATTTAAATGGATCACACTAGGACTATCCCTAACCTCTTGGCATATCCTGGTCAATTTTTAGAATACAGCACGCCCGAACCCCATGACCACTCCCGAAAACCATGGCTATAGCACACCGATTTATCCCGAAAAAGCCTCATTCTCAATGTTTCACCCGTTTATCCACACAAATGGCCACGAAAATTCAAACGAACCATACTGTAATGATCCTCAACTTCCATAGCATGGCCCGATCAATTTTTGGCCCACAAAATGCCCGAACCCCAGGCCCACCCCCAAAATTATGGGCTATAGCATACCGATTTGGCCCAAGAATGCCCCGTTCGTTCTGTTTTGCTCATTTGTCCAACTAAATGGTCACAAAAATTTAAACAAACCATACTAGGACAATCCCCAAACTCCTTGGTATGCCCTGGTCAATTTTTTACCCGCAGCACACTCGAACCCTGGGCTCACCCCTAAAACCATGGGCTATAGCACATCGATTTACCTCGAAAAAGCCCCGTTCGCTCCGTTTTGCCTGTTTGTCCACCCAAATGGCCACAAATATTTAAACAAACCACACTGAAATGATCACCAACCTCCCTGGCATTCTCCGATAGATTCTTGGCCCACAGCACGCCCGAACCCCGAGACCAACCCAAAAATCATGGGCCATAACACACCGATTTGGCTAGAAAATACCACGTTAGCGCTGTTTCACTATTTGTCCACCCAAATGGCCACAAAAATTTAAACGGACCACACTGAGAATATCCTAGATTTTTGGCCCACAGCACGCCTGGACCCCTGGGCCACACCCAAAATTATGGGCTATAGCACACCAATGTAGCCCGAAAATGCCCTGTTCGCAGTGTTTCACCTGTTTGTCAACCCAAATGGCCACGAAAATTTAAAATCACCACATTGGGATGATTCCCAACCTCTATAGCATGCCTCAGTCAATATTCGACCATCAGCACGCCCATATCCCAGTCCCACCCCAAAATCGTGGTTTATAGCACATCGATTTGGCCCGAAAATGCCTCGTTCAAACCTTTATGCATGTTTTTCCACCCAAATTGCCACAAAAATTTAAACAGACCACACTGGGATGATACTCAACCCCCCTGGAATGCCTCAATCAATTTTTGGCCTACAACATAGCCGAGACCTTAGGCCCTCCTTTGAAACTGCTAGCTATAGCGCACTAATTTGGCCCAACAATGCCCTATTCGTGCTGTTTCACCAGTTTGTCCACCCAAATAGCCACGAATATTTAAAAAGACCACACTGGGATGATTCCTTACATCCCTGGAATGCCTCGGTCAATTTTTGGGCCATACAAAGGCTAGAACCCAGACTCACCATAAAATCGTGGGCTATTGCATACCGATTAGACCTGAAAATGCCCCATTCGCGCCATTTCATTCGTTTGTCCACCCAAATAGCCATAAAATTTAAACGGACCACACTGGGATGATCTCCTACCTCCCAGGCATGGCTCAATCAATTTTAGGCATACATTAACGCCCGAACTCCTGGACCATCCCTGAAATCGTGGGCTATTGCACACCGATTTGGAACAAAAATGCCCCGTTCTTGCCGTTTTGCCCGTTTGTCCACCCAAATGGCTACAAAAATTTATACCGGCCACACTGGGATGATCCTCAACCTCCCTGGTATAACCCGATTAAATTTCAGAGTAGAGAATGCCCGGACCCCTGGCCCACCTCCAAAAACGTGGGCTATAACACACCGATTTAGCTAGAAAATGCCTCGTTCACACCGTTACGCATGTTTGTTCACCCAAATAGACACGAAAATTTAAACAGACCATACTTAGATGATCTCCAATCTGTCTGGCATGTACCATCCAGTATTCAGCCCATAGAACACCTAGATCCTGAGTCCAACCTTGAAATCGTGGGCTATAGCATACCGATGTGGCCCAAAAATGCCCCGTTCGCGCCATTTTACCTATTTGTCCACCCAAATAGCCACAAAAATTTAACTAGAACACACTGAGATAATTCCCTACCTCCCTGACATACCCCCAATCAATTTTTGGCCTACAGTATGCCCAGAGCCCGAGCCCACCCCCAAAACCGTGGGCTATAGCATACCATATTGGCTCAAAAATGCCTCATTCACATTGTTTTGCTCGTTTGTCCTCTGAAATATCCACAAAAATTTGAACAAACCACACTAGGATGATTCTCAATCTACCTGGCATGTTTCGATCGATTTTTCACTAATAGCATGCCCGTTCCTCAAACCACCCTCAAAACCGTGGGCTATAGCAAACCGATTTGCCTCGAAAATTCCTCATCCATACTATTTTGCCCGTTTGTCCACACAAATAGCCATGAATATTTAAACGGATCACACTGGGATGATCCCCAACTACCCTAGCTCACCCCAGGCGTTCTTTGGCCCATAGAACACCTAAAACCCGGCCCCACCCCTAAAACTGTGGTCTATAGTACACCGATGTATCTTGAAAACACCCTATTCGCATTGTTTCGCCCGTTTAACCACCCAAATGGCCATAAAAATTTAAACGGGTTGCACTGGGATGATCCTTAACCTTCCTGGCATACCCTAATTGATTTTTGGCCCACAATATGCTCAAACCCAGGGCCCACTCCCAAAACCGTGGGCTATAGCAATCTGATTTTGCTCGAAAAATGCTCCGTTCGGGCCATTTTGACCCACCCAAGAAAATTTAAGTGGATCACACTGGGATGATTCCCAACCTCCCTGGCATGCCTCAGTTGATTTTTGACCCACAGCATGTCCGAACCCTGAGCTCATCCCATAAATCATGGGCTATAGCTCACCAATTTAGAACAAAAACTCCCATTTGCGCTATTTCACCTGTTTGTCCATACAAATGGACATGAAAATTTAAACGGACAACACTGGAATGATTTCTAACCAATTTAGAACAAAAACTCCCATTTCGCCAACTGCACACCCAGAATCCAGGTCCACCCCCAAAACCATGGGCTATAGCACACCGATTAGGCCCAAAAACACCCCATTCACGCCGTCTCGCCCGTTTGTCCACCCTAACGGTCACGAATATTTAATCGGACCATACTGGAATGATCTCCAAACTCCCTGACATGCCCAGTCAATTTTTTGCTCACAGCACTCCCGAACCCTGGACCTACCCTCAAAATAGTAGGCTATGCCACACCGATTTAGCCCCAAAAATGCCCTGTTTGCGCCATTTCACCTTTTTGTCCACCCAAATAACCATGAAATTTTAAACGAACCACATTGTAATGATCCTCAACCTCCCTGTCATGCTCCGATCAATTTTTGGCCCACAACATGCCTGAACCCCAAGCCCACCCCTAAAATCATGGGCCATAGTATATCGATTTGTCCTGAAAATGCCCGATTCGCTTCGTTTTGCCGGTTTGTCCACCTAAATAACCACGAAAATTTAAACGAACCACATCGGGATGATCCCAAATCACCCTAATATGATACGGTTAATTTTTGGCCCACAGCAAGCCCGAACCTCAGGCCCACCCCCAAAATCATGGGCTATAGCACACCGATTTCTCCCAAAAACACGCCATTTGCGCCGTTTCGCCCTTTTGTCTACCCATATGGCCACAAAAATTTAAACGGACTACATTAGAATGATCCCCAACCTCCCTGGAATGCCCTAATCAATTTTTGGACTATAACATGCTAGGACACTGGGTTCACCCCCAAAATCGTGGGCTATAGCACACCGATTTGGCTCGAAAATTCTCCGTTTGCATTATTTTGCTCGTTCGTCTACCCAAATGGACATAAAAATTTAAATGGACAATGTTGGGATGACTCCCAACCTCACTCGCATGCCTCGATTGATTTTAATTCCACAAAACGTTTGAACCTAGGGCCCACCCCTAAAACCGTAGGCTATAGCAAACCGATTTGCCCTAAAAATGCTTCGTTCGCGCCGTTTCACCCGTCTCTCCACCCAAATGGACAAGAAAATTTAAATGAACCACACTGGGTTGATCCCCAACCTCCCTGGCATGCCCCAGTCAATTTTCGGCCTACAGCACTCTCGAACCATGGGCTCACCCCCAAAATTGTGGGCTAACACACTGATTTGGCCCAAAAATTCCCCATTCGCGTCGTTTCACCCGTTTGTCCACCCAAAGTGCCATGAAAATTTAAACGGACCACACTTGGATTATCCCTAACCTCCGTGGCTACCCCGATTAATTTTTAGCCTATAGTACGTCGGACCCCGAGCCCATCCCAAAAATCATGGTCTATAGCACACCGATTTTTCCCGAAAACTCCCCGTTCACACCATTTCTCCTGTTTGTCTATCCAAATGACCATGAAAATTTAAATAAAACACATTGGGATGATCCCTAACCTCCCTGGTACACCCCAGTCTACTTTTGTCCCACAACACACCCTGACCCCACGACCACCCCCAAACCTGTGGGCTATAGCACACCGATTTGGCTCAAAAATGCCCCATTCGCGCCGTCTCGCTTGTTTCTCCACCCTAATAGCCACAAAAACTTAAATGGAACACATTGGAATGCCTTGACCTTCCTAACATGCCGTATCAATTTTCAGCTCACAGAACTCCCGGACCTTGGGTCCACCCCCGAAACTGTGGGCTTTAGCACACCGATTTGGCCTAAAAATTCCCGTACGTGCCATTTGCCCGTTTGTCCACCCAAATAACCACAAAAATTTAAAAGAACCACATCGGGATGATCCCCAACCTCCCTAGCATGCTTTTGTTGATTTTTAGCCCACAGATAGCATACTGATTTTTACCGAAAATACCCTGCGCACGCCGTTTATCCCGTTTGTCCACCCAAATGGCTATGAAAATTAAAACGAACCACACTGGGATGATTCCCAACCTCAATAGCACGCCCCAATCGAATTTTAGCCTACAGCACGCTCGGGCCCAGGTCCACCCCAAAAAATGTGAGCTATAGCACACCAATTTGGCCCAAAAATTCCTCATTCATGTCATTTCACCTATTTATCCACCAAAATGGCCATGAAAATCTAAACGGATCACACTACAATGATCCCCTTTATCCATGGCATGCCTCAATCGATTTTTAGCCCACAACATGCCCGAACATCGGGCACACCCCAAAAATCTTAGGCTATAGCACACCAATTTGGCTCGAAAATGCACCGTTCATATTATTTCGCTCGTTTGTCCACCCAAATGGCCATAAAAAATTAAATGGACCACACCGAGATGATTTCCAACATATCTGGCAATCCCCAATAGATTTTTGACCCACACCACACTCGGACCCTAAGCCCAACCGCAAAACCGTGGGCTATAGCACACCGACTTAGCCTAAAAATTCCCCATTCGCACTGTTTCTCCTGTTTGTCAACAGATATGGACACAAAAATTTAAACGGGTCACACTAAGATGATCGCCAATATCCCTGGCACGCCTTGATCAATTTTCAGCCCAATGAATGCCCTGACCCAGGGCCCACCCTCGAAACCATGGGCTAAAGAACACCGATTTGGCCTAAAAATGCCCCGTTCGCGCCATTTCACCCGTTTGTCCACCCAAATAGCCACGAAATTTTAAATGGACCATATTGGGATGATCCCCAACCTCTCTGGCATGCCCCTATCAATTTTTGAACCACAGCACGCCCGAACCCCGGGACCACCCCCAAAATCATGGGCTATAACACACCAATTTGGCCTGAATATGCCCCGTTCGCGCTGCTTTAATGGTTTGTCCACCTAAATGGCCATGAAAATATAAACGGATCACAACGGGACGATCCCCAATCTCCTGGCATACCTCAGTTAATTTTTGGCCCATACCACTCTCGGACCCTGAGCTCACCCCCAAAACTGTGGGCTATAGCACATTAATTTGGCCCAAAAATGCTTCATTTGTGCCGTTTTTCCTGTTTGTCCATACAACTTGCCACGAATATTTAAACGGACCACAATGGGATGATCCCCAACCTCCCTGGCATACCCCAGTCCTTTTTTTCAAATAACACCCGAAACCCAGTCCCACCCTTAAAACCTTGGGCTATAGTACAATAATTTGGCCGAAAAATGCCCCATTTGCGCCGTTTTGCCTGTTTGTCCACCCAAATGGCCACGAAAATTTAAATAGACTATATTGGGATGATCCCTAACCACCCTATCATGTCTTAGTTGGTTTTTGGCCCATAATACGCTCGGACCCAGAGCCCACCCCCAAAATCGTGGGCTATAGCAAACCGATTTGGCTCGAAAATGCCCTGTTTGAGCCATTTTGCCTGTTTGTCTATGCAAATGGCCAAGAAAATTTAAATGGACCACACTAGGACGATCCCCAACTCCCTAGCATGCCCCGATAAATTTTTTACCTACAATATGCCCGTACCCTGGGCCCACCCCTAAAACCGTGGTCTATACATACCGTTTTGGCCCAAAAACTCCCCATTTGTACTATTTTGCCCGTTTGTCCACCCAAATAGCCACGAAAATTTAAACAGACCATACTGGGATGATCCCCAACCTCCCTGGCATGCCTCAATTGATTTTTGACCTATAGTACGCCCAAACCTCGGGCTCACCCCCGAAATCGTGGACTATAGCACACCGATTTAGCTCAAAAATTCCCTGTTTGTGCAGTTTCGCTCATTCGCCTACCCAAATGGCCACAAAAATATGAACGGACCATGCTAGGATGATCCCTAACCTTCCTAGAACGAATTGATTGATTTTGGGGAGACAAATCGGCTGAACCCAAGGCCCACCCCTAAAATCGTGGGCTATAGCAAACCGATTTAGCCTAAAAATTCTCCGTTCACGCCACTTCAGAGTCTCTACACCCAAATGGCCAAGAAAATTTAGACGAACCACACTAGTATGATTCCTAACCTCCTTGTCATGTCACGGTCAATTTTCGGCCCACAGCACGCCTGAACCACGGGCTCACCCTCGAAATCATGGGCAATAGCACGCCGATTTGGCCAAAAAAATTCTCGTTCATGCCGTTTCACCCGTTTGTCCACCTAAATGGCTATGAAAGTTTAAACGGACCATACTGGGATAATCCCCAACATCCTTGGCATGACCCGATCAATTTTTAGCCCACAGCACGCTCGGACCCTGGGCTCACACACGAAATCATGGGCTATAACACACTGATTTATCCCGAAAACTCCCCGTTCAAACTATTTCGCTTGTTTGTCCATCCAAATGGCTAGAAAAATTTAAACGGACCACACTGAGATAATTCCTAACCTCCTTGGCATGCGCCGATCGATTTTTAGCCTATAAGCACACCCTTACCTCAGGACCACCCCTATAACCATGGGCTATAGCATACCGATTTGGCCCGAAAATGCCCAATTCGCGTTGTTTCGCTCGTTTGCCGACCCTAATGGCCACGGAAATTTAAATGGGCCACACTGAAATGATTTCCAACCTCTCTAACATGCCTTTTCAATTTTTAGCTCACAGAACTCTTAGACCATGGGTCCACCCTCGGAACTGTGGGCTTTAGCACATCGATTTGGCCCAAAAAATACTTTATTCGTGCTATTTCGCCCGTTTGTCCACCCAAATAACCTCAAAAATTTAAATGAACTTCATCGGGTTGATCCCCAACCTCCTGGCATGCTTCAATCGATTTTTGGCCCACAACACGCTCGAAACCTGGGTCCACCCCTAAAACCATAGGCTATAGCACACTATTTTTTCTCGAAAATGCCCTGTGCGCGTTGTTTCGCCCGTTTGTCCACCCAAATAGCCATGAAAATTTAAACGAACCACACTAGGATGATCCCCAACCTCCGTTTCACGCCCCAATCAATTTTTGGCCCACTTCTCGCTCGAACCCCGGGTCCACCCTAAAAAACGTGGGCTATAGCACACCGATTTGGCCCAAAAATTAACCATTTTACCCGCTTGTCCACCCAAATTACCACAAAAATTTAAACGGACCACACTGGGATGATCCCCAATCTCCCTGGCACTCCCCGATCAATTTTGGGCATACAACACGCTCAGACCCCAAGCCCACCTCCAAAACCATGGGCAATAGCACACCAACTTGGACCAAAAATGTCCCATTCATGCCGTTTCTCGTATTCGTCCACCCAAATGTCCATTAAATTTTAAATGTACCACACTGGGATTATCCTCGACCTCTCTAGAATGCCTCGATTATAGGACACAACACGCTCGAACCCAAGTCCCTCCCCTAAAATCATGGTCTATAGCAATTCGATTTTGCCTAAAAATGCCTCATTCGTGGCGTTTCATCAATTTGTCCACCCAAATGGCCAAGAAACTTTAATCGAACCATACTGGGATGATCCCCAACCTCCCTGGCATGCCTGGGATAATTTTTGACCCACAACATTCCCGAAACACGGGCTCACCCCAAAAATCATGGGCTATAGCACACCAATTTGGCCAAAAAATTCTCCATTCGTTTTGTTTCACCCGTTTGTTTACCCAAATGGCAATGAAAATTTAAACAGGCCATACTGAGATGATCCCCTATATCCATTCCATGCCCCAATAAATATTTAGCCCATGCGTGCCCAAACATTGGGCACACACCCGAAATCATAGGCTGTAGCGCACCAATTTGGCTCGAAAATGCACCGTTCGTACCGTTTCGCCTGTTCGTCCACCCAAATGGCCAAAAAAAATTAAACAGACCACAATTGGATGATTCCAACCTCCCTGGAATTCCCCGATCGATTTTTGGCCCACACCATTCCTGAAACCTTCCCCCGAAAATCGTGGGCTATATAGCACACCGACTTAGCCCAAAAATTCCTCGTTCGTGCTCTTTCTCCTATTTGTCCACCCAAATAGCCATGAAAATTTAAAAGAATCACACTGAGATGATCGCCACACCTCGTTCAATTTTCAATCCATAGCACGCACTAACCCGGGCCCACCCTCGAAACTACGGGCTAAAGCACATCTATTTGGCCTAAATATGCCCCGTTCGTGCCGTTTCATCTTTTTGTCCACCCAAATAGCCACAAAAATTTAAATGGACCATATTGAGATAATCCCCAACCTACCTAGCATGCCTCGGTTAATTTTTGAACTACAGTACGCCCGAACCCTGGGCCCACCCCCAAAATCGTGGGCTATAGCACACCCATTTGGCCCGAATACGCCCCATTCAGACTGTTTCACCGATTTGTCCATACAAATGGACACGAAAATATAAACGGATGACACTGGGATGATCCCCAACCTCCCGGCATACCTCGATCGATTTTTGTCCCACAACACTCTTGGATCCCGAGCTCAACCCCAAAACTGTGGGCTATAGCACACCGATTTATCCTGAAAATGCCTCATTTGCATCATTTTTCCCGTTCGTCCACACAAATAGCCATGAATATCTAAACGGACCATAATGGGATGATCCCCAACCTCCCTGGCATGCTTCAGTCATTTTTTGGCCCACATAACACCCGAAACTCAACCTCACCCATAAAACTTTGGGCTATAGTACACCAATTTAGCCTGAAAATGCCTCATTCGCGCTGTTTTGCCCGTTTGTCTACCTAAATGGCCATAAAAATTTAAACAGACCACACTGGGATGATCCCCAACCTCCCTGGCATGCCTCAATTAGTGTTTGGACAACAATACGCTCGGACCCAAGGCCCACACCCAAAATCGTGGGCTATGGCAAATCGATTTAGCTTGAAAATGCCTCGTTTGTGCAGTTTTACTCGTTTGTCCATGCAAATGGCAAAGAAAATTTAAATAGACAACACTGTGATGATCCCCAAACTTCCTGGCATTCCTCAGTTGATATTCAACCTATAGTGCGCTTGGACCCTGGGCCCACCCCTAAAACCGTGGGCTATAGCATACCGATTTGGCCTGAAATCTCCCCGTTCACACCATTTCGCCTGTTTGTCCATCCAAATGGACATGTAAAGTTAAACAAACTATACTGGGATGATCCCCAACCTTCTCACATGCTTAGATTAACTTTTGGCCCATAACACTCCCGTACCCCGAGCCCTCCCCCAAAACCGTGGGCTATAGCACACCAATTTGGCCCAAAAATGCCTCATTTGTGCCGTTGCGCCCATTTGTCCATCCTAATTGCCATGAAAATTTAAACGGACCACACTGGAACAATCCCCAACCTCTATGACTTGGCAGATCAATTTTCAGCTCACAGCACTCCCAAACCTTGGGCCCACCCTCGAAATTGCGGCTATAGCACATCGATTTGGCCCAAAAATGCTCCGTTCGTGTCGTTTTGCCCGTTTGTCCATCCAAATAACAACAAAAATTTAAATGAACCACATCGGGATGATACCGAACCTCACTGGCATACTTCAGTCAATTCTTTGGCCCACAGCATTCCCGAACCTCAAACCCACCCACAAAACTATGGGCTATAGCACACAGATTTATTCAAAAAATGCCCTGTTTACGTCGTTTCGCCCCGTTTGTCCACCCAAATGGCCACAGAAATTTAAACGGACCACACTGGGATGATCACCAGCCTCCTTGGCATACCCCAATCAATTTTTTCCCACAGCACGCCCAAACCCCGAGTCCACCCCCAAAATCGTGGGCTATATCACATCAATATGGCAAGAAAATTCCTCATTTGCGCCGTTTCGCCCGTTTGTCCACCTAAATAGCCACAAAAATTTAAACGGACCACACTGGTATGATTTTCAACCTACTTGGCATGCCCCGATCGATTTTTAGCTCACATCACACTTGAACCCCGGGCCCACCCCTAAAACCATGGGCTATAACACAACGATTTTGTCCGAAAATGCCCCGTTCGCATTGTTTCTCCTGTTCGTCCATCCAAATGGCCATAAAAATTTGAATGGACCACGCTAGAATTATCCCTAACCTCTCTGGCTTGCCTCAGTAGATTTTTCGACCATAACACGCCCAATACAGGGCTCACCCCTAAAACAGTGGGCTATAGCAAACCGATTTGTCCCAAAAATACCCCTTTCACGTTGTTTTACCCTTTTGTCCACCCAAATGGTCAACAAAATTTAAACGAACCACACTGGGATGATCCTCAATATCCTTGGCATGCCCTAATTGATTTTTGGCCCACAGTACGCCCGAACCACGGGCTCATCCCCAAAATCGTGGGCTATAGCACACCGATTTGGCCCAAAAATTTGTCGTTGGCGTCGTTTCACCCGTTTGTCCAACCAAATGGCCACGAAAATTTAAACGGACTATACTAGAATGATCCCCTACATTCCTGGCATGCCTTCGTTGATTTTTGTTCCACAGCACGCCTGGACCTCGGGCACACCCCCAAAACCGTAAGCTATAGCCCACCAACTTGTCTCAAAAATGCCGCGCTCGCGCCGTTTCGCCTATTTATATGGCTACAAAAATTTAAACAGAGTACACTGGGATGATTACCAACCTCCCTAGCATGCCCCAATTAATTTTTGGCACACAGTACACCCGAACCTAGGGATCACCCCTAAAATCATGGGTTATAGCACACTAATTTGCTCGAAAATGCCCCATTCACACCGTTTCACCCGTTTGTCTACCCAAATGGCCATGAATATTTAAATGGACCACACTAGAACGATCCCCAACCTCCCTAGCACTCCTCTATTGATTTTTGGTCCACAAAATGCTGCAACCCGGGTCTACCCCCAAAATCGTTGGCTATAGCACGCCAAATTAGCCTGAAAATGACTCATTCATGCCGTTTTGCCCGTTTGTCTACGCAAACAGCTACAAAAATTTAAACGGACCATACTGAGATGATCCACAACCTCACTGGCTTTCCCCGATTGATTTTTGTCCCACAGCATACCCGAATTCTGGGACCACCCCCAAAATCATGGGCTATAGCTCACCAATTTGGCTAAAAAATGCCCCGTTCGTGCTGTTTCGCCTATTTGTCCACCCAAATGACCTCAAAAGTTTAAATAGACCACACGGGGATGATCCTTAACCTCCCTGGCATACCTCAATCAATTTTTGGCCTAAATCACTCCCTAACCTTGGTCTTATCCCCAAAATCGTGGGCTATTGCACATGATTTGTCTCGAAAATGCCCCGTTTAAGCCGTTTCGCCCGTTTGCCCACCCAAATGATCATGAAAATTCAATAGGATCACACTGGGACCATCCCCAATCTCACTGTCATGACTCGATCTATTTTTTACCTATAACACATTTGTACCCCGGGCCTACCCCAAAAACCATGGGCAATAGCACACCGATTTGGTCCAAAAATTGTCCGTTCGCGCTGTTTCACCCGTTTGTCCATTCAAATGGCCACGAAAAATTAAACAGCCACACTAGAATGATCCCAAATCTCCCTGGCATATCTTAGTCAATTTTCGTCCTACATCACTCTCAAATCCTAGGCCCACCCCCAAAATCGTGGGCTATTGCACACTAATTTGGCCCAAAAATACCCCGTTTGTGCCGTTTTACCCATTTGCCCACCCAAATGACCACAAAACTTAGAAGGATCATACTAGGATAATCCTCAACATATTTTCCACAATCCGATCGATTTTTAGCACACAGCACGCCCGGACCCTTAGCCCACCCCAAAATCGTGGGCTATAGAACACCGATTTGTCCCAAAAATGCCCCGTTCACGTAGTTTTGCCCTTATGTCTACCCAAATGGCCACCAAACTTTAAATGGACCATATTGGATCAATCTCCAACCTCCATATCATACCAATATCAATTTTTAGAGCACAGAATGCTCGGACCCTTGGCCCACCCCCAAAACCGTGGGCTATAGCACACCGATTTGGCCTGAAAATGCTTAGTTCACACCGTTTTGCCCGTTTGTCCACCCTAATGGCCACAAAAATTTAAACGAATAACGTTAGGATGCTACCCAACCTCCCTATAATGCCTCGATCAATTTTTGAACCACAACACGACCGAACCCCAGGCCCACCCCCAAAATAGTGGGTTATAACATATCAATTTGGCGTAAAAATGCCCCATTCGCACCGTTTTGCCCGTTTATCCATCCAATGGAAACAAAAGTTTAAACAGACCCCACTGAGATGATCCCTAACCTCTCTAGTATGCCTTGGTGAATTTTCAAACTACAGCACTCTCGAACCCTGGGGCCACCCCCGAAATCATGGGATATAGCACACCAATTTGGCTTGAAAATGCACCGTTCGCACCGTTTTGCCGTTTTTCCACCCAAATGGACATGAAAATTTAAATGGACCATATTGGGATGACCTCCAACCTCCCGGCATACACCGATTAATTTTTACCTACAGCACGCCCAGATATCGGGCTCACCCCCAAAATCGTGGGCTATAGCACACCGATTTGGCCCGAAAATGCCCCATTCACGCCATTTCACCCTATTGTCTACACAAATAACCAAGAATATTTAAACGAACCATATTGGGATAATCCACAACCTCCATGGCATACGTCAGTCAATTTGTGGCCTACAAAATGCCCGAAACTCGGGCCCACACTGAGATGATCCCCAACCTCCCTGGCATACCACGATCAATTTTTGGCCCACAACACATTTGGATACTAGACCCACCCTCGAAACCATAGGGTATAGCACACCAATTTGGCTCGAAAATGCCCGTTCGCCTGTTTGTCCACCCAAATGGCCATAAAAATTTAAGTGGACCACACTGGAACATTCACAAACCTCCCTGGCATGTTTCGGTCAATTTTCAGCCCACAGCATGCCCAAACCCCGAGCCCATCCCTGAAAGAAAGGGCTATAGCACATTAATTTGATCTGAAAATGCCGCGTTCATGCCATTTTGCCCGTTTGTCCACCCAAATGGCCCCAAAAATTTAAACGGACCATACTGGGATGATCCCAACCTCCCTAGCATACCTAGTAAATTTTAGGCCCACAACACCCCAGCCACCAGGCTCATCCCCAAAATCGTGAGCTATAGAACATAGATTTGAGCCGAAAATGCCCCGTTCACGCCATTTAGCCCTATTGTCCACCCAAATAACCACGAATCTTTAAATGGATAATACTAGGATGATGTACAACCTCCTTGGAATGCCCCAGTTAGTTTTAAGCCCACAGAACTCCCAAAACCCCCACCCCAAAACTGTGGGCTATAGCTCACCGATTTAGCCTTAAAATGCTTTGTTCGCTCCGTTTTGCCCATTTGTCCACCTAAATAGCCACCAAAATTTAAACAAACCATATTGGGATGACCATGCCCTACCCCTGTATATTTTTGACCCATAACACACCCGAACACTAGGCCCATCCCTGAAACCAAGGGCTATAGCACATCAATTTTTCCCGAAAACGCCCCGCTCGTGCTATTTCGCCCGTTTGTCCATACAAAAGGCTACAAATATTTAAACAGACCATACTGGGAAGATATCCAACCTCCATATCACATTCTGGTTTATTTTTAGCCTACAACACACTCGAAACCTAGCCTACTCTCAAAATTGTGGGCTATAACACACCTATTTGGCTCAAAATTTCCTTGTTCGCGCCATTTCGCTTGTTTGTCCACCCAAATGGCTACGAAAATTTAACAATACCATATTAGGATGATCTCTAAACTCCCTGGCATGCCTTGGAAATTTTCAGCCCACATCACACTCGTACCCTAGGCCCACACCCAAAACCGTGGGCTATAGCACACCGATTTGGCCCCAAAATGCCCCATTCGTGCCGTTTCATCGATTTGTCCACACAAATGGCAACGTAAATTTAAACGGACCACACTGGGATGATCCCTAACCTCCCTGGCATTCCCAGATCAATTTTTTGCCCACAACACACTCGAACCCTGGACCTATCCTCGAAACTATGGGGTATAGCACACCGATTTAGCCCAAAACTGCCCGTTCGTGTTGTTTCGCTCATTTGTCCACCCAAATGGCCACAAAAATTTAAATGAACTATATTGGGATGGTCCCCAACCTCCCTGGTACACCCCGGTCAATTTTTTCCCCCCATCATGCTCGAACCCCGGGCCCACCCCCAAAATCATAGGCTATAGCACACCTATTTGGCCAGAAAATGCCCCATTCATGCCTTTTTGTCGGTTTGTCCACCCAAATGGCAATGAAAATATAATCGGACCATATTGGGATGATCCCCAACCTCTTTGTCATGTTCTAATCAATTTTTGTCCTACAGTATTCCCGAACCCCTTGCGCACTCCTAAAACGGTGGGCTATAGCACACCAATTAGGCTCGAAAATGCCCCTTTTGCATCGTTTCCCCTGTTTGTCCGTCCAAATGGCCATGAAAATTTAAACGGACCATACTAGGACAATCTCCAACCTTCCCGACATTCTTTGATTAATTTTTGGCCCACAACACACTCAAAACTCCATCCCACCTCAAAAATTGTTGGCAATAGCACACCGATTTGGTCAGAAAATGTCCCGTTCGTGCCTTTTCACCTCTTTGTCCACCCAAATGCCACAAAAATTTAATCGGACCATACTGGATGATCCCCAACCTCTCTAGAACATCTCGAATAATTATGGCCAAAAGTATGCCCGAACCCTGAGCCCACCATCGAAATCATGGGCTATATCACACCGATTTGACTTAAAAATAACATGTTCACGCAGTTTCACTCGTTTGTCCACCCTAATGGCCACAAAAATTTAAAAGGACCATATTGGGATGATCCTCAAACTCCCTGGCATACCCCAGTCAATATTTAGCCCACAACACGCTCGAACCCCAAGCCCACCCCAAAATAGTGGGCTGTAGCACATCGATTTAGCCTGAACATGCCCCGTTCGCGCCGTTTCGCCCGTTTGTCCAGACAAATAGCCAGAAATATTTAAACGAACAATACTGGGATGGTCCCCCATCTCCCTGACATGTCTTGATAGATTTTTAGTATACAGTATACTCGAACCCTGAGCCCACCCCCAAAACCGTGGGCTATAGGACACCAATATGGCAAAAAAATGCCCTATTTGTGCCGTTTTGCCTGTTTAACCATCTAAATGGCCACGAAAATTTAAACGGACTATACTGGGATGGTCCTTAACCCTCCTACCAAGATTCAGCAGATTTTTGACCCACAGAAAACCCGAACTCCTGGCCCACCCCCGAAACTGTGGGCTATAACACACCGATTTTGCCCATAAATACCTCGTTCACGCTATTTCGCCCGTTTGTCCACCCAAATAGCCACAAAAATTTAAACGAACCACACTAGAAAGATCCCCAACCTACCTGGCATGCCCTGATCAATTTTTAACCTATATCATGCCCGAACCCCAAGCCCACGCTCGAACACTGGGCCCACCCCCAAAATCATAGGCTATAGCACACCTATTTGACCAAAAAAATGCCCTATTCATGCCTTTTTGTCTGTTTGTCCACCTAAATGACAATGAAAATATAATCGGAATGCATTAGGATGATCCCCAACCTCCCTGTCATGTTCTAATCGGTTTTTGGCCCATAGTATTCCCGAACCCCTGGCCCACTCCTAAAACTGTGGGCTATAGCACACCGATTTGGCTCGAAAATGCCCCTTTCGCACCGCTTCCCCCGTTTGTCCATCCAAATGGCCATGAAAATTTAAACGAACCACACTAGGACAATCTCCAACCTTCCCGACATTCTCCGATCGATATTTGGCCCACAACACGCTCAAAACTCCAGCCCACCCCAAAAATTATGGGCTATAGCACACCGATTTGCCAGAAAATGCCCCGTTCGTGCCTTTTCACCTGTTTGTCCACCCAAATGCCACAAAAATTTAAACAGACCACACTGAGATGATCCTAAACCTCCCTAGCATATCTTAGTCAATTTTTGGCCTACATCACTCTCAAATCCTAGGCCCACCCCCAAAATCGTGGGCTATTGCACACCAATTTGGCCCGAAAATACCCCGTTTGTGCCGTTTTACCCATTTGCCTACCCAAATGACCAAAAAAATTTAAACGGACCATACTGGGATAATCCTCAACCTCTTTTCCACAACCCGGTCGATTTTTAGCACACAGCACGCCCGGACCCTTAGCCCACCCCAAAATCGTGGGCTATAGAACACCGATTTGGCCCAAAATTGCCCCAGTCAATTTTTAACCCACAACAATTTGGCCTGAAAATGCCCTGTTCGTGTCGTTTTGCCCGTTTGTCCAGACAAATAGCCACAAAAATTTAAACGAACAATACTGGCATGGTCCCCAGTCTCCCTGACACATCTCGATCAATTTTTAGCATACAGTACGCTCGAACCCTGAGCCCAACCCCAAAACCGTGGGCTATAGCACACCAATTTGGCAAACAAATGCCCCGTTCGTGCCATTTTGCCTGTTTAACCATCTAAATAGCCAAGAAAATTTAAACGGACTATACTGGGACGGTCGTTAACCCCCTGGCAAGCCCCAATCAATTTTCAACCCACAGCAAACTCGAACTCCAGGCCCATTCGTGCCATTTCGCCTGTTTAACCTCCCAAACGGCCACAAAAATTTAAACGGACCATACTGGAACGATCCCCAACCTACCTAGCATGCTCCAGTCAATGTTTAGCCCACAGAACACCCGTACCCTGGGTCCACCCTCAAAATCGTAGGCTATAGCACACCGATTTGACCTAAAAATGCCCTGTTTGCACAGTTTTGCCTGTTTGTCAACTTAAATGGCAACAAAAATTTAAACCAACCACATTGGGACTAATCCCCAACCTCCCAGGCATGCGACAACAGATTTTTAGCCTACAACATACCCAAACCTCAGGCTCATCCCCAAAACCGTGGGCTATAGCACACCGATTTGGCCTAAAAATGTCTTGTTCACACCGTTTCGACAATTTGTCCACCCAAATGGCCACAAATTTAAATGGATCACATTGGGATGAAAGTGAGTCATCAGGGTCAGAGGGGCTATTTAGGAACTCAAACAAGTGAAATGGATTGAACAGATCATTTTCGGGCCAAATTAATGTGTTGTAGCCCACGGTTTTAGGGTAGGCCCGGGTTTCGATCGTGTTTTGGGTCAATAATCAGCTGAAGGCTCCCAGGCAGGATGAAGAGCAGAGAAGTGTGAGCCAATGGGGTCGGCGAGGCTATTTGGGTGGTCAAATGGGCGAAACGACATAAATGGGCCATTTTCGAGCCATATGAGTGTGCTATAACCCACAATTTCTGGGGTGGGCTAGGGTCCTAGCATATTTTTGGCCAAGAATTGATCGAGGGATATCAATCAGGTTGAGGAGTGGGGGCGTATGGGACGTAGGGGTTTACAGGGCCGTTTGGGTGGTCAAACAGGAGAAACAGCGCGAACAGACTATTTTTGAGCCAAATTGATGTGCAATAGCCCACGATTCTGAGGTTGGCCGGAGGCCCGAACATATTTTGGGCCAAAAATCTATTGGGGGCTCGTAGGCAGGCTGAGTAGCGGGGGAGTGTAGGCCGACGGGGTCGGTGAGACCGTTTGGGTGGTCAAACGGACGAAACAACGCAAAGAGGCCATTTTTTAGCCAAATCAGTGTGATATAGCCCATGATTTCTGGGGTGGGCTCGGATGTATTTTAGGCCAAAATTGATTGGGGTCTCCCAGACAGGCTGAGGAGCAAGCGAGTGTGAGTCGTTGGGGCAGTTTGGGTGGTCAAACGAGGAAAGCGACATGAATGGGCCGTCTTCGAGCCAAATCAATGTGCTATAGACCAAATAAAATAATACGATAATAGCTTAACAAAAGTTTATGTTTTTATTGTTAGATATTACTATGAGTGAGTGAAAAAGGTGGTAGCTGGTTTTTGAGATTTCGTACTACGCAGGATTCAGGATATAAGGCTTGTGGGTGATCGTGAGGTTCGGACACAAATATTGACCTTCAAAGCTTTAAGGTTCCGCTTGAAAACCAAAACACTCAGCTATCTTTTTTATTTTCTTGGTGCTTTTTGAAGCTTATACTAATTTTTATATATATATATTTTTTATAATTATACCTAACAAATTTAACGGGTATCGAAGCACCAAAAATACATATAGTTCCCCCCCTACTTATGAGAGAGTAGATAAAAACTTTATATACTTAAGTAGACATTGTCCATGAAACCCCCTACAAAAATCACTTCATTGTGTTTAGACATAGTTTTTGCAGTTTATATTAAGAATTTAAATGTACTTTTGATCAAAAAAAAAATTAGAATATGGAATGTAATTTAAATAGCGTTATTTTATGAAAATAAAAAAAGTTAGGATTTTTATGAGGAAAAAAAAATTTAAAAGTGAAAAATTTTAAAACAAGGTTTTGGTTATTTTGTATTTGAAATTTTTATGATCAAACATTATTCTTCAAAGAAAGTGAAATAAATTTTTGAAAATAAGTGAAAAATATTAATGGCCAAAAATATCTAATAAAATTTATCAGTTTATTTAAAAAAAAAAAAAGGATAAAAAACACACTTGAAGCAAATTTGTTAGTTTATAAATGTTTTCTTTGACTATTTTTCTACCTACACATATACTTTTATTTTTATGCATGTATTTGCTATTTACAGGACACATATGACAAATTTAAATAGCTCGTGGTCAAAACACACTTAAACTATACCAAATGTTTATTGAAACATATTTTAATTAGCTATCGGTTGTTATTTTTTCAACCTAAACTGGTGATTCTTAGGTAGGAAAAATATATAGTTCAAGTGTATTTCGATAAATATTGATAGTTCAAGTAGGAAACCTACACATTAGATACCGTATTTTTTTCTCCTGAAAAGTACTTTTATAAATTTTTTTAGGTTGTTAGCTCTATAAGCATGCTACTAAGTGTGGTACTGCGCCGAGAATGTTACGGGGTGTTACAACTTTGTGGTAGTCCCCCTTGTTTCTGCTATTATTTGTCATTTTGTTATTATCTATTGTTTTTTGTTCTTATATTATGTTTTTTTATAGACTATTTTTGTTATGAGACGGGGTTTATCGAAAAAAACCTCTCTACCTCATCTGTGAAGTGGTGATACGGATTGAGTACACTTTACCGGTTTACCCTCTTCCAAGACCCCACTTTGTAGTAATATACTAAGTATGTCGTTGTTGTAAAAACAACACAAAAGTTAACATAAGTCAGAATAATAATTGCAATAGTCTCTGATTGTATTTTGCAGCCATGGTTAAAACAACTAAAGAAATAGAAGGCGTCGCAATGTGTGAAAGTTCAAAACTTGCGGAGAAGCCTTTCTTCCAAAAGGTAATGTATCATTTAACTTTCTTATTTTTTTTATCATTTTTAGTAGCAATGAACTACATTAAGTTCACTGTCCCTACATGAGACTAATCAGTATCAGTAGGAAGTGTATTTCTCAAGGATCACACAGAAGGAAAGTTAAAAGAGATGTAACTATTCCAAGTCATAATAGGGAATGTCTTGAGTACTTATTACATACTTAGCCGCTAAATATATTAAGAAATATAAAAGAGAAAATTCTAGTATAATACTGTTATTGATGCTTTTGTCGGGAAACAATATTCCAGACGCAAGAATTAATAGGAATGATAGTGAGTTTATTTTCTGAATTATTTTGTTAGTAGAATAGAACTTCCCTTAGTGGATTAGAACTCTTGGTAATTTAGTTTTATAGGGCTTTTTCTATTTCTAGATTGTTAGGATTCTTTGCTACTGTAAACCTCTATGTAAGAGAGTTGACGTTATTAATAAAACAAGTTAGATTTTATCAGAGAATCAGAACTTTCTCAAACAAGTTCCCAGGTCTGCAGTTCCCTGAATGAACTGCGAAATTCAGCAATCATAGCTAAGTCACAAAACAAAAACAAGGGCTTAGACCATAACGTTAGGTCTGACTTCCAAGGGCTTAGACCATAACGTTAGGTCTGACTTCCAAGTTAGTTGTCCAGTGACTCGATCCAAAACTAGGGGCCATAACAATTTGCTATCAGTTTGATAGGATATACTTTAATACTCTTAAATTTACATAGGCATTCCTGATTTTTCAGATTAGCTTTTCTTGGGTTGGAAAAAAATGTCTTCTCCACCCACAAAGTCAAAAAACTAGTAATTTTCATTTTTATTATTATATTATTATTACTATTAACATTGTTATTATACGTTTTGTTTAATTACTTTTGTTTCAGAGTATTGCTGGGCATATGCTCCCATTGGAGCCATGTCGGCAGCTATATCCATTAAAAGCAAAAAGGCTGTCGTCCCCTTATTCGAAGCAGCATTTGACAGATTGTTCAAGTACTATCCGGATCCTAAGAAAGAGGCTAAGTTGAAGGAAGGTGAGACGTACGGATGTAGTTGTTCGAAGGCTTATAGGTTTACTGTTGAACAGGGCATTGGAGAAGAAGAATCATATCCCTACGCTATGAGAAGAGGCAATTGCAAATGTACAGAAACAATGGTATGTATTTTTATTTTTTTAACTGTTAGCTTCTGGATTCTGCTGCTCTTTGGTTACACAAGTATATCTCTTCCCATGAAACCCCGATCAATCAAACCACAGGCTTGAGTTACACCCTAGCATTCCATGTGATTGTCCTGATCATTGTAAAATTTAAGACTGGGATCTACTAAGAGGTAAGAAGAGCCAAATGTTTTGATCAAATGTTCACTTGATTTCCTCCTCTTCATCTTCATGAATAGGCATTTTATCTTTATTGAAATGCAATCCTAAGTGTAGATAGGATTGGACGTAGGATGCTAAGGTGGGTTGCAGTATTCATTTCGATCTAAAATGAATAGGCATTTTAGCATCAAGAACCCATGTTGCATTTACAGGAATAGGACAAGTAATATTCTGATTGTCCTTTGCCTTTGCTAGTGTCCTTGGTTGGTGAATTCTTGGTTTGAGTATTTTGTGAGTCAAGAGGTTGAGTGCCTCGAAGTGGGGGTCGAAATTGGAAGAGGATTTAGGAGTCCGCGGTAATGATTTTATTTGCTTTTTATGCAGAAAAAGGTGAAGATTGCTGGATATCATCAATGCATTAATATTTGTAGACTGTCTAAAGGCCAAATCGAAGAGCACATAAAAAGGCAGCCAGTCACAGTACGCAAAGCGTGCTTATCGTGGGCTTTGGCACGGATGAAGATGGACAAGATTATTATCTTGTTCAGACCAGCTGGGGGGAAAGATGGGGGTACCATGGCTATGGTAAAATAAAGTGTTAGTTGTTGTATAATCTACGCTATCCAATTGCTTTTTGACTATGAGGAACATCATTGAGGAACATCAAAAGAAACTGTCCATAAGCTTTTCGTTTATTGTTTTATTTCTGCATAAGAACGTTTCTTTTTTTTTTTCCTGCATTTTTGTTCCAAATACTATCATGTAGTGACAGTCCCTATTGGAGAAATAAAAGTGACAGCTTTCCTCTAACTGCCTCTTCTTTTTCCATTCAGATGCTTTCTGTGATACATAATTTATTTTCAAATCTGACATGCTAGCTAGATTTAATTTTTTGCCTTCCCTAACCATTCCTCTTTGACATTCATGGCAGGAGATTAAAAACTAGAAATTATGAGCCACTTACACTGGTGGAATAATAATTCACAAAACTAAAATATGTATAAAAATCATGGCCAAAAGACCTTTGCATTTGTATAGTTGTTTTTAATAAAAGACTAAGCTCGAATTTTGCATCGCGTAATTTTTCATCTTTTTTTTCGGCCCACAGCACTCAAGACCCCGGGTCCACCCCCAAAACCGTAGGCTATAGCACACTGATTTGATTCGAAAATGCCCCGTTTGCACTGTTTCGCACGTTTAACCACCTAAATGGACACAAAAATCAAAACGGACCACACTAGGATGCTTCCCAGCCTCTCTGGCAGGCCCATGTCAATTTTCAGCCCATATCACTCCTGGACCCCAGGCGTACCCCTAAAATCGTGGACTATAGCACACCGATTTGACCCGAAAAACACCCCGTTTGCACCGTTTCGCCCGTTTGACCAATCAAATTGCCATGAAAACCAAAATGGAATACAATTTCCAGAAATTTGGCAGCAAAATATAGTCATTTGATTAGGCATCGAAAAGTGAGTAGGCATTGTGTAATTTTGTAGTGACACATCCAAACTACTTGTTTCACTCAATGGAGTTGGCATAGTGCAGCCTCTATTTCAAATGAAAGCAATGTTGTCCAAGAACAATATCGGAAGTGCTTAAAGGAAAAGCGTAAGAGCTTAAGTGAGCAACGTTGTGAGTTTGATTATTTGGATTCCATTAGTATTGATACCGTGATCTTCGAAGATGGTGTCACTGGTTCAACAATGTCCTTGGCTGAATTGTTACATAAAATAAAAATTATTTCATTAATATTTCATCCAACTTGCTTCTTTACGTGATATTAACTTCGTTTTTTTAGTTGGGTCTTGGGGACATTTCCAGTTGGTGATATGAGATTATATTACAAGCCGAATCCATCCAATGTAATGAAGAGTTCTCATCTCTCACTTGATAGTGTCAAGGGTCAAGCTATAAATGAGGGTCTATTGACAAAGTTTACGCTCCCTCCTTCAGAAATGTTGAACTTTCCCAACCTATTTTAACTAATGATGCGAAGGCCGGAGCAAATCAGACTAGATGTTCAATGTCTCCAAGGATTTGGTCAGACATTCACAGCATGTTGCTCAAGTTTTGAATCATACAATTCTTTGCCGAGTCCTCAAAAAGCCTCAAAAGTTAAGAGAGAAAGGTGTTGCTCTGATTCTTAAGGGCTTTGGGAGGTCAACATCCTCGACCTTTCTTCTTTGGAGGTCCTACTTGAAGATTTTTTCGAGAAGCATGTAAACTATATATATATAGTTATAGACTAATTTATAAAACATATACATATGTATACATTAAATATACACATCTATAGAAGATATATACACGTGTATACACACCATTCAATGTATATATACTAATACTAGTAAAATATACTACAATATATATACATTACAATATATAGATATAGTTATATACTAATTTATAAAACATATACATATGTATACGTTAAATATACACGTCTATAGAAGATATATTCACATATATACACTCTATTCTATGTATATGTAATACTTTAAATTAAATATACTACAATATATATATATATATATATATAGTTATATACTAATTTATTAAACTTATACACATTTATACGTTAAATATACACATCTATAGAAGATATATACACAAATATACAAAACATATGCTACTTAATATAATAAATTAATAATACTTGTTAGTAAATTAATAAAGTATTAGAAGAAAGTTTTTAATTTAAAGTAGAAAACTAGAAATTCAATTTAAAATTTTAAAATCATTAAATGAAAAAATATAAAAAGTAAGGACTAAGGAGTGAATGAATTTGAGGAATTTTATTGATTGCAAAATGATCCAAAATTTATAATTTACATAAATTTAAAAAATAAAAAATAAAAATAAAAAAATTGAATCCGGGACTGAACCGGGCTAGGTTCGGGACGGGTTAACCAGACCCAAATTAAAGAAATACCTGACCTGGGACCTGAAACCCTAAAGCTTACTGGGCCGGATCCTTTAAGTGGGTCGGGTAGGGACGATTCATCCCGACCCACTTGACAGACTTAGTTTCAATAAAGAGAAATTGTTCTTTAAGACATAGCAAGTTGATGTTAGAAGTGCAACATTTCCTTTTTCAGATGGAACTTTATTATGTTGATTGACCCATGTTGACTTGACACATTACTTAATTAAAAAATTAAAATTTTAGTTAGAAATATATCTTTTACTAAACTAATCGTACTAATGATGCTTGAAACTCTAAATTTGCCTTAGCTAAAATATAATTTGAAAATTACCAAGAAATTTTTATAATCTAAAATATGCCACGTAAAAAATTAAAACTAATTAAACAGATATAATATATATTACCTATTGGGGGTGATGAAATTGTGTAGGCCTAATTTGAGAGATTGTATCATTGATTTTAATACTAAGGAGAAAAAGAAAGTTCAATTCCTCTCTAAGATGAAACACCAAAGGAGGCAACAAATGGTGAAGGAGAATTTTGGAATTTTGGACTCTCAAATAATTTATTTTTTTTTGAAAAAAAAAAAGACTAACAAAATTTAAAGATTTGATATTTTCTTTGAGAAGGTAAAATAATAACAAAATAAATAAGATTTGTTATGTACTTTTTTTATTTAATAATTGTGATGTTCGATAAGTTTTTGTCCGCCTCCTGTTGTCGAAATTCTTTCTTAAATATCCTCTTTAAGTTTATTTTTTAATTAAATGGACTATACGTCATTTTTTTTTTGTGAGAAATGACCACTTTTGAATACTTATTAAAATTTATTTGTGATTTAATATTTATTTACAAATTTTAAAAGTTACAAATTAGTCCATAAATCACCGAACTTATAGAATTTAAACAAAATTCCTCCCATCAAAATCTTTTAAAAATCTACAAACTAATTCAGAATTTGATTTACGATGGACAGATCGATTATCAATCTGACAGATTGATTATTGATCCAAAAATAATATATGGACAGATTGATTATCGATTCGATCGATACATGGACAGATCGATTATCGATCGGGTAGATCGATTATCGATCGGGTAGATCGATTATCGATCGGGTAGATCGATTATAGATCCGAATTAATATCTGGACAGATCGATTATCTATCCGAACAATATATGGACAGATCAATTATTGATCTGAACAATATATTGACAAATCAGTTATCGATCCGACCAATATTATACATCGGTCTTCTATGTTATTCAATAGCTGACCGATTATAGTAATTAGTTCGACATATTAATCATCGATTATTTTTAGTCCGACAAATTAAATATTGATATCTTTTTATCCGATCGATTACATATGTATACACAAATCTTTTTCTTACAAGCTTCAAAAAGGAGAAAGTTGAAGAATCAATGAGTTTTCGATAAGAATGGAGGAGAATAAAGTTAGAGAGACAGAAAAAAAGTAATTTGAAAATGAAAAAATAAGCTAGAATTTTATGTTTTAATTATATTTGTAAGTAGTTCCCACAGTTTTTAGTAGGTTAATATTGTCTAATTTTTTAGTATAGTTATTTTTTATTTTATTTTTTTAAAATGAGAAAATGAGATTGAAAACTTGAAAAGGCCTAATAGCCAAATTTTCTCCCTATAGCAATAGATATGTGGTAATTTTATAATAGCCAAATTTTCTCCCTATAGCAATAGATATGTGGTAATTTTATATAATCAAGGATGCAATAGACGAGAAAAATCGGAGTCTGAAGCTAAAATGACTATTTATTTATTTTTCAAGAAATTCAAAGGGCCACTTGATTTGAAAAGAGATCGAAGGGGACAAAATATTATGGGTCCAACAACTTGCAGGTCGCGTGGTGTCCAGTGACTTGCAGGTCGCCTGGGATCAATGACTTACATGGCTTTCTTTTATTATTTAAGCAATTTTTGTTCTCGACTCTTCTATAATATTATAGATCAATCTGCATTTATAATTAATTTTAATCTTCATCATTTGAAATAAGTTTTTCCATATCGAAATATATATCTTAAATTCGAGCTTTGATGATGAAAATTTTTCCAATGGAAAGCGCTTGCCCTTAAATAGGGCCTGACGCGCATTAAGTCATGTCAATAGTAGCTAAATACTAGATAGTTAAATTAAAGTATAAATAACATAAATATCAATCTTGTAAAAGTACACTCTTTCTCACTTTTTAAATTACTTTATTTTCTCTCCCTATTAATATACACAATATAGCTGACATATACATAGCATTCTGTGTATATGTGAGATTTTTATAATATGTTTAGTGAGTTGAGATTTTTTGTAATATTGAAAATATAAATTGTGTATTTGTATATTTTTTAGTAAATTAATAACAATCTCTAAATGCTTCGGAACATTGTTAGGGATATAGTGATGGTTAGATGGGCATATGATTTGTCTTAGTAATATTGATGCTTCTCTTTTCTTTGTATTATTATTAAAAATTTTGTCACTTAAAATATTTTAAATTTATTTTTTTACACTTTTTTTTTCAAGTCAAAATCAATCAAAAATAGTCTTTTCATTCACACAAAATAAAAACAAGATATTCGCAAATCTATTCTCTCAAGATCCACTCATGAGATCACTACGTATGTTATTGTTACGTAAAAAATACTAACGAAATATGTTAAAATAGAATGAACTTATTGATTTCAACTATGTACATTTTCATTAGTCTTTTGGAAAAATGTTGAAAATAGAGGCTTTAGATTTTATATGTTCAAACTTTTAATTTTCTACTGTGGAATTGTTTGTTTGTGGCCATTTCATTTGCTGGGAAAATATATCAACTTTCACTATTACATCACAATATCTTTTGCATTACCATTTGAAAAATCAAACAGAAATTTCATTTTATAGCCATTCAACAAAATATTTCTTATAATTTTGTAAAATGAACAATGTATATAAAGAATTGATTTTCTGATACATAGTTTTTAAGTTACTTTAGTTTTCAGTTTTCTTAGTACAAGCAGGGGTGGACCCACATTGGTTCAAGTGGATTCATATGAACCCATTTCGTCGAAAAATTACACTATATATAGAGAGAACTAGTATTTACAAACTTAAAGGTATATATTACACATTGAACCAATTATGGATAAGTGCAGCGTCCAGCCCAGAGGCGAACCCAGGAATTAAAGAGTGCGGGTGCACCTTTATCATAACATAAGCGCTCGATAATCTTTCAGTGACGACTGAGGGATAGTGTCGTGTCTAATTGACTGATTAGTAAAGGCTTCAACAATGACGAAAATACAAATATTCAGGCCAAATATGGGTTTTAGGGTAATATAGAAACTTTAATTCCTTATACATAAATTAGTGCAGTAGCCCAGTGATTAAGGGTGGATTGTGTAAGAAAAAAGGTTGCAAGTCCGATTCCACACTACTTACAAATTAATAACACAAAAAATAGAAAAAGGAGACTTGAAGCTGGGATTCAATCCCGGGTCACATCTGCGGGAAACAACATTGAGAACCAGCGCACCAAAAGTGCTATTGTATCGTCACATCTGCGGGAATATTTCCAAACCAGTGCGCCCAAAGTGCTATTGTATTCTTTAGGGTGCACATAATTTATATAACAATTTCTTAAGGTATATACATGTACGTATACACAACTTTTTCCGAACTTACCGGGTGCACGTGCACCCCCACCCTAACACGTGGATCCGCCCCTGGTCCAGCCCAGTGGTTGTGGGTTCATTTCCTAGCACCTATCTCGTGAGTTCGATCCCTGCCAAGGCATTTTTCTTGTTGTTGTTTTAACAGTGTAGACACGTAATTTTGTCCCGTTAATAATATTTCTTGTTTCGATATCACACAATTTAGCCCTCATTCTTATAATTTTTTTCCAAGAAAATAAATAATCACCCCATCTTTTACTTAATTATTTATTTATTTTTGTTTTGTTTTTATCCAAAAATAACAAGTCATAACAAACTTTGTCTCATTCTAACATTCCAACAACCCAACCAATAAAAAATGGACACCTAACCCCTACCCCTCCAATTAAAAAACAATACCTCACCACTCACCAAACCACCTCACCACTACCCCCTCTTACGTGACCCCCACCCTCTCTTTTTCTTGTCCACAAATCAAAAAAAGGAATAGAATACAAGCCATATATAGTATTCACATAGGCATACTCCCGATTTCATTTTTATTTTTCAAGAGAATTCACTGGAAAAACTATGTAAGAACCTTCACACTACACCCATGAGATAATATTTTTTTCCATGGAATAAGGGAGAGATCACCATAATTCACACAGCCTACCGGAGATCGAGAGAGAGGGAGAGTAGAAGAGAGGGAGGGAGTAGATCGATAGAGAGAGATGAAAAAGGGTCGAATAGCGAGCTAAGATAGGTGTCGGCGAGAGCAGATCTCATCACGAAGGAGGTATTCTCCAGCGATTTTTTGCCTGAAGTCCATCGGAATCGCCCCCTATAAACGCTAAAAGTCCTGGTTCGTCTACTGTTCCGGTGAAACTCGCCGGAAAAAACAGTACCAACAGCTTCATCCCGACCCAAAGTGGCGCTCAAGGGTCTGCCCTTTTCCAGATTTCAGTTGAATCCCACTGGAAAATGTTGGTTTTGGCCACCAAAAATCATGTAAATTGACCAATGGTGGCTGAATCCGGTAAAGTCTCACCGGAAAAGGATCATACATTTTTTGGGTTTATTTTTTAAGCTTCAGGTGTTCCTCTGTTCTTTCTTGGATTTCTTCATTCGAATCGGATTTTGGATTTGTTTTCTTTGGGGCTGATTTGTAACCGATCGGGGAGTCGAGGTTCTGATCTTCAAGGTTCTCGGGAAGGCTCTTATCCTCTATTAAGTCAATCGAAAGCTCTTGAGGTCCAATTCTACCTCTTCTTCTTCTTCTTCTTCTTCTTCTTCTTCTTCTTCTTCTTCTTCTTCTTCTTCTTCTTCTTCTTCTTCTTCTTCTTCTTCTTCTTCTTCTTCTTCTTCTTCTTCTTCTTCTTCTTCTTCTTCTTCTTCTTCTTCTTCTTCTTCTTCTTCTTCTTCTTCTTCTTCTTCTTCTTCTTCTTCTTCTTCTTCTTCTTCTTCTTCTTCTTCTTCTTCTTCTTCTTCTTCTTCTTCTTCTTCTTCTTCTTCTTCTTCTTCTTCTTCTTCTTCTAATTTTTATGTGATTATGAATGATTTGTGTGGTTGGCATGTTTGAATCCCTGTTTGTTGTTTGTTTGATGTTGGATTTGGAGTTGAAAACTTGATTGATGAATGGCATATTGAATTAGTTTTATCATGTTGAGAATTGAAAGCGTATAAAAATGAGCGTGATTAGTTGGTATTGATCAATTGGTGTTTGTTTGATGCAAAATAGGCGTCGTATTTACTAAATTTGAATAATATCATATTTTAGATCGAAACTAGGAGGCAAACGATAGGCTCGGATAGGCAAATTTAGAACCTGTGGATTATGGAATGATTTGAATATGCGTCGAATGGTCTTGTTTACCGTATTTTGATCAATTGTATTCATTTGGTCGGGGAATGCCCGAGGTATTTGTATTGATTTATCCGGGGAATGACCCGAAGTACTTTGTACTCGGAGGACGTCCGTGATGAAGGTCCAAGGCATCGAGTAAAACGTCGAAGCATAGTTTAGGATTAGTTTAGAATAGGACTTATATTTTTTCGTATTTTTCTATTTTCGGATTGTAATAATTGGACTGAACACTATAATTTTGGATTTGTTTGTTTATTTGATTGATTGATTGTTTTTTGTGTGTTTTGTGGGGTTTATACATTTTGTAGTGTCGAATTAGCCGATATGCTCCACCAAGCGACCGTGGTCGAACCACGGGACCGAGGGGTGCCTAACATCTTTCCCTCGGTCAACAGAATTCCTTAACCGGAATTCCTGTTCGCGGATCAGTTTAAAAGAGTCAAAAACAATTTTGAAAAAGGATTCCCAAAGGTGACTTGGCACACCCAATTATGCCAAGTGGCGACTCTGAGTTTAAATGTAAATATCCTTTTCGAAACAAAATTTTTATCTTTTGTCATTTTAATAATGAAAAAATCCTTGAAACCCATAAAAATAATTCTTTTTGGAGTTGAAAAAGGGTGTGACAAACAACAGCCAGTTTAAGCCAGCAAATAGCTGAATCTTTTTCTTATATATATATTGAACCTGAATCTTTTTTTATATATTGAACCAATTGGGTGAAAAGGATGGGTCAACCACTGAGTACAAGGTTACTCAATAATCATTAATTACTAGGAATAGTACTTTAAATACACAGGTTGAAATGAGAGTGCAGAGCAAGCTGAAACGACTCGGAACAAAAAACTGTTTAAATAATGAAAAAAAGTCATGCAAGTCCTAGGTGACTTGCAAGTCGCTGGACCCACAACATTTTGTCCCTTTTGGTTTCTTTCCAAATCAAGTGACCCCTTTAAAATTTTTGGTCAAAAAAGTTGCTATTTTTTTTTTAATCTTATGATTTTAAACTAAAATTATATAGATTATTATTATATCCAAATATTTTTTAATTTAATAATATTAAATATATCACGTAGAAAATTGGAATCTCAAGAATCAGAAGGTTTGTCTGAAAATTAGGCTGAAAAGGATTGATAACTTGCTATTTTAGTGTATGGTAAGTGGTGGAGATATAGAATTTGCTTATTAAATAAATAAACCCTCTGCATGGTAAAGGGACAGACTTTTTGCATGCATGCATGCAGTCTTTTAGGTTTCCATATTTATGTTACTAATAATAGGGCCAAGGTTTCAAAACATTATTCTATCGGTAGTAAAAGTGAATTAGCACTTAAAAACAGATTTTCGACCACTTTCCTAGAGCAATAATATACTCTTTTTTTCGTCTCAAATTATGTGGCATAATTTTTAAAAATATTTATCTTAAATTATTTATCAATTTGTATTATTAAAAAAGAGCAGCTCATATGCAACTTTACCTTATATTTCTGTCATTAAAATGCCCATTATATACAAGGTCTGGAGAAGGGACCCACCACTAAAGTGTCTGTTAAGACATAAATAAGTAAGCACTTTTAAGACATAATTAATACCTATCCTTATGAGATTAAGGAAAAAAAGAGAGGTTTCGCTATAAAAATAGAGGAGTACAATGTGGAGCGATGACATTTATGAATAATCAAAATCGACCCACTAATTGCACTCGTATAATACGTGCATACAAATGGGCCGGATCACAACTCTAACAATCTCCACCTTGACATGAATTTTAATTCAGGACACAAATTCATTTCAAGACTAACTCTTTACCTCTTCCACAAAAGCTCGTAAAGGAACATCTTAACAGCTAACAGCAACCAAGTCCAAACAATGCTCAAACTTGGCACTTGGTAGTGTCTTGGTCATCATATTAGCAGGATTATCATGAGTACTAATCTTGCTCACCACAACATCAGCACGAGCAATAATTTCACGAACAAGATGATACCAAACATTGATGTTCTTTGTCCTCTCGTGAAACATCTGAAGTTGGTTTTTGGTCAAGCGTATTTTTGGCCGAAAATCAATCGGGCTGACCAAGGCAGTTGAGGAGCGACCTAGTGTGGGAGGGGTCGTTTGGGTGGTCAAATAGGCGAAATGGAGTGAACAAGCCATTTGTTAGCCAAATCGGTCTGCTATAGCCCACAGTTTTTGGGGTGGGCTCGGGAGCTGGGCGTGTTATTGGCCAAAAATAGATCAGGCTACCCCAAATAAGTTGGAGAGAGGCCTAGTGTGGGCCTTTGGGGTGGGCGAGGCCATTTGGGTAGTCAAACGGGCGAAACAGAGCGAATGGGCTATTTTTGGGCCATATCAGTGTGCTAGCCCACGGGTTTCGGGGCGGGCTCAAGGCCCAGACGTCTTTTTGGCCAAAAATTAACTGGGATGCTCCAGACAAGTTTGGGAGAGGCCTAGAATGAGCCTTTGGGGTGGGTGGGGCCGTTTGGGAGGTAAAACGGGCGAAACGATGCAAACATGTCGTTTTCAGGCCAAATCGATGTGTTATAGCCCATGGTTTCAGGGGTGGGCATGGGGGTCGGGCGTTTTTTTGGTTGAAAATAGACCGAGTTGCCTCAGGCAGGCAGGGGAGCGACCTAGTGAGTGCCTTTGGGGTGGGCGAGGTTGTTTGGGTGTCAAACATGTGATACAACGTGAACGGGCCATTTTCAGACCAAATCGGTGTTATCCTATGGTTTCTGGGGTGGGCCCAAGGACCGGGTGTGTTTTTGAAAAAAAATTGATCGGGCTACTCCAAGCAGGCTGGGAAGCGACCCAGTGTAGGCCTTTACGGTGGGCAGGGTCATTTAGGTGGTCAAATGGGCGAAACGATGCGAAGGGGCCGTTCTTAGGCCAAATTAGTGTAGGATGACTTAGTTGATTAGACTGAGATCAGACTTCATGTGCTCACAAGGTGGTTTATGTCAGTTCACCACTTGCTCCCACAAATAACTAAGACTTAAATTTACCATACTTATTTATCGAGTGTGTGCCACGTCCAGGGCCTCGGGTCAAAGCATGACATACTAGCTTACTAAGGTATTATCGATGATGTCTCTTTTCGTGATTGGACTAGTTCTGGTCTCAAGGACCAAGAAAATATATGTGTTGAGAAAATTCGTCTAAGAACCGAATGAATCCAAGGATGAATCATGATCATTCAAGAAATATTGACATGAGTTTCTTTTACTATGATCCGAAGAGGAGAATGCCCCTTTTGCCGAGTTAGGCTTGGAAGAATCACTCAGGGATGAAACTTATTTGGCGCATTTCCTTGTGTGTTGGATCTGTATATTTGTTCTTCCCAACAAGAAGGTTGTTTGTGTTCGTGTTAGAGTCTTCAAAGTTGCAAACTTGATGGCTCAGGGAGAAAATTTTGTTTGGCAATTTTGGTCCTTGAAAGCATCTATGCGGCATTTGGGAGGGTTCAAACGTGGGTTCCTACAATATACTCCTTCCTATTTATTACGTTTATGAATGGATAAGTGAGTATTTTGAAACTTATTAGCCCGTCAACCATCCATAACGAGGGGTGTAAATATGGCTGATTTAGGGAGAAAAGATGGCAAAGCATTTTGACCTTGTTGATGCTCGCAAGCTATTTCAACAAGTGGATGTACAAAACCTTCTTTATTTGTCCTTACTACAATGAAAAGAGCTGCATATTGATGATAGTGGCAAACTGTCCTATTCCTGGAATGATTTCTTCTTAGGCCTTCGTTCAAGTTTTGTCACTTTGAGTGGAATGATGATTTGATTGTGGAACCTTATAACACTTATTAGTTGACAATTTAGGTTTTGTCAAGATGTTCCCAATGTTTTAATAAAGCACCATTATGATGGTTCACTGCTAGCTTTGTATAGTTTTGGGATTCCTGTGTTCGTCTTGAAAGCTCGTTAAAGCTTATCTTCATCATGAGAATGGTCATATTCCAACTTCTCGTGCTAATACATTTTGTGTGTATTGAACGAATCAATTAGAGATGCTTATTATGTATATGAATTTTAATAAAACAACTTCTCAAAACTATTACATGTACTTATACTTTTAATCTTGATATAATTGTTATGATCTATGTGATTTGATTAATTAGTTTGATTTATCAAAATGTGAGACTCTATTATGGGTCAACACATACCTGATACATTGGATAGTAACAAATCCATTAGTGAAATAATAATTAATTGATAGAACCATATTTTGGACTTGAGATATGTGACACCCCTTAATGGTTGCTTATAAGTTTTCATGTGAGTGAATTTTATGTCTGTCATGTGAAATAAGTTAAGCATAAGAGTAAATATATAAAGACCCCCTGATCTTGTCCGAGTTTTGCAAAAAGACATCTAAACTTTAACTTCGACCTATTATCCCACAATTCTTCTTTATTCTATTGCAAATACATCATTTTGACCCTCTGTGTGTATACACGCACCACAGGCGCGTGAAAGGGCTCAAATTTGAGTTTTTTGATCAATTAAAAGTTGGCACGTGTAAATAATTGATATATATTTATATTTTAAAAAAAAGATTTATTTTCTTTTTAAAATTACCCCGTTCCCCCCCTCCCTCCCTCCCTACCCCTCCCCCCATCATTTTTTCTTCAACACCATTAAAACTCCTCCAGTAAAGCTCCATTGAAGTTTTTTTAAAAAAAAATAATATCATTAAAGCTCCATTTTATAGTCAAATCATATCATTTAACTACCCACCATTTCTTCTTCAACACCATTAAAGCTCCATTGAAACTTTTTTTTAAAAAAAAAATCATATCATTAAAGTTCCATTTATCACTTTTGAATCTTTAATGGAATTGCATTTTGATTTTGAAGAAGCAATTGATATGAAGTTTGAATTAAAATGGTTGAAATTTAAGAAAAAATCAAAAGTGTAAAAATGGAGTTTCAATTTCACGATGGTGGTGAGTGTGTGTTTTGATGGTTGTAGTGGTAGTGATGGTGGTGGTGGTGATGGCGGCAGTGGTGATGATGGTGGGTGGGTGGGGTGTAGGGGGAGACGCTGATGGGGTGGGGGTGCTGGATGAGGAAGACGATGGATGGGGGTGGGGGTGGGGGAGCTGCTGGGGGGAGGGGGAGTTGCTGGATGGGATGGGGTGAGGGAAGAGGGGGTGGGGTGGGGTGATAAATTAATAAAAAGAAAAAATTTATTAAAAAATAAATAAAATATGAAATTAAGTATATTTAACACGTGAGCACCTGATTGGTGCATGTATTCACTCTCTTTGTTGTGACTGAAATTCAGCGAAAAATGATGTATTTACAACGGAATAAAGAAGAATCGTGAGGTAATAGGTCGAAATTAAAGTTTAAGTGTCTTTTTGCAAAACTCGGACAAGATCAGGGAGGTCTTTATGCATTTTCTCTAAGCATAACAATAAAGGATTAAATTAATCAATGAATTTGATTTTTCAAAATTGGATTTAATTTGATTGGTGTCGGTAGTTGTAACATGGAGAGTTAAATAAGGTGTAATGGTAGATTTCAAAACTAAATTGAAGAGTGAAATTAGAGATTTTTAGTGGAATAATTTATAATTTATTATAATATGATTAATTCATTCATTTGCAAGCTAATATCATAATTGGAAGACTCATTTAATAAATTTTTAATCCCTACTATGATTGATTAATTAATCAAATTTGAAAAAGAAAAGAAGTACCTTAGAAGAAGTAAAATTGTTTTTACTAGTCTTCTAATATTTGTTTTAACATCACAACTCTTTAAAACAAAAACATATAAAGAGTAAAATGCCTGTGTTATAAAACAGAAAAACGTTTACATATTTATGTAGGAAAATATTTACATATTTATGGATAAAATCGTTTTACGTATTTATGGAGAAAATGTTATTTTTACATATTTATGTAAAAACATATTTGTAAATTTATGGAGAAAAAACGAAGCCCCTTATAACTCTGACTTCAGTTGAAAATTGTGTTGTATTTTTCATCAAGGAAGATATCATTAATTTGCTGTTGAGGGGTAAAACAAGATCAAGATCAATTACCTCCTACTCGTTTTGTTGGTGCAATTTCAATAATATGACAATTGAAAAATTACAAGTGAAGACAAGATCAAGATATCTTCTTCCGCTGATGTACAGATATCTTGCTTTCTTTAAGGAGATTCAAGTCCACTACAGCATATAGTTTCACCGGTCCAGCAGTAATCTTCTTTTGTTCCTCCGGGATACAACAACCTTCTCACAAAGAACAACTCAACAACCCTGAATAAGAGTTGAGTTCAAAGCTCCCTTCAACTAATAAACTCTCTTTTTTACTAACTTTTGCGAACTATATATTATCTTGTTCTTGAAAAAAATATGCAAGACCACCACTATTTATCGGAGAGGAAGTATTCCATGCAAGGAATAAAAATGAATGAGGAGTAGTAAAGATGAAATATCAAAGGCCTTTAGGTTACAAGAGTTACAAAAAGTTACATCATATATAAAGAATAGGATAATGGAAGAATAAAGAGTGAAAATTACATGTAACTTATATCCACATTCTACCTTCACTAATTATTTTGTTTAATACACTAGTAAACTAATGCCAGAAAACGTTAGCAACATAATTGTTCTTTAAAATGAGCAAAACTAATAAACAATTAAAATGCTCTAAGAACAGTGGACCTCTCTCATTTTAATATTAACACAAGAGAATCTACTAACTGAAGAAAGGCTACCATGCATGATGAAAATGTGCTCTGCATTGAATCCCCAATACTTAGTAAAACAATAACTTTTACTCCAAAGTCATCGTAGTCTCAGACTTGAACTATGACTATTCAGGGGAAATAAAAAGTTACTGCTTAGACATAATAGTCAAGATATTGGCATGAACTTTATAAATAGCACATTATGACCTTGTGCTATTCCGATTTCATGAGCGTCTTTGAGAATGAGACTAATTCTCTTAGGAAGCGGCCTACTTCCACATTCACATAGGTGAAATTCATTGAGAGTGCTCCTGTAATTTTCATTAAGAGTTTTCTTTTAAATTCAACCTCACAATCATTATAGGTAAATGCACTCACACCATAGGGAGGGATTAAAAGTGGTGCATTTTTCACAAAAAATCATCATGTAATTCATTTTTTCCATTGAACTTGGTTATAAGATCTCTAATCCTTAGGTTAGGTTTCCTCACATATGACTCAAGAATTTATAGGCTTCAATCTCATCTCTCTCAATGTGCTCCAGACCTATTCTCTTGCTAAGGCCTTAGCCTATGGATCTGCAAGATTATCAAAAGATTTGACATAATCAATATTAATGGTACCATTTGTCAAATATGATCTCACATTATTGTGTTTTCTCCTGACATGTCTGAATTTATTGTTATAATAACGATTTTGAACTCTACCAACTGCAGCGCTGCTGTCACAATAAATTAAGAATATCTTTAGTTTCATTAATAACATTTATGTTAGAGCCAAAGATCAATAAATCATCAACATATAGGCAAATAATAACATGCTAATTATTTCAAGACTTATGATATATGCACTTATCACATTCATTTGTTTTAAAGTCATTATCAATCATGCAGGAATCAATTTTTTCATGTCATTTCTTTGGTATCTATTTCAAGTCATATAGGGATTTAGTAAGTTTACACACTTTACTTTCTTGTCCAGCTTCAACAAAACACTCAGATTGTTTCGTATAAATTTCCTCATTTAGGTCTCTATCTAAAAAAAAACAAACAGTTTTTACATCCATTTGATAAATTTGTAAATAAAAAATTGTCGTAATAGCAACTAAAAGTCTAATGAATGTAATTCTAGTTACTGGAGAAAAAGTATCAAAAATTTTTAGGTCTTCTAGTTGGTTAAAACATTAGCCACTAGTCTAGCCTTGCATTTATCAACAGATACATCTGATTTTAACTTTTTACGTAAGACCTATTTACATCCAATTGTTTTACAACCCGGTGGTAAATCAACTAGCTTTCAAGTTTTATTGAAAATTAGTGATTTCATTTCATCGTTTGCAGCCTCTTTCTAGAAATAGCATCATGTGAAGACAAAACTTCTTTTAAAGTGAGAGGGTCATCGCCAACGTTGAAAACATAATAATCAGGACCAAAATCTTTTTCTATTCTAGCTCTTTTACTTCTTAACTCAAAATCATCATTTTTTTTTATTTTTCAAAATAGAAGTAGAAGAATTAGCTATAGGTAGTGACAAAATATTTTCTTTAGTCCTTTGACCCCCACTATTTTTAGAATCAAAAGAAAATTTATTTTCATGAAAAATAGTATCACCAGATTCAATTGTAACACTACCTTTAAGATTAAAAAATCTATAGGTTGTTCAATATGAAGCATAACCAAGAAAAGCACATAACTTTTTTACACCATTTAGAGGTTTTAGGGTCCATTAACATAGGCTATGACCTTTTCACAACACAAAAGGTGTTAATTTAATCTTTTTATGAGGCACACGATTCAACACATAACAAGCAGTCAAAATAGTTGCACCCAAAAATTTAGAGGTACACTTGACTCAATTAGCATGGCATTAATCAACTCAACCAAAGTTCTGTTCTTCCTTTCTGATACACTGTTAGATGCAGGCGAGTAAGGAGGAGTGGGATCATAAATTATACCTAATAATCTAACAAAAGAATTGAATTCATGTGACTCATAATCATGGCCTCTATCACTTCTAATTCTTTTTATTTTTCTATTGAAATGATTTTCAACTTCATGGAGAAAAGATTTAAAATTCTCAAAATCATCACTTCTATTTTTCATAAAGTAAACTTAGAAAAATTATCAATGAAAGTGATAAAATTCTCTTTCCTCCACGAGTTAAAATTCTTTCAAATTCACAAATATTAATATGAACTAATTCTAACAAATTAGTTTTTCTTTCAACTTGAAAATGAGTTTTTTTTTTTTTACTTTTGGGCTTTACTACAAGCCTCGCATTTTTAAAATTCTTTTTGATCATTGAAATTAATCATCAATACATTTCTTAAGCATCGACACATGAAATACAAGATGAACAGATGCTAAACTTGCAGGCAAATCCAACTCATACGCAACTCTAATAATCCTCCTCGTAATCTGATAACGAAGACTGAGTTTTTTCTTCTTCCCAAATCCGACGACTCCCTTCATATCAATTGTTCAAAATTTATTCAACAAAAAATCAATTGTTCAAAATTTAAAAGGGGATATATATATATATATATATATATATATATATATATATATATATATATAACCACACGTGCCTTGCATGTGTAATCTTTGATTATTTAAAATTAGAAAGATGATTTTGTCTATTACGAAGATTTTTAATAAAGTGCAAAAAGTGATATATTTTACACAATTCAGATGAGGAAAGATATATATTAGTTATTAATTTATATGAATAGCTGCTGTAAGGTATATTCTTTAGTTCAGTGATAGATTTTAAAGTGAGGTATGCGGCTAATTTTTTTTAAAAAATAAGTGTTTTGTGTGGCCCAAGATTCATTATGCCTCCCTGCAATTTTCATAACCAAAAACTCCATGCACTTAACCACAAATATAGTTTAAAAAGAACAACAATGTCACATGAAAATTCAGCACATACAAACTAAAATATCACATAAAAGGAGAATATGATTCGAGATATCAGAATTATACGATTATAATTAATCTTTACATAAAAAAAAATTTCAAAGCCCGATCAAATATTCATCTATCACCTGTAACTACAACAAAACAAACGATAATGAAGATATCAAAACAATATGATCAATCAAACTTTTCCACAAAAATAGTCTTTAACATCTAGGGCAACAAACAAACGAAAAAAGAATCAAATACATGAGCTAAAACTAAATAATAAGTAGACACTTACAATAATAATTAAATCAACACAACAAAAGAACATTAAATTACACTAAACATAATACTACAATAGGACCTCATTTGTTGACCTTCTTGAATTAGATGTAATATGCATGATATACTTATATAAATTTGATACATATAGATATTTTCTTCGTTGTTCTTTATCATATATTTTAGGACTCATTTTTTACATACACGAAAAAAAATCTACATGAAGTGTGTTTGTAACTATCGTATGCAAATATACAAATATATTTATATTTAAATTTCACAATTTTTAAAAGAGTTTGAAAAAGATGGTCACAATACCCAGTACATGATAAATGATATAATTTAATAATAATTGATCTTATTGATATTGAAGGGGTTACAGCTGTATATATAGAGAACTGAAGAATAACTAATTACAGAATAACCCAGATGTATTTAATAATTATATATGTAGTCTATTATCCCCCCGCAAGCTGATCAACGGTAACGAGGGGCAGCTTGGAGCAGAGATACTGAAAAGGCTGTAACGGAAGAGGCTTGGTGAGAATATCAGCAAGCTGGTCAGTAGATGGGACATAGTGCGTGACCATCGTTCCTGCAAGTACCTCATCGCGAACAAAGTGACAGTCTGACCCAACATGCTTCATACGATCATGGAGGACTGGATTTTTGGTAACACAAATAGTGGACTGATTGTCACAATAAATCTGAGGTTTCGTCGGGGGAATGCCAAGTGCATCTTTAAGGTATCGTAACCACATGGCTTCAGCAACACCCGCAGCCATGGCACGATATTCTGCTTCTGTGGAGGAACGGGACACTCGCGTTTGCTTCTTGGTGCACCAGGAAATCAGATTCGGTCCCATCATAACAATATATCCAGTAGTGGACTTCCGATCATCTTTGTCGTTAGCCCAATCCGAATCAGAAAAAACAGATATATCAAACGAGCCCTTTTGAAATAAAATTCCACATTGAAGAGTACCTTTAAGATAGCGCAGAATGCGTTTCAAGGCCTGAAAGTGTTGTTCTGTGGGAGCATGCATTGATTGGGAAACTCGATTGACTGCATATTGGATGTCCGGACGAGTAACAGCAAGATAATGAAGTCCACCGACGAGGCTCCGATATAGTATAGGATCGGCAAAGGGAGTATTCGGCCCTGGGGATTGGCGGACTGCCATGGGAGTGACCGCGGGTTTGCAGTCTGTCATTCCAGCTCTATTTAGAAGTTCAAGGGTATATTTTGTCTGATGCATCAATATGGTACCCGATTTGCGGATGAGTTCGAGGCCAAGAAAGAACTCCAAAGGACCAAGGTCCTTAAGTTTGAAGTCACGATGCATAGCCTCAGTAATTTCAGTGATGAGTGATGACGAGCTGCCTGTAATAACAATATCATCCACATAGATAAGAATGATGACTGTCCCTCGAGAACAGTGAAGGGTGAAGAGGCTGTTGTCATGATGGTAGGTGCGAAAACCAAGACCCTGCAGAAAAGTAGAGAGGCGTGTGTACCAGGCACGTGGGGCTTGTTTCAGGCCATATAGTGATTTGCGAAGCTTGCAAACATAGTGAGGACGGTTGGGATTAACATATCCCGGTGGCTGAACCATATAGATGTCTTCCTCAAGATGACCATGAAGAAAGGCATTGCTGACGTCTAACTGATGAAGCGGCCAATCATAGTAAAGAGCAAGAGACAAGACCAGACGAATAGTCTGTTGCTTAACAACAGGGCTGAAGGTCTCCTTATAATCCACACCATACTCCTGATGATACCCTTTTGCAACCAGACGTGTTTTATAGCGAGAAAGAGATCCATCTAAATTTCGTTTGATGCGAAACACCCATTTGCACCCAATAGACTTTCGGTTACTAGGCAGAGGTACCAAATCCCATGTACGTTGTTCATTCAGAGCCTGAAATTCCTCATCCATAGCTTGGCACCAGAAACTATTTTTGAAGGCTTGGTTGTAGGTAGTAGGCTCAGTTATAGGATGTGCATCAAAGGGTATTTGAGTGTGGTAGACTTTGGGTTTGAAGGTACCGGCCTTGGCTCGGGTTGTCATAGGGTGAGTGTTGAGTGGAGGGTGATTAGGAAGGGGTGGTGGAGTTGTATGACGTGTGGACGGGGATTGGGTGGGGCTGCCGTGGGAGCTGGGATGTGAAGCGGTGGATGAGGTTTGGGGGTTCGGGTGGGTGGGTGGTTGGTTCGAGTGGGTAGTGGTGTAGTGGGGTACCGGGTTAGGTGCCGAGTGAGCCGGAGCATGAGCGTGTGAAAAGGACGGAAATAATGGCACAATGCCAAGTGGATTGGGGGAGTATGGAGTAGAGGAAAGACTCGTGTAAGGAAATTGTTCCTCCACAAAACGAACATGACGGGAAACATATGTTTTCTGAGATACAGGATCGAAACATTTGTAACCTTTGATAGTGGGATGATAGCCTAGAAAGACACAAGGGGTGGACCGAGGTTGAAGTTTATGTTGAGTGTGTGGACGCAACCAGGGATAAACCAGACACCCAAACGGGCGGAGATGGATGTAGTCGGGTGGATGATTGTAGAGACGGGCATATGGAGTGGAGTTGGAGAGAGTGTGAGTAGGCATGCGATTTATGAGGTAGTTGGCAGTAGCAAGGGCATCAACCCAAAAGGAAACGGGTAAGGTGGAATCATGGAGGAGCGCAACAACTGTTTCTATTAGGTGACGGTGTTTGCGCTCAGCAACGCCATTTTGTTCTGGGGTATACGGACATGAAGTGTGATGAAGAGCCCCTAGACTTTGAAGAAAAACACCAAATGCATTGTTGACAAATTCTTTGCCATTGTCACTTCGAAAAATTTGGATTTTGGCATTAAATTGATTTTGAACCATTCGGTCAAAGTTGACAAAAACAGTATAAGCTTCGGATTTAAATTTCAGAGGATAAAGCCAAGTGAATTTACTGTAATCATCAACAAAACAGATATAATAACGAAAACCTTGAACAGAAGGAACTGAGGTTGGACCCCAAACATCAGAATGAATTAATTGAAATGGCGCAGTGGCCTTGTGTTCAGACAGTGAAAAAGGTAAACGACAAGATTTAGACACTGAACAGGACTTGCAATGTAATTTCTCTGAAAAATTAAAACCTAAGGAAGATAAAATGGATTTGGTGATGGCGGATGATGGGTGCCCAAGCCGGCGATGCCAGGTGGACGAGAGAATGGCTTGACTCACAACAGACGGAGACCTGGATGGAAGAGTGTATAGCCCATGCTCACAGCGGCCCGTGTACCGCACCCGGTTCGTGGTATTGTCCACTATCTAGAAATTGGTGTCATTAAAAATGAGGGTGCAATTATTATCTTTAGTAAAGCGATAAACAGATAAAAGATTGGATGTGAGGGAAGGGACGTGGTGAAGGGTTGAGAGATGAAATTTACCATTTGGGGTATAGACATACCCAGAGCCGGTGTTTGTGATGGGAAGGGATTGACCATTGCCTACTGTAATAGTTTCTGAGCCATGATACGGATGAGGAGCTTGAAGTTGTGAATAATCCGACGTCACATGGGTGTTAGCACCTGTGTCTAGATACCAATCGCCAGATTGAGCGTTTGTGGACGCATGCATCGCCCTTGATCCGCTGGACTGGCGATTTACATTCTGCGAGTCATCATAACGATACCAGCAATTAGCCGCAGAATGGCCTCGTTTAGCACAAATTTGACACGTCGGAAGATCTCGTGTGGGCCCCCGCTGGTTTCCTCGTCCCTGTCCGCGGCCTGACTGGAAGTCGTCCCTCGGTGGAGGCCCGCCTCTGCCTTGCTGCCCGGCGTTCCGACGGTCACCGCCGCCGCTGCCTCGCCCTTGGTTACGGCGATCATCACCGCGACCCCTGGCCGAGCCCCCGCTGCCAGCCGAGTAAAGAGCCGTGACGCCAGGGGTGGAACTGGCTTCTCCGAGCAGTAATTTGTGTTCCATGTCTACATTCAATTCTTCTGCATTAAGCCATCCAGACAGTTGATTCAGAGTGATTTCGACAGGTGAGAGACGAATATGCTGTTTGAGAGAGGAATAGCCAGACGGAAGACCACGTAGCACGGCATTCACCACGTATCGTTCAGGAATAATCTCGTTCACAGCATCTAGGTCAGACAGAATAGAGGCCACATCATCAAGGTATTGAGTCATCGTCTTCGTTCCCTTCCGAAGAGTATGCAATCTGTCACGCAACTGAAAGATATGAGCCGTGGATACAGAGTTGTACCTTGTGGCTAGTGCATCCCAAAGTGAAGCCGATGTGAGAAAACCCCGGGCGTGTTTGTGCACAGAGGGGCTAATAACTGCGAGAAGACAGGCTCGGATCTGAGTGTCTACGATCATCCACGGAAGGTAGTCGGGATTTGGGAGCATGACGCCGTCCTCCTCTGCTGTCTCGGGCGGCGGCTTCTCCGCATCGTCAATCCATCTGAGCAGCAAGTTGGCTGCGAGGGCGGTGCGGACGTTAAGTGCCCAGGCCGGGTAGTTGTTGTCAGATAATTTTTCGGGGATGAGATTGTGGAGATTCCTGAGCAGTAATTTTACTCCAGACGGTAAATTTGACAGAGGATCAACAACCTTGTCCATGGCGCCGACCTACGACGGAGGAGGGAGGCCGTGCGGCGTGGTGTAGACGGTGGCGGCGGCGCACACACGTCGGAAAAGAGGAGAGATTAGGGTTTGGGCGGAAGAAGAAACCCTAGCTTTGATACCATGATATAATTTAATAATAATTGATCTTATTGATATTGAAGGGGTTACAGCTGTATATATAGAGAACTGAAGAATAACTAATTACAGAATAACCCAGATGTATTTAATAATTATATATGTAGTCTATTAATAAAAGGTAGGAACTTTGTAGCTAGTCTGACCTTATAATATAACAACAACATAAAGAATTTTTTCGGGCATGGCTATATCATATATGTCAATTGTATGTATGTGTAGCTTCATCTCACCTACATGCAGAAACGTGATCAGCGCTATTCTTAGTAGACTTCTTGATCTAAATACGCAATGATCATTGATTTAGAAACTTCAAAATTATGTTACTCAATCGATAATGCTACAAATAAGATCCAAAAAAGAAATAACTGAAATTAATGTTTAATAATAAAGAGGAACTATACCATCGTAATTCTTTTCATCATTGGAGTCTTAATTTTCACAAACCTCTTATCGTAGTATTTAGGATTGCTTGATACAACCAGACACGTACACCTCTTACCTAGTGTTTCTTTCCTTTATATTATAGGAGTAAATATTATAAAGATATTACTAAATAAAAAGTAAAAAAAATAAAAAGATAATTTTATCTATTACGAAGACTTTTAATGAAGGGCAAAAAGTTCAAACATTCACACTTTTAACATTATATATATATATATATATATATATATATATATATATATATATATATATATATATATATATATATATATATACTAGTTTAGCTGCACGTGCCTCGCACGTGTCACTTTTGATTATTTAAAATTAAACGATTTTATCTATTATGAAGGTTTTTAATGAAATGCAAAAAGTTCAAAAAGGATATTTTATTGTAAGCACGCGCGCGCGCACACACACACACACACACACACACACACACACACACACACACATATATATATATATATATATATGAGAAAAATAATTACATTGTTAGATTCAAACATACAAGACTATCAAACCTAGAAATCAAAATTCACAAACAAAACAGATGTGATAATGCATGATGCGTTAAACTTAAAATCACTCCCAAGCAAAAGAAAAAATAATAGTCACGACAACCAATAGAAAAGGAAAAACAACTCAAAAAGAGAGAGAGAAATAATAACATACTAACCTAGCCGATGACAATTACAATGGTTGAAGAAAACATAAAATACAAGCGTTGGACGAAACAATATATATTAATATAAAAATATGTTGAAAATTAAACCTACATAAATCACAAAACAAATAGGAGTCCTAATTTAAGAAAAAAAAAAATTACCATATTTTAAAGTCATTATCATATTTAAAATCCTAACCCACATATTCTAGGATTCAAAATTATATATAAGTAAATAATAATTGGAGAAAAAAAGTGAAAAGACGATTTTGTCTATTATAAAGTGTTTTAATAAAGGACAAAAAGTTCAAATCACTTTTCTAAGGGTCTTCATACTTTTAATATACTAGTTTAGTTGCACGTGCCTCGCACGTGTAACTTTGAATTATTTAAAATTAGGTGATTTTATCTATTACGATGGTTTTGTAGTGAGGTGCAAAAAATTTAAAACATATATTTTATTGTAAACACATATATATTTTACCATAATAAGTTTCAAGTGGTTAATGGATTTAATACATTATAGATGTAGATGTAGATTTATAGATTTTTTAAATCAAATTTCGTTGATTTAGAATTCTTAAACTAATGGAAAAAATATTAGTTGTCATTAATTCTGATGACTTCTATAAGGAAAGGTTTACTATAAATATATTTAATTAATTTTCAACTATTAAATATTAAAAAAATAGTAAAAAGACGATTTTGTCTAAAGCAAAGATTTTTAATGAAGGGCAAAAAGTTCAAACGATATTTCTAAGGCCCTTCCCGCTTTTAATATATTACTAATTTAGTGTACATGCTTTGCAGGTGTGTTTCACGTCAATTAATGAAATTATTATGTAAAAGGCAGCAGTTAACGGTAAAATGAATATTATATCTATTTAAATAAGATAAATAACTATCGTATGTTATATATATTATTTTCTGTCGTGTCTCACTTGATCTTTTTCTTTTTACAAATGATTTATTGATTTATGTTCTTTCTTGTCACTTTAGTTATTTTATCATGATAAAATTTTTATTAAAAACAAAATTATTACGTAAAAAGGTAGCACTTAACGGTAAAATGAATGTTATATCTATTTAAATAAGATAAATAACTATTGTATGTTATATATATTTTGTCTGTCGTGTTTCACCTGATTTTTTTCTTTTTACAAACGATTTATTGATTTATGTTCTTTCTTTTCACTTGAGTTATTTTATCATGATAAATTTTTTTATTTTAATGTATTGTCATTACATTAACAACAATTAATGTATATGACTTAGACCAACTCATACACTATCATTCTTCAAATTTACACAACATGCATGCATATTATATTTATACATATTTCTTGTAATATATAACAAAATTTTATTAAATATATATTTACAAATTAATATCTCATAAAAGTTTGTTTATAATATATTTTATAAATAGTTTATTTATTGTCTTTATAAATTCAATATATGCAATATAATTTTCAAAACATAATAATAAATATCTTATCTTTACATAAAAAAAAATTGAAAATTCAACCGAACATTCATCAACAAAAATAGAAATGAAAGTACAACAAAACAATATGATAATTGAAATTTCAGAGCAATATGATTAAACCTAACCTTTTGATACTCCTAATAGACCTCTCGGCACCTCCCTGTGTTGTTTTAATATGTAATATTAGTAATCATGTTTACCAAAAAAAAAAAAATCTAATCTTTAAACAAAAAATTTTCAAAGCTCGATCCAACATTTGCCTACAACCTTTATTAATAAGGAAAAAAGTGGATAGTAATAAAATAGAAATTCGAACAAAATAATATGATAATTGAGAAATCAAAAGTTAATTGTAAATAAAAATAAAGAGAAAAGACAACTAAACTCAGAAATTACATTGTCGTACCTGATCTTCCACAGAGATACTATGGTCTATAATAATTAGCTGAAAAATTATTAAATTAGGTATACAATTCGACTCATCTCCATGAAAAGCTCAAGATCTTTTAAAATTTCTTCATTGATCCTCTCCAAATCTTGACTATTTTTGTTATGTATGATGTTCAAAGTTCATCACGGGGCTTGTTTAGAATATCATAGCTTCTTCTAGCAAATCAATAATATCTTCTCCTTCCCTACCCATATGATGCTTCTTTTTTACGAAATCTCTTAATTATTTATGAAAATTGAGAAATATGTGAACCAGTTTAAGAGAAAGTTGGAGCTAAATAGATTTTATACTTATGTTATATAGTTTAATTGGAAAAAATAATTTATTTAAGGTAAATTTTAATGAATCAAATTCATAAATATTAGGATTCCCTACCTAATTCAATAAGGAAATTCATAATCAAAATTTTAACTAATTTCAAAATACAAAATATTATGAATAAATTTTTCTAGTTGAAAAACTTAGTTCCTATATTCGAATTGTAACAGGTGTTAGGGTTTTTGGCCTGATTTTCTTACTATATTTAAGTTTTATTTTTTCTCATAAGGAAAATAAAAGTTATCATAATTATTTTTACTTTTCCTGAAAGAAAAAATATAATTCTTTTTCATATTTGGCTAACCTCTTTCTTGGAGGAAAGGTTTTGGACATCTATAAATAGAAGACCCTTCTCATACCATAACACAATAAAATCCACAATTAATCATTAAAAAGTCTTTGTTTAGACGGAGATTTCTCCCAATAGGTTTAATATTTTTCGATATTAGGTTTAATAATATGTAGGCCGATTGGCCAAAACATATAATAATTTTATACTACTTTCAGTATTGTTTTCTTTGTCGTCTGATTTATTGTCTCAAAGTGTGTAAACTTTAAGCTTGCGCATGACGTCCTCTCGATTTCGAACCAACAACAAGTATGTTGCTTAAGATTATTATGAACTTTCCATAATAACAACATATTAAATAACAAAAAATAAATATATTTATTCTTTTATCTAATACGTTCCACCAAACCAACCCATAAATATTAAAGATTATCATGCTAAATTGGTTTCACCACTTTCAATCATGTAACTTCATATCCTACACTATGCAGATTAATTGCTATTTTCTATCATGATAATTAGTTAATGAACAACCCTAATTAGCCCCTTAATTGCATCTAGATTTACATATAAATTTCAAATCAATTGCGTAAATTGTAATCTTAAAAAATATGCAAAAATCCTAGAAATCCACAAAATATATGTTTCTAACTACGAAGAATGTCTGTATTCTACACTATTAAATATTAAATTGATATGGATTATAATTGAAAATTGAACATATTGGACTATTAATAGAGAACATAATTAAAGGACTTTTTTTGTTTTATATTTTACCATATATTCTCTCTTACCATTTATTTTAGAAATTCATATTTTTTGAAATATATTTACTTTTACCATATAATTTAGGATTCCTTAATTAAATATTATAATAACCATAATATAATATTTTAAGAAAAATAGGTGAAAAGACAATATTATCTATTGTAAAGTATTTTAATGAAGGACAAAAAGTTCAATTCACTTTTTAACATATTATTATATTATTTTTATATTATTATTATAGATAGATTATAGATTATAGAAATATATAAAGTAAAGTTAAGAGTGTGAATAGGACCGTTAAACTTTTTTTTTTTGGTAGGAGAAAGCAAAAATAAAGTAAGTTTTGGGGGCAAAAAGTAAGGTAAAGAAAAGAAAAGATTGGGGCTGTGTCGTATTGAAGGGTGTTTGGTTTGTGTATCAATTCGTTGTCATGTCGTCACCGGCTGAGATCGGAATCGACACGTCTGATTTCTCGAAGGACTCCTCTAGCGAATCGGATTCGGAGCCGTCCGTGAAGAAGCAAAAGGTTAATGAGGAGGAGGGACTACGTAAGATTGGGTCCTTTACCAATGGAGCATGATTATAAAAACTGTTGCTGCAAGCTTAATATGCCAGATTCAGATGATGAGTATGAGATAGATAAAGATTGCTGGAGCAAGTATCTCCAACAGCTCAATGAGAGTGAGGTATCTATGTTTATTTTCATCAAAGTAAATATATACTATTTGTGTTTGTTTATCCTTGATTTCTGCCTGCCTGCCTGCCACATGTGGAATTACACTAGGTTTATTTGCTCTCTTTTTAGTGTTTACACATCGTGGTTCAATGAAGTTGGGGTTGAGAACCACGTGCAATTCCCAACAGAGACAAAACGGTAGGTCGTGATTTCTTCCCTTCTCTTTTATGCTGGTGATACTCTTATCTTAACTAATCAAACTCATCTTGATTTTGACATGACAAGCTTTGGTCAAGGTCTACACGCAAATTATCACGCTAACAGACTTTTCGCTACCCTCTGGGAATTTAAATTGATTATAAAAAATTATTGTTTGACTTAACATTCTCAAAGTGAATTGTTCTGCATTACGTAGGATAGTGCGTGGCAATAGGGTCTAGACGACTAGCAGAGACTTGGGACTGTGGCGTTTTCGACAGAAAATTATCAAACTTTCTACAGAAAGCTTGGACCTTTCTATGCAGTGTCTTGACTTGAGAATTTGGATTTTTGATATTTTCCAGTATTCTTTGATTTTTGGGCAACGACTCGTGCATTGACTTGATTTTTTTTTTTTCCATTACTTTACCTCATACTGTCAAGTGATTTGAAATCCAATTACAGCAAACTTTCTATGCAAATATCTACAAAGTTAGGATAAGTGGACAGTAGGCGACAAGGCAATGTGATATCGTTAAAAGAAAAATTATCCCATTGATATATATCATTTGAAGTTGAATGGAACTTATGTGTACTTTTCAAGCATTTTCTTTAACCTTGTATGATGTACAAGGTCTGTATCTAATGGCTCAAAAGAGTCCAACCAGTGTTTATGGAACCTGATCACTCTAAGAGCAACAGAATAATACTGTGTGTCTAGAAGCCATAGAGTTGTTAAATAAGAAGAGAAATTTAGAGGAATGGTGGAAGAGATGTTCACTGAGTCAAGTTCAATCTCTCTTAATTGGGTCAAGTTCTTAAGGAGTAGTTCAAAATCGTAAGGCCCGAGTGTAACCGCGAGTCCATCTACGAAGAACATATAATTTAGAGGCGAGAAATTTCTGCGGATTAGACCTGTAAAACTTGAACGCGACAAATCAAGATGCGTCAAGCTAGAAAACTCACCAAATTTACGTGAAATGAGCGATCCAAAGAAATTATAAGACAAATCATGCCTTTTGAGACTGGAGAGCTGAAACAGGCTACTGCTGGAATGAAGTTTGCCTTGAAGTCCTCCACAAATGAGGTCAAGCTCAATTACTTGTCCCGCCGTCCCGTCACAATGAACTTACATTCCATGAGCAATAATCAGTGCTCTTGTTCCATGAAAGAGTGCTTGGATATGACTGAGAAAGCAAGTTGACAGAGAAAGGGATATTGCATAAAAAATATAAGTTTTTCACAACCCATTGCTGCACTAAAATGATCAAAACTAATTAAGTTGGTAGAGAAGAAATCAAGAAAAATGTTTGCTTTGTGTCTATTCAATAATTTGATGAGGTATATATACTGGAATTAAGCAAAGAACAACTTCCAACTTCAACTGGCCAACTCTATTATTCATTATGTCTTTATAGCCGGATTTAGAATGAAACTTGAGAACTGGCAAAATCATCTCTCCAATTGCATATGGTTCAAAGTTTACTTTCATCTGTTGTTGTTATTGCATTTAGTCTGTCACACTGTTTTGTGGTTGTTACATTCCACTTAATTATTAGTTGCTATGTTTTCCCTTTTTCCGTACCTACTTTGATTTGATGTCCAAGGTCTGGGTACACTCTTCCCTCCCCAGACCCTACTTGTGGGTATGTTATTGTTGTTGCTTATGTGGTTGGGTCCTTTGCATATGTTGTATCCATAACTTGTTCTTGTGAGGGCCGTTGTGCTCTCCTTTCCTCCTCAAGACTTGGCACATCAATACGGTTTATATTGGTTGCAGTATGCGATGCTTGTCTCTAATTGGTTTACTTTTACTCCGATAGGGATTCGACATTAAAGATTATCCTGGTCATTTTCCAGCGACTACCGTATTCCCCAGTCCAAACTACTTGAAAATTCCTGATAATGTTGAGAAGATGAAGGGTTATGCTGCAGAGGCACTTAAGCTGTACAATGAGAGATTTGTATGCTCCAGTCACACTTGCCATTGTCTTTCTACTTGTTCTTTTTCCTTGTTTTTCTCCAGAAAGCTGACAAAGCTCCTGTGTATTCAATTTAGGAAACTGAATATGAGGTCAATGAGATTCTCAAGGTTAATTGAGATGAGTGCGGCACATACTTAATTTTCTATGTTACCTTTACGGTTACCAATGGCGAGAATGAAGGAATATTTTCAAGCTAAGGTGGTGAGGCGTATGGGTGGATCTTTGCGTTTCTCAATCGTTAGGCCAAGGGTAATGAATGAAATTTGCTATACATGCTGCATCACATTATGAAGCTCATTTTTGTTGTCAATATGTAATCAATGTTAAAGGGAATATAATGATTTTATAGAGCCATCAAAAGAAAAGAATTGGATGATCATAAGCCATTGTTCTAACCCCACTAGTCACTATGATTGAATTGATAAGCTAGCCAATGATTTAGTCACACCTGGATGTTTACTGCGCGGACCGGCCAGGCCGAATTCGGGCACCACTTGGGATGGTAATGACACAGCAGACATGAAAGCACTCCAATTGCCTTCGATGATTGGTCTGTCAACCACGCTTGCTCTTTTTTTTTTTTTTTTTTTTTTTTTTTCAATCAGTGTCTTGTATTTGAAACTCACTAGTTTGGTTGATGTGAACTTATATGGGAGTTTCAATGCTTCCTACAAAAGAGGATTTCTTTTTGATCTATTAAATGATACAGATGTAACTGCTCCATATCGTGCCTAATCACCTCCCTCCAATATTTCTTGATATGAGAAATTTGTCAAAAGATTTCAATATTGTTAGAATCCATGTTTTCTATTAACGGAAAGGTCAAATGAGTAAGACCTTGCACGTAGAATTTCAGCGGACGTATCAAATATCAATTAGATAGCATTGTACTTCAACTTCATGTTGACAGGTAACTCCTGGTTTTTCAGTGTTGTAGAGCTTGCATAAAGAAGGGAAAATGCAACCACTGGACTCTAGTTGTGATGCAAGAAAAGGAACTTTCAGTAAGTCTTCTCTAAACTAGATTAAAATTTACTATTCACTTTCTTTTAAGGCTCTCTATCAGTTACTTATCATTGTAAGAATGTTAAAAAGATGCGTCATTTGGATATATTGTGCCCTCGAGCATCTGTCGCTACATGTTTTTCTTTTTGATCAGTATGACAAAGAGTTGATCTAGTATGAAATTGAATTATCATAGATGATTTGTGTCCCTCTTCCCACGCTTTCCAGTGCTTTGATTTGCACAAGATCCCTTTCAGTTCAATACATGTTTTTTTTTTAACTAAATACATTCTTGATTTGATAAATATCGCTGTCTCTGATGACTAATACTGTACGCTGGCTGGCAGAATCTAAAGGTCCTGTTAGCGAGTACGAAGAGAGAGTTTGAAAATCTGCAGTCTCACCTACAAAGTGATCTGAAGCAACTTGGTAGGCAACTTTTTTTCTGAAAACATACCTATCTATATGTCTATATCGACTATCGTTTCTATAATTTGAAGGATAATTCGAAACTTGATTTATCCTGGTTCCAGGAGACCAAGTACTGGATATGTCTAATGCTGCTCTTGGATATCACAAGGTTATGAAAGAAAACAGAACTTTGCATAACATGGTTCAGGATCTAAAAGGTATTTCAACAACGATTGCATCGACAAACACAATATTGTGAAAAGCATTGGGATCTAAGGCAATAGAAAATCGTTTCCCAAAATAACAAAAAAACTGGTTTAATCTATTTTTATGACTCCCTTTCCACTGTTTTGGGAAGGCAACAGAAAATGATAAATCAGAGAGTTGAAAACGACGGAATCAAGTTTTGTTCCACTAAAAGTCTCTAATACTGCTGTGTTAATTTATTCTTCAGGGAATATTAGAGTTTACTGCAGAATAAGGCCTGCCTTCAATGCAGAAGAGAAAACTGTCGTAGATTTCATTGGAGAAGATGGTTCTTTGGTTGTAATTGATCCACTAAAACCCTGGAAAGATGGGAGGAAGATTTTTGAGTTTAACCGTGTTTTCGGTTCAAGTGCCACTCAGGGTAGGTATTTTGACATGACTTCTTTATTCATGTTTTAATTCTTTTTTCTTGAGCCGAGGGTCTATTGGAAACGGCCTCTCTACCTCCCAAGGTAGGGGTAAGGTCTGCGTACACTGTGGGAGTACACTAGCCACTAGGTATGTTGTTGTTTTATCATGTAACACTGCGTAATTTTGCAGAAGATGTATTTCGAGACACTAAACCGCTTGTAAGATCAGTGATGGATGGTTACAATGTATGCATTTTTGCTTATGGTCAAACTGGATCTGGGAAAACATATACTATGGTGAGAGCCCTTACGAGGCATACACGAAAAACAATTCCTTATATTTCCATGCCGAAGCTTCATATCTAATATTTCTCTCTTGGCAGTCTGGCCCGGGAGGTGAATCAACAAAGGAATTGGGAATCAATCAATTGGCTCTGAATGATCTATTCCTATTATCTGATGAAAGGAAGGACATCATGAGTTATAAGATCCACGTTCAAATGGTCGAGATATATAATGAGCAAATTCGTGATCTTCTTGCATACGATCCTTTGATTACTAAATATCCTTTCATTGTGATTTTTCCGTAGTTTACATCAGATTTCATGAGTTAATTTGAGACACTTCCAAGGCAGAAAAGTGAAATAATTGCACCCTTAACTGTTCGTTCATACATTGGAAATTAGAAGCTGCATGGACAGAAACGGTCTACCTCTGCCTGATGCTAGCGTGCATCCAGTGAATTGCACTAGAGATGTTATAGATCTGATGAAACTTGGTGACGGGAACCGTGCTGTTGGCTCTACTGCCATGAACAACCGCAGTAGTCGCTCACACAGGTGAGGCTAAGCACTTTCAAAGTTACTTTACTAAATTCCAATTGACCGACCAACTTAATAGAGTTAAATAATGTTAATCTTCTTTACGTTAACGTGAAATACTTGCAGTGTGCTGACTGTACACGTGCATGGTGAAGATACATCTGGAAACATAATCCATAGTTGCCTACATTTGGTGGATCTTGCTGGTAGTGAACGAGTTGACAAGTCGGAAGTTACTGGCGACGGCCTCAAAGAGGCACAACATATTAACAAGTCTCTCTCTTGCTTGGGTGATGTGATCACAGCATTGGCACAGAAGAACTCCCACATCCCTTATAGAAACAGCGAACTCACCTTACTCTTGCAGAACTCTTTAGGTTTGTGCAATTAGCTCGAGATTTTGCTCCTCCAGATATATCAACTTATATGACTGGTCTAGACACTTATTTGGCCAACGTTTTGGATGAGTGTTTTCTTTTCTAATGCTTTTTATGGTGTGTTTCAGGTGGACATACGAAAACGTTGATGTTTGCTCATGTCAGTCCTGAAGGGGATTCCTTTGGAGAAACAATTAGTACTCTGAAGTTTGCACAGAGGGTTTCGAGTGTGGAACTTGGTGCAGCTCGTTTAAATAAAGAGAGCGTCGAAGCTTTAGAGCTCAAGGCAGAGGTAAAATACATCATTCTATGATATTATATGGTTAAATGTTGGTTACAAGAAAGAAGTTTGCAGAACGTTGGATAATGATTCATTACATGCTTACTGTTCACATCGTTGCAGATCGAGACCCTCAAAAAGGCGTTGGCTAACAAGGAAGCACTAACAAACCAAAGGAAGCATCAAGGACACCTTTCCAGAAGCCTAAAGCAACAGCTGAGCTTCAGGAAGGATATGATGTCACAAAATTGTATGATCAAGCGGGTAATGATAGTTTCATGAAGACTCCTCCGAGTTCACCTTTTGCTTTTAGAAGCCAGGATACTCCTCAAACTCCAGCTTCTGGTCTCAAATACCAGCAAGCTCCTCGGAGTCCAACTTCTGGTTTTAAAAGCCAACAGCCTCCTCGGAGTCCAACTTCTGGTTTTAAAAGCCAGCAGCCTCCTCGGAGTCCATCTTCCGCTTTGAAGAGCTGCAATGCACCTAGGAGTCCAACAAGTGCTGCCATCCAAAGCCAGGTTGTGAAAACAACAGATAACAGAACAAGGATTCCTTCTCTTCAACTACCCAAGACACCCGCGCTACTGATAACCTCTATAAGTGAGAAAAGGCAGGAATGCAAAGTAACCGTACCATTTCATCTGAATTCCAGAAGCCTTTGACTAGCAGTACTCATGGAAAGGGATCTCAAATACGAAGATCACTTCGGACTATTGGGAAACTGATTAATGGTTCTGATAGAAAGTATGTAAGCTATAGCTTTTCGGAAGTTCAACATTGTGATTCTGTTGCCTGAGATACTCCTGTTAGATACTCCTGTTATCTTCCCGTCCTTATCATGGACGCATAATCGTGTTCTATTTGTGAAAATTTACAGGAACCAACAGAAAAGGACTGAAGCAGCAGCCCCATTATCGCCTTTTAGTTGCCAAAATGAGGAGAAGTCATCAACGGCATCTAATGCAAGGACACTGAGAAGACAATCCTTAACTGGCATCCCACTACCAACCATGTCGAGAAGATCTTCACTTGGAGGAGGGAGCGTGCTGGATTCTTGTAAGTAAAATGAATTTTAAGTTTTAGTTAAAACCCAATACTGATCAAATATAGCATTTATAGAATCGTCGTTCATTTTACAGGTGCAAATGAAAGTAGAAATTGTAAAACTCCAGGCGCGTCAGCCAAGTTAACAAAGAGGTGGCTATGAGGAAACAACACTAAGTAGTTAACACCAAGAAGCTGATACATGAAATAAAGATGAAAGACATAAATAGCTGGAAAGGGAGATTAAAAGAAGTCAGTCCACCTCAGCAACCAGTTCAAGAAAGTAGTTATAACTGCCAATTAGTTAGACAGTTTTTACTGTCACTTCCTATGTTTTACGGCCTTTATCGACTACAGCCGATCGACGGAAGGCATCTCTGATCCACCGACTCACCACTGAACGGCTTTGGCTTTCTTTTTCTACTCGACCGATGAGGACTTGAAAGAGAGCTGTCCATTCTCAAATCAGTTAAAAGTAGTTACAATTGTATTCATAGTGTATTCCTTTTTCAGATAAATAGGGAATCTGTGCAATAAAGAATCATCAATAACAAATATCAGTTTTTGTTCTAAATTTCTCTCTATGGTGTTGCAATATTTTCGATCCACACGTTCAACTACACTAAAGTAAGTGAACACCAAAAAAATATTAAATTAACATGAAAATTCAGAAGTAGAATATAACTAAAGTATCTACAAAATAATAAGGAAAAGTTCAACTTAAAAGAGAGCAGGACTAGATATTTTATAGTAGTGGATGTTTAGAAGTAGCGATTGTTTAAACCAAACCTTTTGTCAATGAAAAGCCACCTCTTCAAACTTTTCTTATAACTACTACTGGGAATGGATTCCATTAAGTATGGGTTTCCTACAATCTGAAAAAGTTGAAAATATTATGCGATGTGATTCTGAAATTAGTTGTGTGATATAACACTGACAGAAAATTATTGCACAGTACCTCACCTCCTGAACCACACTGCATTTACACTACAAAATAGAACATTTTGGCTCACAATTTATTTGAGTCACACAATTCTTTGCCGAGTCCTCAAAAAGCCTCAAAAGTTAAGAGAGAAAGGTGTTGCTCTGATTCTTAAGGGCTTTGGGAGGTCAACATCCTAGACCTTTCTTCTTTGGAGGTTGTGGTTGAAGATTTTTTCAAGAAGCATGTAGATTACAATGGCGCGAGGTTGTCTACCTCTCAGAAGATAACTAGAGATTCTTATCAAGAATTTCTTTTGGCTGCGCACCAGCAACTTCATATTGTGAGCGAGAGGAAAAATCAAGGTGGACAAGTATCTGGGAGAGCTTCAAAAAGTTGTTGCAAGAGCTGAAAAGGAGCAAGATGCCTGGACTTCTCTGTAGAAAAAGACCATAGTACTTGTTGAGGAGCATCGAAAGAAATTGCCTGATAATCAAGTGATGTCGGAAACAGAAACAAAAGAACTTAGCTAAGCTAAAGGAGGACGTTGAGACTAGTCGCCACCAACCAAATCCTTAGCCATAAGCTTTTTGCTGCGGAATGGGTATTAGAGTAGTAAAGATTAAAGAAGTCATAGGGAAAAGGAGGGAAAACAGTTACTGTTATATTGTCCAAAAGTTAGTTACTACGGTGATTAGTTAGTCAGGTTAACTGTAATACTGATGTATCATCAGGTACCTCTATTGTAATTTCTTTCAATTAAAGGGAAGTGAGAACTATGTTGTAGTTATTATTATTAGGACATAATAAATTTGGTAGAGTAGATGATTCTTGGAAGAAAAAGACCATATATAGTGTTCTATTGGCTTATGAATGCTTCATCATTACATGCCCATGCTGTATGGGTTGATCTTAAAGAAAGGTTTGACAAGATAGATAGATGGTTGTAACTGTGAGAAATCAAGTCCCCAAAAAACCTCAGTTTTAGCATTTCGCTCATATGGCTTTAAAAAACCAAAACCATCGATTTAGGGGAGCGGCCAAGAAGTTTCGCCCAAAAACGCACTCCAGCTTCTGTACCATTCATCGATCCATAGGCCAGCGCACACAAAAAATCGCAAAATATTCTCAATTTTTCATATTTTTCTCATGTCTTAAATAAAACTTTGTTTGCCCCTCCAAAATAACACGACCGTTAAGGGCGCTCAAGAAGTTTCGCCCAAAACATACTTCGGCGACCGCAACCCCATTGATCCATAGGCGAACACACACACACACACACTCAAAATCGCAAAATATCCTTATTTTTAATTATTTTGCTCAAATTGCTTAAAAAAACCTCCACATGCCCCCCAAACCAATATGATCCATTTAATAGATCGTCAGAGGAGGGCCTAAGAGGTTTCTCCCAAAACACACTCTCGCAACCGCAACGCTGCGTCGATCCATAAGCTAAAAAATCCTTAGTTTTTAGTATTTGGCGCATATGGCTTAAAAAAAGCCTCCGCCTGCCCGCCAAAACCAACATGATATATTTAATAGGTCGTCGGGAGCGCGTCCAAGAAATTTTGGCCAAAACACACTCCGACAAATTAAATGTTTGGTTGTGGGGGAGGGAGGTAAGCGAAGTTTTTTTTTTGTTGTTTAAAGCCATTTAAAAAAAATACTAAAAACTGAGTATTTTTGCGATTTTCTGTGCGTGTTAGTCTATGTATCACTGGAGAGTGCGGTCGTTAGAGTGTTTTTTGGCGAAACTTCTTGTGAACTCCCCTAACGCCCTATTAAACGGTTTGTGTTGATTTTGGGGATGGATGAAGGTCTTTCTAAAGCCATATGAGTGAAATGCTTAAAACTTCGGATTTTTGAGATTTTCCATGTCTGTTAACCTATGGATCAATAGGGGATTCGATCGTCGGAGTGCGTATTGAGCAAAATTTCTTGGGTGTGCACCTTACAACTTAATAGATAATGTTGGTTTGGCCGGGAGGGGGTGTTGGAGTTTTTTTAAACATATTTGAGCGAAATACTTAAAAAATTAAAATTTTCCGTGTCTGTTAACCTATGGATCAATAGGGGATTCGATCGTCGGAGTGCATTTTGAGCAAAAATTCTTGGGCGCTCACCTAACAACTAATTAAATGTAATGATGGGCTTTTTTGGGGGGGTGGGGAGTGGGGGGGAGGAGAAGGGAGTTTTTTTTTCCAGCCATGAGTAAAATGCTAAAAACTAAGGATTTTTGGAAATTTTTTGTTTGTGTTAGCATATGGATTGTATTGGTTTGGGGGGTTGGCGGAGATTTTTTAAGCCATATGAGCGAAATTTGAAAAAGTAAAGATTTTTTGTGATTTTTCTATGTGGTAGCCATTAGGGGGTCCTATCGTCGGAGTGCGCATTTTGAGCAAAATTTCTTGGGCGCGCCCCTTACAACTTATTAATAGATCGTGTTGGTATGGGGGGTTGCTGAGGTTTTGTAAGCCATATGAACAAAGTACTAAAAATTGTGGATTTTTTTGCGATTTTTCATGTGTTAGCCTATGGATTGATGGGGTGTGCAGTTGTTGGAATGCGTTTTAGGCGATACATCTTGGGCGCTCTACAGACGACCTATTAAATGGATCGTGTTGGTATGGGGGGTGGGGGAGCGGCAGAACGAGGTTTTTAAATCCATATAAGAGATATACGAAACACTGATTATTCTTATGCGATTTATTGTGTATGTTATCCTATGGATCGATGGGGTTTGCAATCGCCGAAGTGAATTTTTGGAAAAACTTCGTTAGCACACTCCTGACGACCTATTTCATTAAAAATTGTAATCTATTTCATTAAAAGAACATTTGAAAAGGCCATTCAACAAAAGATTCTTTTATTTCAATACAAAAAAAGTCTAGTCTTAACAAAAATGGGAGTGCATTTTCCTATTAAATAAGTTTTGAGATTAAAATTGTTCATTGTGAAACTTGATGTAAGTTTTGGGGGCTAAGAGTTATTAAAAACAAGTTAGTATATTTAAAGTGTTTTTTCTCCAATTGGGGCCATGCATACACCATTCTCGGCTCTCAGCTCTCAGCTCTCAGCTCTGTCCTCTCTAGGTTAGGTTTTGGTTTGTCAATTCGTTGTGATGCTGTCCGAGCAACCGTCACCTCCGCCGCTGCGGCTGCCGCCACCACCGACACCGGCTGAGATCGGAATCGTGACGGATGATTTCTCGAGCGAATCATCCGAATACTCGTATGTTTCGAGTGTTTCGAGTGATTCGGATTCTGAGTTGGAATCGGAGGTGAAGAAGCAAAAGCTTAATGATGATGAGGAGGAAGAGGGGAAAGGGGATGATGATTCGAGCGACTCCAAAAAATTGGATCCTTTGCCAATGACGCCTGATATGGAAGATTCAGATTCAGATGATCAATTTGTGTATGACGATGATGGCTGGAAGAAGTATTCTCAACAGCTAGAAGAAAGTGAGGTATCTAATGCTTTTCTCTATGTTTATTCTTCATCAAATAATAATATTCATGTTTACTCTCGTCAATATGGTTTATAGCTCTGAACAGACGACTTAGGGAGAGTATTATTATTGGATGTATTGAGTTTAATGAAACTCAGTGAGAAATTCTTTGTTGCTTCTGTTTGTTGCTGCTGATTGTTCAGCCGAGGATCCTTACGGAACAAACTCCTCGAAATACGTAAATTTTAAAACTTTTCCCCTATAGGTTCTAATTTCTCGATAAATATCTTTATCGCATTAGTTTGCTAACTCCATGTATAATTTTTTCCATTAAGCTGCTGGCAGGCTTTATTTGTCAATGGCATTTGAAACTATGTTAGATAAAGGATCTCTAGAAGGGTATTATGGAAAGATAGTGAAGGAAGACATTAATGGATATCCTAACTTAACATAAAAGAAAAGAGTTTCAACATATGGATGCCAAAAAACAACAATATCCATTAAACAACATGCCAAACGTGAGGTTTAATCGCTCAACTTTGCTCCTCCAATTGTTTTGCGATTTCAACTTTACAATCTTTAGGCCCTGAACTGAAGTGTAATTCTGTAGGAAGTGGCTTTTTACTATATCAAATTAATAGAAGAAAAGGGGGGAATTCGCCAAAAGTTTAAGAAAAAATTGGAGTGTGCCATTCATCGATATTCTTGGATTTATATCTCTAATTGTTGTTGTTAGTACTGTTTGTTTCTATTATACTGATTGTGCAGCCGAGAGTCTTTACTGAACAAACTCTTTACACACCACCCCACCTACCTGTGGGATTACACTATGTTTGTTGTTGTTGTTGTTGAAAGTAGGAAGATTTATCAGCATAGTTACCTAAGAAAATAACAACTTATAGGGAACTGAATATTTTTATGACATTTCACTATTCAATATTCGGTCTCACCTCTCCATTAGGCAAAATGTATTCTTATCCAATTGACTCTCTATAATTTTTTATGTCTTAGCTGGATTGAAATGAAACTTGGCTGCTCGCAGGCTTTCTTTATCAATGGCATTTGCAACGATGATAGATAAAGGAACTCAAATTGTTTTCCCAGAGCTTTATATTTATATAGAGATATTTATGGCTTTTCTTTCTCTTTTTATTGTATAATTTCTGTCATATAGTTTTAACTTTTCTTGTAGTTGATAGTGTTCTGATATGCTCGCTTATGTCACAATTGTGGGAAAGATTGAATCTGCTTGGTGAATTTGCTATACCGACAAGCAAATACATTCTTGGATACTTGCCTGAGACAACTTCTTCATTTTTTTCTTAGTTTACTACTCACAAGAACATATTAGTTGCAATAGGTGATGTTTGTCTCTAATTGGTTTGCTTTTTACTTTGATAGGGATTTGACATTAAAGATTATCCTGGTGCGGATCCAAGGGTTACCATATTCCCTAGGCCAAACTACTTGGAATGTCCTTCTAATGTTAAATTGATGAAGGATTATGCTGCACAGGCACTTAAGCTGTACAATCAGAAATTTGTATGCTCGTCACACTTCCTATTGTCTTTCTACTTGTTCTTTTTGCTTGTTTTCTCTAGAAAGCTGACAAAGTTCCCCTGTATTCATTTTAGGACACTCTATTTGAGGTCAATGACATTCTCAAGGTTAATGGAGATGACTGCGGGGTATACGATGTTTACTATATTACCTTTACGGTTACAAATGGCGAGAAGGAATATTTTCAAGCTAAGGTGGTGGAACGTTTAGCTAGATTTTTGCGTATCTCAATCGTTAGGCCAAGGGTAATGAAATCTGCTATACATGTCTTTTGTCATCTAGTAATTCGTTCTTCCTTTGGTTTATTTTTAATTCTTATACTAACTCTATCTCTCTTGTGCTTTTATGTAGGCGAATGGAGCTTCTGGCATATAGTGAATGTGAAGTCTGTGCATAATTTTGGCTCGGGTTCAAGCTTTAGTATTGCGTTAACAGCTCTTGTCAGTGTTGGACACTGTTTCTACTAAATTGTGCCTTTGTTTTAAGTTAGTTTGTCATCATGGTTTAGTTGCTGGTAATTGAAAGTGGTGGGATTATCTATCTATGTCTAGTGTAAAAAGGAGGAAGAACAACTGTGAACTTTGTTATGACTTATGGAATTAAGTTTAAGATAATTTTAATGTGATGTTTTATTATTCTGTATCTCGTTTGCTTGAAGCATATTGCATTGGTTGATTCTTGAGACGAGACGTTTGTGGGGTTTGTTGCAATTGCTAACAATATTATATGTTGTTATTAACAAAGAAAAGTGCCAAAGTTGGGAAGACATTTTCAGCTTCTCAAGTAATAGTGACATGACTGCCGGACTGTATTAGTTGTCGAGGGAGGGCCTCTTAGCTGGGCGTGGTCATTTACCTCTCTATGACCTTACCCAATTTGAACCTTGTCCGCAAGATACAGTGGGGGTAACTGCTACAGGGTGAGTTGTTAGCTCAGTGTTCCTATGCACTTGTTGAGCAAAGAAGCATGGAAAACAGGGCAGCTCCGACTTGTAGGTTCTTGGATGTGGAGTCTCCTTTGTTGCTGAAAACGCAGGGATTGCTGACAGAAGCCCTAAACGTCATCAAATTAGGGAAACAACCGGAGACAGCAAGCATCATCTATATTTATAGTTTTACAAAAGCTGAAAGAAGAAAACAAAAATCAATTAGAAGAACTATGCAATGCACCATGAGAATGGATGTGGCAAAGTCTGAACAACGTAGAGTACCATGAATAATTAAACCCATGGTAAGTTGGGAACCATTAGAATAATACAACGTCACTAAACTGATAATGTTGAAAAGATAAAGGGCTATGCTGCACAGGAGCAACCGTCACCTCCGCCGCTGCGGCTGCCGCCACCACCTCCACAACCGACACCGGCTGAGATCGGAATCGAGACGGATGATGATTTCTGGAGCGAATTATTGGAATCTTTGAGTGATTCAGATTCGATTTGGAGTTGGAGGTGAAGAAGCAAAAGTTTAATGAGGAGGAAGAAGATGATGAATCGAGCGACTGCGAAACTTTGGAGCCTTTACCAATGGAGGATGATAGTACAAACTGTTGCAAGCTGGAAGAGGATTCAGAGGATGAGTGTGTGATTGATAGAGATTGCTGGAACAAGTATTCACAACAGCTTTGTGAAAGTCAGGTATCGTATGCTTTTCTCTATGTTTATTCTTCGTCAAATCAAATAATAATATTTGTGTTTCTGCTCGTGTTTTCGTATTATCTTTTATGTGTTTATTGCTAGAACACTTGAGCCGAGAGTCTTTCGGAATCAACTACTCTACCACTAAGGAAATCTGTTAAATCCGATGCAGACCGGGTGTAATTATATAAAAGAAAGTATGAAAATTAGTATAAGCTTCGAAAAACCACGTAGGAAACAAAGAAGATAGTTGATTCCTTTGGTTTTCAGGCGGAACCTTAAAGCCTTGGGTCTCAGTATGTGTGTTCGAACCTCACGAGCACCCACGGCCCCTAAATCCTGGGTCTGCCACGGTAAGCTAAGGGTATTGTTGTTGTTGTTTTATGTTTATCCATATGTTGTATCCATAACTTCTTCGTGTTGTGCGCTCCTTTAATTTCCTCGTCAAAACATGGCATGGCACATCAATACGGTTTGTAGCTCTGGACAGACTTAGGGAGATTATATTGGATGTATTGAGTTTAATGAAACTGAGGAGAAATTTTTTTGTTGCTGCTGTTTGTTGCTGCTATTGCGCTGATTGTTCAGCCGAGGGTCTTTATGGAACAAACTCTTTACACCCCGAGGGTCCATATTCCAAGATAATATGGACGTCTTGTCATATTATGTGTTGGCTGCTCTCCTTTTGTCAACAATTGCTGCTCATATTTCAACAATTGTGGATGATGAAGACTTTGTGTTTTCAACATCAGTGGCTGCATTCAAGACTTTTGAGGTCCAGATTTGGCTATAAAAGCCAATGCTACTTCATTTGCAAAGACACACACACAACATTTCAATAGCCAATCTCTCCTTTATATTTTCTTCTTTCTCTACTTCTTGGTTGAGTATTTCTATACTCGTAGAGAATTTGTAAGGGGCTATTTTGTCTTGTTAGTCCCGAGAAAATATTTTGTACTCTCGTCAATACTAGTGAAATTTTTGGCTCTCTCGCCGGTGGTTTTTTACCTCTATTTTAAGAGGGTTTTTCCACCTAAAACCTTGGTGTCAATTTTACTGTTTTATTAATTTCTCGTAATCTTTGGTTGAATTTATCACGCTTCCACACTCTATATCCCTACAAATTGGTATCAAAGCCACGATAATTCAACCGGAATTTTCTTATTAAAAATGTCGACGAAGTTCGATATTGAGAAATTTGATGGTAAAATTAGTTTTGCTATCTGGCGAGTCCAGATGCTGGCTGTTCTTACCCAAAATGGCCTAAAGAAGGTTCTGTCCGGCAAATCGGCGAAGCCAGCCACTACAACGGAGGAGCAGTGGGAAGAGACGGATGAAAAGACGTTATCCACAATCCAATTATGCTTGTCCCGTGAGGTGCTACGCGAAGTCATCAATGAGAAAACTGCAGCCGGCATATGGAGTAAATTGGAGTCTCTGTACATGACCAAAAGTCTTGCAAATAAACTCCGATTAAAGGAGCGACTTTTCACACTCCGTATGTCTGAAGGTACACCCATCCAATCTCATCTTGGTGAATTTAATTCCATCATAATTGATTTGGAAAATCTGGATGTCAAAATTGATGATGAGGATAAAGCCGTACTACTTATTGTTTCTTTGCCACCCTCATATAGACATTTCAAAGAAATTATGCTATATGGTAATAATGTTACCTTGAGCTTTGATGATGTCAAGTCTAACCTACTGTCCAAAGAAAAATTTGATACCCAAATTCATTCTGAAAGTTCGGGTGAGGGACTAGTAGTTAGAGGGAGAAACCACGAAGTAGGTGCTAGCGGTAAAAACCAATCCAAATCCAAAGGTAAAAACTCTAAGTATTGCCGTTATTGCAAGAAAAAAAATCATGAAATCTCTGAGTGCTACAAATTAAAAAATAAGCAAAACAGAGAAGATAAGGGTAAGCAACCCGAAAAATCTGCCGAAGCTAGTTTTGTAGAAACAGAATCTGATGGAGAGTGTTTTATTGCTTCTGGTACTGAAAAAGGTCAAAAAATGAGTGGGTTCTTGATTCTGGTTGTACATTTCATATGTCTCCTAATAGAGACTGGTTTACCACCCATGAATCTTTTAATGGTGGTCTTGTCTTAATGGGCAACGATGCTCAATGCAAAGTTGTCGGCAAAGGCACAATCAAAATCAAGACACATGATGGAGTCGTTAGAACTTTGACCAGTGTCAGACATGTCCCTGATTTGAAACGGAATCTCATTTCCCTAGGCACTCTTGAATCTCAAGGGTGTAGATACTCAGCTGAAGGTGGAGTTTTAAAAGTGTCCAAAGGAGCTCTTGTGTTACTAAAGGCAAAGTTTTAAAAGTGTCCAAAGGAGCTCTTGTGTTACTAAAGGCAATTCGATCTGGTAGTTTGTATTTGCTTCAGGGTTCAACTGTTATAGGTTCTGCAGCCGTCGCCTCATCCAACAAAGACAACATGAAGTTGTGGCATTTGAGGTTGGGCCACATGAGTGAGAAGGGAATCCAAATTCTCAAAAAGAAAGGCTATCTTGGCAACCATTGTACCGGTAAGGTCGATTTCTGCGAGCATTGCATTTTTGGTAAGAAGAGAAAGGTTAGCTTTTCAAAAGCCATTCACAGGACCAAAGGTACTTTGGACTACATCCATTCAGATCTTTGGGGTCCATCGAGAGTTCCCTCCAGAGGTAAATGTCATTATATGCTGACATTTATTGATGATTTTTCACGTATACTCTGGGTATATTTTCTCAAGAAAAAGAATGAAGCTTTTTCCACCTTTAAAGAGTGGAAATTATTAATTGAGAACCAGACTGGCAAGAAGATCAATAGGCTAAGGACAGACAATGGCCTCGAATTTTGTTCTAATGAGTTTAATGATTTTTGCAAGAAAGAAGGTATTGCCAGACATTTCACCGTTCCAAGAACTCCACAACAAAACGGAGTTGCTGAAAGGATGAACAGAACTATCTTGGAGAAAGTTCGTTGTATGCTCTCCCATTCTACTCTGGGGAAAGAATTTTGGGCAGAAGCAGCTTCAACATCATGCTACTTGATAAACCGCTCACCAAATCGATCACTCGACTGCAAAATTCCAGAAGAAGTTTGGTCAGGTAACCCTGTTGATTATTCTAATTTTAGAATATTTGGTTGCCCTGCTTATTCTCATGTGAACGAGGGAAAATTGGAACCTCGTGCTAAGAAATGCATTTTCTTAGGTTATGGCCTAGGGGTTAAAGGCTATCGTTTATATGACCCTGAATCTCGCAAAATATTTCATAGTCGGAATGTAACCTTTAATGAAAATGGTATGCTATCTTCTGGAAAAGATACTGTTGTTCCCTCCACTGATACAGGTGATCAGGAGGATGTTCGAGAGAAGGTGGAGTTTGAGACTGAAGCTCCCATTCTGGAAACAAATATCCCTAATTCTTCCACCACTCAAGAAGATGAAGTCACTGCTGAACAAATGAGTCCACGACAACATCCACCTCAACGTCGAGGTTTACCACAACCATGGTCTATGGCTCAAGAACTTCCACAACAAAGGCCAAGAAAAATGACTCAAAGACTGATCACAGAATCTGCCAACATTGCTTATGCATTGACTGTTGCACAAGAGATGGGTGAAGATGGTGAACCCAAGAATTATTCTGAAGCTATCTCTAGTGATGACTCAGCAAAGTGGACTGCTGCTATGCAAGAAGAAGTCGAGAGTCTTCTCAAAAATGAAACATGGGATTTGGTGATGTTACCGGAAGGCAAGCGAGTCATTAGTTGCAAATGGATTTTTAAGAGAAAAGAAGGCATCCCCGGTGTTGAAAATGCAAGGTACAAAGCAAGATTCGTAGTAAGAGATTTTGATCAACAGGAAGGTATTGACTTTAACGAAGTATTTTCTCCCGTTGTTCGTCATTCTTCAATTCGTGTATTACTTGCTCTAGTTGCCTTGTATGATTTGGAGCTGGAACAGTTAGATGTGAAAACTGCTTTTCTTCATGGTAACCTTGAAGAAGAAATTTATATCCAGCAGCCAGAGGGGTTCGTTGTTCCTGGAAAGGAGAACCATGTATGTCGTCTGAAGAAATCTCTTTATGGTTTGAAGCAATCACCAAGAAAATGGTATAAAAGGTTTGATTCCTTTATGACTAGACATGGCTATTCTAGAAGTAGTTATGATAACTGCGTCTATTTTCAAAAAATATCTGATGGATCACTAGTATACTTGCTGTTATATGTTGATGATATGTTAATTGCTGCAAGAGATAAAACTCTTGTTGACAAGTTAAAGGTGCAGCTCAATAGTGAATTTGATATGAAAGATCTAGGTCCGGCCAAGAAGATTCTTGGAATGGAGATTAACAGAGATCGTCAAGCTGGAAAACTTTTTCTATCACAGAAAAGGTATGTAATGAAGATGCTTGACAGATTTGGAATGCGAGATTGCAAAGCTGTTAATACTCCACTTGCTGCCCACTTCAAGTTGTCATCAGATCAGTGTCCACAATCAGAAGAGGAACAAAGGCGCATGTCACATGTCCCGTATTCTAATGCAGTCGGAAGCCTTATGTACGCTATGGTATGTACTAGGCCTGATTTGGCTTATGCGGTTAGTGTTGTTAGCAGATTCATGCACAACCCAGGAAAACAGCATTGTGAATCTGTCAAATGGATCCTTCGTTACTTAAAGGGTTCTCCTGATATTGGTTTGGTATTTGATAGACAAAAGTCTGATCCAGGAGGCTTAGTTGGTTATGTTGACGCCGACTACGGTGGTGATTTAGATCGGAGAAGATCACTTTCAGCCTATATCTTTACACTCTGCGGCTCTGCTATCAGTTGGTATTCATCACTTCAAGCCATTGCGGCTTTGTCCACCACTGAAGCAGAATATATTGCTGCTACTGAAGGAGTGAAAGAGGCTATCTGGCTCCGAGGCTTGGTTGCTGAACTTGGTTTACAACAACACATTCTTGTTATGTTCTGCGACAGTCAGAGTGCTGTCCACTTGGCCAGGAATAGCAAGCATCACTCAAAGACCAAGCATATTGATATTAAACGCCACTTTATCCGAGATATTGTTGATGCAGGAGAAATTACTGTGGAAAAAATCCATACAACTGAAAATCCTGCAGATATGTTAACCAAACCACTTCCAGCCGCTAAGTTCGATCATTGCTTGGACTTAGCTGGTATTATTCATTATTAACAGGATTTCATGACGAGAGAGTATTTCCGGTCAAAAGAAGATCAAGGTGGAGATTTGTTGGCTGCTCTCCTTTTGTCAACAATTGCTGCTCATATTTCAACAATTGTGGATGATGAAGACTTTGTGTTTTCAACATCAGTGGCTGCATTCAAGACTTTTCAACATCAGTGGCTGCATTCAAAACTTTTGAGGTCCAGATTTGGGTATAAAAGCCAATGCTACTTCATTTGCAAAGACACACACACAACATTTCAATAGCCAATCTCTCCTTTATATTTTCTTCTTTCTCTACTTCTTGGTTGAGTATTTCTATACTCGTAGAGAATTTGTAAGGGGCTATTTTGTCTTGTTAGTCCCGAGAAAATATTTTGTACTCTCGTCAATACTAGTGAAATTTTTGGCTCTCTCGCCGGTGGTTTTTTACCTCTATTTTAAGAGGGTTTTTCCACCTAAAACCTTGGTGTCAATTTTACTGTTTTATTAATTTCTCGTAATCTTTGGTTGAATTTATCACGCTTCCACACTCTGTATCCCTACATTATGTTTTATGTGTTCATCTTCTTTGTACATCGACTTGCTACAACACTTTGAGCTGAGGGTTTTTGGAAACAACCTCTCTACCTACCTCCACGAAGTAGTGGTAAGGTCTGGGTATTGCAGTTGTTGTTGTCGTTTTGTGTTTATCCATACAGATATTCATGGCTTTTCTTTGTCTTATTTATTGTATAGTTTCTGTCATATAGTTTAACTTTTCTTGTAGTTGATAGTGTTCAGATATGCACGATTATGTCAGAATTGGGGGAAAGATTGAATCTGCTTGGTGAATATGCTATACCGACAAGCAAATACTTTCTTGGATACTTGCCTGAGACAACTTCTTCATTTTTTTTTCAAAGCTTACTTCTCACAAGAACGTATTGGTTGCTATACGTGATGTTTGTCTCTAATTGGTTGACTTTTACTTTGATAGGGATTTGACATTAAAGATTATCCTGGTGGGCATCCAGGGACTACCGTATTCCCTAGGCCAACAACAACAACAACAACAACAAACCCAGTGTATTCCAACCTAGTGGGGTCTGGGGGGTAAGATGTACGCAGTCCATACCTCTACCTCTAAAGAAGTAGAAAGGCTGTTTCCGATAGACCCCCGGCTCAAGACACGAGACACCACACAAGTACAAAGTAAAGTAAAGTAAAGTAAAGTAAGACTGAGCCAATTCTGCATCTTTTAAATCTTTATCAATCATCATTAGCTCACGTTCTGCTTCCTCCAAGGCGCCAATTTCCACTTTTGCTGATTCACATAAATTTTCAAAGGACATAGAACAAAAACATTTCAATCGAAAAAACAGAAAATAAAAACAGGGAAACTGTACAGAAAAATTGTAAGTAACTAAGAACCTTTCTATACCAAGATCAACATCTATGTTACCCATAGTTTTCATCCACTCTCTACACAAGCATTTTTGCAGTCAGTCACATGATAGTGGAAAAGCTTTAATTTGCTTAAACACAGTATTTATCCTTGATTCTGAAGCATGCAAATCAGTGGAAGACTTGTCAAACTATACCATGTCAGATTACTAGCAAGAATCAAGAAGTTAGAGGCATAAAAGTGTACAGGATCATGGTACTGTTACAGCAGAAGAGCAAATGTAGAGCATTCTTCCAGAAACTATCAAGGCATGGTATAAATGTAACATCTTGACCTTCGGTTTGACTATTTGCATACTAAACAGCATTTTGAGCTGATATCAAACTGATGTAAGTAACTGTTTGCCACTTGTATGGATGGTTTGAATTGAATTTGGAGGGTTCGGACTTGTTTTGGAACAATTTGGATAAAATCTGGTGCAGTCGCAAATGCAACAGAAAGTGGGTTGGGAGACAAGTACCATTTCAGGGCATCAGATGGACTGAGCCGCAATCATGGGGCCGCGATCATAGGATCAGCTGTAGGATCATTGTAGACCTGCCCAGGCCTAGCAGCATTTAAATCTCATAGTTGGCTCCATAATTGAAGCCTATATTTCTCAGATTCTCCAAAAAATGTAGTTGAGTGTGTGTTGGATCCTCTGTTAGATTTGCATTTTTGGAGGATCCGGCACGGGGTTTTGGAGGATCTGACATATATCTAGCAGTATTTTTGAAGAACCCAATCAACTTAGATCGCAGCCATGCCAGAACATAAAAAGATGTGTTCTTCGCAAATATCAATATCCTAAACACGTTGCAGAACAAGGTCACATATTTGAGAGAAATCACTCCACGCATAGCACTAGCATTGAGGTGAGATTCGCAATGCTATTATTTTAGTAGTAAAAGTGACAATAAATTACATTTTTAGAAGATGATCCTGACGTTATTTGGATAATATACATGAATCTATGTATATTTTTACCTTGAAATTGGAGATTTAAGCATAGAATTAATCTAGTGGATCTAATGGCTAATAAATGGCGGAATTGGACAAAGGAGACTATGGGTAACCTAGAACAAAAATGTGTCCCTTGGTTAGACCAAGTTTGACCGAGTTAACTCCGACGGTCGGAGTCCGACCTAAAACCAATATTTTTTTTTGAACATGGTAAATTTGTATTATATCACTATCATTCTCCAGGCCAAACTACTTGGAATTTCCTACTAATGTTGAAAGGATGAAGGATTATGCTGCACAGGCACTTAAGCTGTACAATGAGAAATTTGTATGCTCTTGTCACGCTTCCCATTGTTTTTATACTTGTTCTTTTTTCCTTGTTTTCTCCAGAAAACTTGACGAAGCTCCCTTGTGTTCATTTTAGGACACTAAATATGAGGTCAATGAGATTCTCAAGGTTAATGGAGATGAGTGCGGCATTTACTTTATCTTCTATATTACCTTTACGGTTACAAATGGCGAGAAGGAATATTTTCAAGCCTAGGAGGTGCGACGTGTAGGTGGATGTTTGTGTTTCACAGTTGTTAGGCCAAGGGCAATGAAATCTGCTATACATGTCTTTTGTCATCTAGTAATTCGTTCTTCCTTTGGTTTATTTTTAATTGTTGTACTAACTCTCTTTCTCTCTCTCTTCTGCTTTTATGTAGGCGAATGGAGCTTTGGGCATATAGTGGATGTGACGTTTGTGCATTGTTTTGCCTCGGGTTCAAGCTTTAGTTTTGCGTTAACAGCTTTTGTCAATGTTGGACACTGTTTCTAGTAAATTGTGCCTTTGTTTTAAGTTTGTCATCATGTTTTGGTTGCTACTAATTGAAAGCGGATTCTCTCTGTCCAGTGTAAAAAGGAGAAAGAACAACTGTGTCTGACCTTTATCTAGTAACTCTCTTGTTAACTCTCTCTTTTAGTGGATGTGAAGTCTTTTGTGCTTATAGTGGATGTTACCAAACTAACTCTTGCTAGGTAGCGTCTGCATGGTATGGTATGATACGATATGATATTTGCAGTGTTCATTTACCTCTTTACGACCTTACCAAATAAGAACCTTGTCCCCAAGATTCAAAGATTTTTCCTGCAGACAATCATTGTGTAACTGCAACAAAAGGGTGACTTGTTAGCTCGGTGTCCCTATTCACTTCTTGAGCAAAGAAACGTGGAAAACAGGTCATATTTGAGCTAGCTGCATCAGGCCGCTCCCTCCCACTTGTAGGTTCTCGGATATGGAGTCTCCTTTGTTGCTGGAAACGGAGGGAGTGCTGACGGAGTTTCACATAAGCCCTCAACATCATCAAATTAGGGAAACAAGCGGAGACAACAAGCATCTATATTGTGAGGGAGAGGAAAAATCAAGGTAGACAAGTATCTGGGAGAGCTTCAAAAAGTTGTTGCAAGAGATGAAAAGGAGCAAGATGCCTGGACTTCTCTGTAGAAAAAGACCTCCATATGCCCCCCAAACCAATATGATCCATTTAATAGATCGTCAGGGGAGGGCCTAAGAGGTTTCTCCAAAAACACACTCTCGCGATCGCAACGCCGAGTCGATCCATAAGCTAACGCACATGCAAAATTGCAAAAAATCCTTAGTTTTTAGTATTTCGCGGATATGGATTAACAAAAGCCTCCGCCTGCCCGCCCAAACCAACCTGATATATTTAATAGGTCGTTGGGGGCGCGTCCAAGAAATTTTGGCGAAAAAATACTCCGACGATCGCACCCCCCATCAATCCATAGGCTAACACACACGGAGAATCGTGTTATGGTTGTAAGGATTTTTTATGACTTTTCATGTGTGTTGTGGATCGATGGGGAGTGCGGTCGTAGGAGCGTGATTTGGGAAAAATTTCTAAGGCGCTCCTCTGACGACCTATTAAATGAATCATGGTTGTTTGGGGGGCATGCAAAGTTTTTTTTTTTTTTTAAAGCCATTTAAGAAAAATACTAAAAACTGAGTATTTTTGCGATTTTCTGTGCGCGTTAGTCTATGTATCAATGGAGAGTGCGGTCATCAGAGTACGTTTTGGCGAAACTTCTTGTGAACTCCCCTAACGCCCTATTAAACAGATCATGTTGATTTTGGGGATGGATGAAGGTCTTTCTAAATCCATATGAGTGAAATACTTAAAACTTCGGATTTTTGAGATTTTCCGTGTCTGTTAACCTATGGATCAATAGGGGATTCGATTGTTGGAGTGCGTTTTGAGCAAAATTTCTTGGGTGTGTACCTTACAACTTAATAGATCATGTTGGTTTGGCCAGGAGGGGGAGTTGGAGTTTTTTTAAACATATATGAGCGAAATACTTAAAAATTAGGATTTTTTTTTGTGATTTTCCGTGTCTGTTAACCTATGGATCAATAGGGGGTTAGATCGTCGAAGTGCGTTTTGAGCAAAATTTCTTGGGCGCTCACCTAACAATTAATTAAATGTAATGGGCTTGTTTTTTGGGGAGGGAGGGAGGGGGGAGGGGGGAGGAGAAGGGAGGTTTTTTTTTTAGCCATATGAGTAAAATGCTAAAAACTAAGGATTTTTGAGAATTTTTTGTTTGTGTTAGCATATGGATTGTGTTGTTATGAGGGGTTGGCGGAGATAAGCCATATGAGCGAAATTTGAAAAAGTAAAGATTTTTTGTGATTTTTCGTATGTGGTAGCCTATAGGGGGTCCTATCGTCGGAGTGCGCATTTTGAGCAAAATTTCTTAGGCGCGCCCCTTACAACTTATTAATGGATCGTGTTGGTATGGGGCGTTGCTGAGGTTTTGTAAGCCATATGAACAAAGTCTTAAAAACTATGGATTTTTTTACGATTTTTCATGTGTTAGCCTATGGATTGATGGGGTGTGCAGTTGTTGGAGTGCATTTTAGGCAATACATGTTGGGCGCTCCACGGACGATCTATTAAATGGATCGTGTTGGTATGGGGCGTAGGGGAGCGGCAGAACGAGTTTTTTTAATCCATATAAGCGATATACGAAACACTGAATATTCTTTTGTGATTTATTGTGTATGTTAGCCTATGGATCGATGGGCTTTGCAATCGGCGAAGTGAATTTTGGGCAAAACTTATTTGGTACACTCCCATCCTCCATGGAACGCCTCAGTCAATATTCATCCCTCAGCACTCCCAGACCCCCGGACCACACTGTAACTGTGGGCTTTAGCAAACTGATTTGGTCCGAAAATGCCCCAATCGAACCGTTTTGCCCGTTTGTCCACCCAAATGGAGACAAAAATTTAAACGAATCACACTGGGATGATACCCAGTGTACCTAGAATGCCTAGGTCTATGTTTGGCTTATATCACACCCGTACCTAGGTCCCACCCCCAAAATCATGGGATATAGCACACCGATCTGGTCCAAAAATGCGTCGTTTACGCCGTTTTGCCTGTTTATCCTCCCAAATGGCCACAAAAATTTAAACGGACCACACTGAGATGATCCCCAACCTCCATGGCATGCCTCAGTTGATTTTTGACACACAACACACTCGAGCCCTGGGACCACCCCCAAAATCGTGAGCTATACCACACCGATTTGGCCTAAAAATGCCCCAACACATCGTTTCGCCTATTTTTCCACCCAAATTGCCAGGAAAATTAAAACAGATCACACTGAGAAGATCTCCAACCTCCCTGGAATGTCTCGATTGATTTTTGGCCCACAGCACGCTTGAACCCCGGCCCACCCCTGAAACCGTGGGCTATAGCACATCGATTTGACCCAAAAATTCTCTGTTCGCATAGTTTCACCCGTTTGTCCACCCAAATGGCCCTAAAAATTTAAAAGAATCATACTGGGATGATCCCTAACCTCCCTATAATTCCCGGTCATTTTTTTCCCCCATCACTCCCGGACCCTGGGCCCTCCCCTGAAATCGTGGGCTATGGAACACCAATTTGGCTAAAAAATTCTCCATTCGCACCGTTTTGCCCGTTTGTCCACCCAAATGACCACGAAAATATAAATGGACCATACTAGGATGTTCCCCAACCTCGCTGAAATACCTCGATTGATTTTCGGCCCACAACATGCCTAGACCCGAGGAACACCCTCTAAACCGTGGGCTATAGCATACTAATTTGTATCGATAATTCCCGTTGATTCCATTTCTCCCCTTGTCCACCTAAATGACCACGAAAATTTAAACGGACCACACTGGGATGATCTCAAAATTCCCTGGCACTCCCTGATCGATTTTTGGGCCACAACAATCCCAAACCCCGAGCTCACACCCAAAAGCATGGGCAATAATTAGCATACCAATTTGGCCAAAAATTCTCTGTTCGCATCGTTTCACCCATTTGTCCACCCAAATTGCCAAGAAACTTTAAACGGACCACACTGGGATGATCCTCAACCTCCTTGGCATGCCTCGATCAATTTTTGGCCCACAGCATGCCTGAACCCTGGACCAACCCTCGAAACCCTAGGCTATAGCACACTAATTAACCTAAAAATACCCCGTTCCCGCCGTTTTACCCATTTGTTCACCCAAATGGCCACGAAAATTAAACAGATCACACTGGGATGATGCCCAACCTCCCTAGCACGCCCTGGTAGATTTTCAGCCTACAACATGACTGGACCCCGAGCCTATCCCCGAAACCATAGGCTATAGAACACAAAATAAGCCAAAAAATTCCCCATTCGCATTGTTTCACCCATTTGTCCACCCAAATGGCCACAAAAATTTAGACGAGCCACACTAAGAGAATCCCCAACCTATTTGTCAAGACCCCATTGATTTTTGAAACACATTATGTCTGAACCCCGGGCCCACCCCAAAAACCGTGGCTATAGCCCATCAATTTAGCCTGAAAATGCCACGTTCGCGCTGTTTCACTCGTTTGTCTTCCCAAATGGCCACGAAAATTTAAACAGACCACACAGGAATGATCCCATCCTCCCTGGCATGCCCCGATTAATTATTAGCCCGCAGCATGACTGTACCTCGGGCCCACCCCCAAAGCCGTGGACTATAACACATAGATTAAGCCCAAAAAATTCCTGTTTGCGCCATTTCGCCCGTTTATCCTCCGAAATGGCTAGGATGATCCCCAACCTCCCTGGCACGTCCTAGCCAATTTTCAGAATATAGCACGCCCGAACCCCATGACCACCCCCCAAAACCATGGCTATAGCAACCGATTTGTCCCGAAAATGCCTCATTCTTGCTGTTTTGCCCGTTTATCCATACAAATGGCCACAAAAATTCAAACGAACCATACAGTAATGATACCCAACCTCCCTGGCATGGCCCAGTCAATTTTTAGCCCCCAGCATGCCTGAACCCCCAGGCCCACTCCCAAAATCATGGGCTATAGCATACCGATTTGGCCCAAGAATCCCCCGTTCGTGTTGTTTTGCTCATTTGTCCAACTAAATGGTGACAAAAAATTAAACGAACCATACTGGGAAAATCCCCAAACTCCTTGGCATGCCCTGATCAATTTTTGGCCCGCAGCGCGCCCGAATTCTGGGCCCACCCCTAAAACCGTGGGCTATAGAACATTGATTTACCCCGAAAAAGCCTCGTTCGCTCTGTTTTGCTTGTTTGTCCACCCAAATGGCCACAAATATTTAAACGGACCACACTGGAATGATCACCAACCTCCCTAGCATGCGCCGATAGATTTTTGGCTCACAGCACGCCCCAAACCCTGAGACCACCTCAAAAAGCATGGGCCATAACACACCGATTTGGCCAGAAAAAACCTCGTTAGCGCTGTTTTGCTATTTGTCCACCCAAATAGCCATGAAAATTTAAACGAACCACACTAAGTTGATTCCAGATTTTTGGCCCACAGTACGCCTAGACCCCGGGCCCACACCCAAAATTATGGGCTATAGCACACCAATTTAGCCCAAAGATGCCCTGTTCTCAATGTTTTATCTGTTTGTCAACCCAAATGGCCACAAAAATTTAAAAGGACTACACTAGGATGATACCCAACCTCCATAGCATGCCTCAGTCAATATTCAGGCCTCAGCATGCCCAGACCCCAGGCCCACCTCAAAATCGTGGGCTATAGCACATCGATTTGGCTCAAAAATGCCCCGTTCGAACCTTTATGCATGTTTTTCCACCAAAATTGACACAAAAATATAAACAGACCATACTGGGATGATCCTCAGCCTCCCTGGAATGTCTCAATCAATTTTTGGCCTATAGCACAGCCAGACCTTGGGCCCACCCTCGAAACTGCTAGCTATAGCACACTAATTTGGCCCAAAAATGCCCTATTTGTGCTGTTTCGCCTGTTTGTCCACCCAAATAACGACGAATATTTAAACGGACCACACTGGGATGATTCTTTATATCCCTAGGATGCCTCGGTCAATTTTTGAGCCATAGCACGGCTAGACCCCAGGATCACCCATGAAATCGTGGGCTATTACATACCAATAAGGCCTAAAAATGCCTTATTCACGCCATTTCATTCGTTTGTCCACCCAAATAGCCATAAAATTTAAACGGACCACACTAGGATGATCCGCTACCTCCCTGGTATGCCCCAATCAATTTTAGGCACATAAAATGCCCAAAATCCTGGCCCACCCCCGGAATCGTGGGCTATTACACACTGATTTGAAACAAAAATGCCCCGTTCTTGCCGTTTTGCCCATTTGTCCACCCAAATGGCCACAAAAATTTAAACGGACCACACTGGGATGATCCTCAACTACCTGATATGCCCCAGTCAATTTTTGGCCTATAGCATGCCCAGACCCTAGGCCCACCCCCCAAAACGTGGGCTATTGCACACCGATTTGTCCCAAAAATGCCTTGTTCACGCCGTTTCGCTCGTTTGTCCACCCAAATGGCACGAAAATTTAAACGAATCATACTTGGATGATCCCCAACCTCCCTGGAATAACCCAATTAACTTTCAGCACAGACAATGCTCAGGCCCCTGGCCCACTCCCAAAACCGTGGGCTATAGCACACCGATTTTGCCAGAAAATGCCTCGTTCACGCCGTTTCACATGTTTGTCCACCCAAATAGCCATGAAAATTTAAACGAACCACACTGAGATGATTCCAAATTTTTGGCCCACAGCACGCCTAGACCTCGGGCCCACACCCAAAATTATGGGCTATAGCACACCAATTTAGCCCGAAGATGCCCTGTTCGCAATGTTTTACCTGTTTGTCAACCCAAATGGCCACAAAAATTTAAAAGGACTACACTAGGATGATCCCCAACCTCCATAGCATGCCTCAGTCAATATTCGGCCCTCAGCATGACCAGACCCCAGGCCCACCCCAAAATCGTGGGCTATAGCACATCGATTTGGCTCGAAAATGCTCAGTTTGAAACTTTATGCATGTTTTTCCGCCCAAATTGACACAAAAATTTAAACAGACCACACCGGGATGATCCTCAACCTCCCTGGAATGCCTCAATTAATTTTTGGCCTACAGCACAGCCGTACCTTGGGCCCACCCTCGAAACTGCTAGCTATAGCACACTAATTTGGCCTAAAAATGCCCTATTCGCGCTGTTTCGCCACCCAAATAGCGACGAATATTTAGACGGACCACACTGGGATGATTCCTTACATACCTGGGATGCCTCGGTCAATTTTTGAGCCATATCACGGCTAGACCCTAGGCTCACCTATGAAATCGTGGGCTATTGCATTCCGATAAGGCCTAAAAATGCCCTATTCACGCCATTTCATTCGTTTGTCCACCCAAATAGCCATAAAATTTAAACGGACCACATTGGGATGATCCCCTACCTCCCTGGTATGCCCCGATCGATTTTAGGCACATAAAATGCCCGAAATCCTGGCCCACCCCCAGAATCGTGGGCTATTACACACTGATTTGGAACAAAAATGCCCCGTTCTTGCCGTTTTGCCTATTTGTCCACCCAAATGGCCACAAAAATTTAAACGGACCACACTGGGATGATCCCCAACTACCTGATATGCCCCAGTCAATTTTTGGCCTATAGCATGCCCAGACCCTAGGCCCACCCCCGAAAACGTGGGCTATTGCACACCGATTTGTCCCAAAAATGCCTTGTTCACGCCGTTTCGCTCGTTTGTCCACCCAAATGGCACGGAAATTTAAACGAATCATACTTGGATGATCCCCAACCTCCCTGGCATAACCCAATTAACTTTCAGCATAGACCATGCTCGAAACCCTGGCCCACCCCCAAAACCGTGGGCTATAGCACACCAATTTTGCCAGAAGATGCCTCGTTCACCCCGTTTCACATATTTGTTCACCCAAATAGACACAACAATTTAAACAGACCACACTTGGATGATCTCCAACCTCTATTGCATGCACCAACCAGTATTCAACCCACAGAACGCCCGGATCCTGGGTCCAACCTTAAAATCGTGGGCTATAGCATACCGACTGGCCCAAATATGCCCCATTCGCGCTGTTTTGCTTGTTTGTCCACCCAAATAGCCACAAAAATTTAAAAAGACCACACCGAGATAATTCCCTACTTCCCTGACATGCCCCAATCAATTTTCAACCTACAGTATGCCCAGACCCCAGGCCCACCCCCAAAACCGTGGGCTATAGCACACCATATTTGGCTAAAAAATGCCTCATTCATGTTGTTTTCCTCGTTTGTCCTCTGAAATGGACACGAAAATTTAAACAACACACTAGGTTGATTTCCAACCTACCTTGCATGCCACGATTAATTTTTTGCTGATAGCATACCCGTTCCTTGGACCACCCCCAAAACCGTGGGCTATAGCACACCAATTTGGCTCAAAAATGCCTCATCCACGCCATTTTGCCTGTTTGTCCACACAAATAGCCATGAATAGTTAAACGGATCATACTGGGATGATCCCCAACCACCCTAGCACGCCCCAGTTATTTTTTGGCCCATAGAACACCCAAAACCCGACCCCACCCCTAAAATCATGGTCTATAGTACACCGATTTATCCTGAAAACACCTCATTCGCGTCGTTTCGCCCGTTTATCCACCCAAATAGCCACGAAAATTTAAACGGGATGCACTGGGACTATCCTCAACCTCCCTATAATACCCTGATTGATTTTTGGCCTACAATATGCTTGAACCCAGGGCCCACTCCCAAAACCATGGGCTATAGCAATCCAATTTTGCTCGAAAATGCTCCGTTCGGCCATTTCGGTCGTTTGTCCATGAAAATGGCCAAGAAAATTTAAATGGACCACACTAGGATGATCCCCAACATCCCTGGCATGCCTCAGTTGATTTTTAACCCACAACACGCCCGAACCCCAAGCTCATCCCAGAAATCATGGGCTATAGCACACCAATTTAAAACAAAAACTCCCATTTGCACTATTTCACCTGTTTGTCTATACAAATGACCATGAAAATTTAAATGGACCACATTGGGATGATTTCTAACCTCCCTAACATGCCATGATTAATTTTTGGCCAACTGTACACCCGAAATCCAGGTCCACCCCCAAAACTGTGGGCTATAGCACACCAATTTGGCCCCAAAATACCCCATTTGCATCGTCTCGCCCGTTTATCCACCCTAATGGTCACAAAAATCTAAACGGACCACACTGGAATGATCCCCAAACTCCCTGACATGCCCAGTCAATTTTTTGCTCACAGCACTCTCGGACCCTGGACCCACCCTCAAAACTGTGGGCTATGCCACACCGATTTAGCCCAAAAATGCCCTGTTCACGCCATTTCACCTATTTTTCCACCCAAACAACCATGAAATTTTAAACGAACCACATCAAAATAATCCCCAACCTTCCTAGCATGCTCCGATCAATTTTTGGCCCACAACATGTGTGAACCCGGGCCCACCCCTAAAATCATGGGCCATAGAATACCGATTTGTCCAGAAAATGCTCGATTCGCGTTGTTTTGCCCATTTGTCCACCTAAATAACCACAAAAATTTAAACGAACCACATCGGGATGATTCAAATCTCCCTAATATGATATGGTCAATTTTTGGACCATAGCACGCCCGAACCTCGGGCCCACCCCCAAAACCATGGGCTATAGCACACCGATTTCTCCCGAAAACACCCCATTCATGCCGTTTCGCCCTTTTGTCCACTCAAATGGCCATGAAATTTTAAACGGACCACACCGGGATAATCCCCAACCTCCTAGGCATGCCCCGATCAATATTTGGCCCATAGCATGCCTGACCCTGGGCTCACCCCCGAAATCATGGGCTATAACACACCGATTTGGCCCAAAAACTCCCCGTTCGAACCATTTCGCCTGTTTGTCAATCCAAATGGCTAGGAAAATTTAAACGAACCATACTGAGATAATTCCTAACCTCCTTGGCATGCCCCGATCTATTTTTGGCCCATAGCACACCCTGACCTCAGGCCCATACCTATAACCATGGGCTATAACATACCGATTTGGCCCGAAAATGCCCAATTCACTCCGTTTCACCCCTTTGTCGACCCTAATGCCACGAAAATTAAAATGGACCACGCTGAAATGATATCCAACCTCCCTGACATGCCTTGTCAGTTTTCAGCTTACAGAACTCCCGGACCATAGGTCCACCCTCGAAACTGTCGGCTTTAGCACACCGATTTGGCCCAAAAAATGCCCCGTTCATGCCATTTCGCCCGTTTGTCCACCCAAATAACCACAAAAATTTAAAAAAACTGCATCGGGTTGATCCCGTACCTCCCTGGCATGCTTTGATTGATTTTTGGCCCACAGCACGCTCGAAACCTGGGCCCACCCCCAAAACCATGGGCTATAGCACACTAATTTTTCTCGAAAATACCCTATGCGCGTTGTTTCACCCATTTGTCCACCCAAATAGCCATGAAATTTAAATGAACCACACTAAGATGATACCCAACCTTCGTTACATGCCCCAATCGCTCGAACCCCGGGTCCACCCTAAAAAACGTGGGCTATAGCACACTAATTTGGCCTAAAAATTAACCGTTTTACCCGTTTGTCCACCCAAATGGCCACAAAAATTTAAACGGACCACACTGGGATGATCCCTAACCTCCCTGGCACTCCCTGATCAATTTTGGGAACACAACACGCTCGGACCCCGAGACCACCCCCAAAACCATGGGCAATAGCACACCGACTTGGCCCATAAATGTCCCATTCACACCGTTTATCCTGTTCGTCCACCCAAATGGCCATAAAATTTTAAACGTAACACGCTGGGATTATACCCAACCTCTCTAGAATGCCTCAATTTTAGGATACAACACGCTCAAACCCAGGTCCATCCCCCAAAATCGTGGGCTATAGCAAATCGATTTTGCCTAAAAATCCCCAGTTCGTGGTGTTTCACCCATTTGTCCACCCAAATGGCCAAAAAAATTTAATCAAACCATATTGGGATGATCCTAAACCTCCCTGGCATGCCCGGGTTAATTTTTGACCCACAACATGCCCAACCACAGGCTCACCCCTAAAATCGTGGGCTATAGCACACCAATTTGGCCTGAAAATTCTCCATTTGTCCCGTTTCACCCGTTTGTCCACCCAAATGACCATGAAAATTTAAACGGACCACACTGGGATGATCCCATACATCCATGGCATGGCCTAATTGATTTTTAGCCAACAGCGTGCCCGACCTTGGGCACACACCCAAAATCTTGGGCTATAGCGCACCAATTTGGCTCGAAAATGCCCCGTTCGTACCGTTTTGCCAGTTCGTCCACCCAAATGGCCAAAAAAATTAAACAGACCACAATGAGATGATTTACCACCTCCATGGAATTCCCCAATCAATTTTTGGCCCACACCATGCCTGAACCCCTACCCCCCGAAACCGTGGGCTATAGCACACCGACTTAGCCCGAAAATTCCTTGTTCGTGCTCTTTCTCTTGTTTGTCCACCCAAATAGCCATGAAAATTTAAAAGGATCACACTGAGATGATCCCCACGCCTCGATCAATTTTCAACCAATAGCACGCACTGACCCAGGCCCACCCTCGAAATTATGGGCTAAACACATTGATTTGGCCTAAAAATGCCCCGTTCGCGTCGTTTCATCTTTTTGTCCACCTAAATAGCCACAAAAATTTAAACAGACCACATTGGGATAATCCTTAACCTACCTGGAATGCCCCGATCAGTTTTCAAACCATACCACGCTCGAACCCCAGGACCACCCCCGAAATCGTGGGCTATAGCACACCAATTTGGCCCGAATACTCCCTATTCGCACTCTGTTTCACCGGTTTGTCCATCCAAATGGACACGAAAATATAAACGAACCACACTGGGATGATCCCCAAACTCCCGAAATTCCTTGATCGATTTTTGACCCACAGCACGCTCGGATCCCGAGATCACCCCCAAAACTGTGGGCTATAGCACACCGATTTATCCCAAAATGCCTCATTTGCATCATTTTTCCCATTTGTCCACACAAATGGCCACGAATATCTAAACGGACCACAATGGGACGATCCACAACCCCCTTGGCATGCCTCAGTCATTTTTTGGCCTACAGAACACCCGAAACTCAGCCCCACCCATAAAACTTTGGGCTATAGTACACCAATTTAGCCTGAAAATGCCTCCTTTGTGCCGTTTCGCCCATTTGTCTACCCAAATGGCTACAAAAATTTAAACAAACCACACTACGATGATCCCCAACCTCCTTGGCATGCCCCAATTAGTTTTTGAACAAAAATACACTCAGACCCAGGGCCCACCCCTGAAATCGTGGGCTATGGCAAATCGATTTAGCTTGAAAATGCCCCGTTTGTGCAGTTTTGCCCGTTTGCCCATGTAAATGGCCAATAAAATTTAAATGGACAACACTGGGATGATCACCAACCTCCCTGGCATGCCCCAGTTGATATTCAACCTATAATGCGCTCCGAACCTGGGCCCACCCCCAAAATCATGGGCTATAACACACCGATTTGGCCCGAAATCTCCCCGTTCACACCATTTTGCCTGTTTGTCCATCCAAATGGACATGTAAAGTTAAACAGACTATACTGGGATGATCCCCAACCTCCCTAACATGCCTAGATTAATTTTTGGCCCACAACACTCCCGGACCCCAATACCACCCCTAAAATCGTGGTTATAGCACACCAATTTGGCCCAAAAATGCCTTATTCGCGCCGTTTTGCCGATTTGTCCATCCTAATGGCCATGAAACTTTAAACGGACCACACTGGAACAATCCCCAACCTCTCTAACTTGGATGATCGATTTTTGGCTCATAGCACTCCCAAACCCTGGGCCTACCCTCAAAATCGTGGCTATAGCATACCAATTTGGCCCAAAAATGCCCCGGTCGTGCCGTTTTGCCCGTTTGTCCACCCAAATAACCACAAAAATTTAAATGAACCACATCGGGATGATATAACCTCACTCGCATGCTTCAGTCAATTTTTGGCCCACAACGTTCTCGAACCCCAAACCTACCCCCAAAACTATGGGCTATAGCACACTGATTTATCTCAAACATGTCCCGTTTATGTTTTTTCTCCCGTTTTCCACCCAAATGGCCACAAAAATTTAAACGGGCCATACTGGGATGATCACCAGCCTCCTTGGCATACCAAAATCAATTTTTTCCCACAGCATGCCTAAACCCCTGGTCCACCCCCGAAATTGTGGGCTATATCTCATCAATATAGCCTAAAAATTCCCCGTTTAGTTCGTTTCGCCCGTTTGTCCACCCAAATAGCCACAAAATTTAAATGAACCACACTGGGATGATGCCCAACCTCCCTGGCATGCTCTGATTGATTTTTGGCTCACATCACGCTTGAACCCCAGGCCCACCCCTAAAACCATGGGCTATAGCACACCGATTTTGCCCAAAAATGCCCCAATCGTGTCGTTTCTCCTGTTCGTCCACACAAATAGCCATAAAAATTTAAAAGAACTATGCTGGAATCATCCCTAACCTCCTTGACATACCTCAGTAGATTTGTTTACCACAACACGCCTAATATAGGGCCACCCCCTAAACCGTGGGCTATAGCAAACTGATTCATCCCAAAAATACCCTTTCCATGCTGTTTCACCCGTTTGTCCACCCAAATGGCCAAGAAAATTTAAACGAACCATACTGGGATGATCCCCAATATCCCTGGAATGCCCTAATTGTTTTTTGGCCCACAGTACGCACAAACCACGGGCTCATCCCCAAAATCGTGGGCTATAGCACACAGATTTGGCCCAAAAATTTCCCGTTGGCATCATTTCACCCGTTTGTCCATCCAAATGGCCACGAAAATTTAAACGGACCACACTAGGATGATCCCCTACATTCCTAGCAGGCCTTAGACGATTTTTGTTCTACAGCACGCCTGGAATTCAGGCATACCCCCAAAATCGTGGGCTATATCCCACCGACTTGGCTCAAAAATGTCGCATTCGCATCATTTCGCCTATTTATATGGCCACAAAAATTTAAATGGACCACACTGGGATGATTCTCAACCTCCCTATCATGCCCCGATTAATTTTTGGCACACATCACATCCGAACCTAGGGATCACCCCCAAAATCATGGGCTATAGCACACCAATTTGCTCGAAAATACCCCGTTCGCGTTGTTTCACCCGTTTGTCTACCCAAATGGCCACGAATATTTAAATGGACCATACTAGAACGATACCAAACCTCCTTGGAACTTCTCTATTGATTTTTGGCCCATAAAATGCCTGCAACCCGGGTCCACCCCCGAAATCGTTGGCTATAGCACGCCGAATTAGCCTGAAAATGACCCATTCGTGCCGTTTCCCCCGTTTGTCTATGCAAATAGCTACAAAAATTTAAACGGACCACACTGAGACAATCCACAACCTTTCTAGCTTGCCCCGATTGATTTTTGGCCCACAGCATACCCGAACTCCAAGATCACCCCCAAAACCATGGGCTATAGCTCACCAATTTGGCTAAAAAATGCTCTGTTCGTTCTGTTTTGCCTATTTGTCCACCCAAATGACCTCAAAAATTTAAATGGACCAAACGGGGATGATCCTTAACCTCCCTGGCATACCTCAATCAATTTTTGGACCACATCACTCCGAACCTTGGTACTATCCCTAAAACCGTGGGCTATTGCACATGATTTGGCTCGCAAATGCCCCGTTTAAGCCATTTCGCCCATTTGCCCACCCAAATGACCACGAAAATTTAAAAGGACCACACTGAAACCATCCCCAACCTCACTGGCATGCCTCAATCTATTTTTTACCTATAACACATTTGTACCCCAGGCCTACCCCAAAAACCATGGGCAATAATACACCGATTTGGAACAAAAATGGCCCGTTCGCGCTGTTTCACCCGTTTGTCCACACAAATAGCCATAAAAATTTAAACAGACCATACTGGGATGATCCCCAACCTCCCTATCATATCTTGGTCAATGTTAGGCCCACATCACTCTTGAATTCTAGGCCCACCCCCAAAATCGTGGGCTTTTGAACATTGATTTGGCCCAAAAATGCCCCGTTTGTGCCATTTTACCCATTTGCTCACCCAAATGACCACAAAAATTTAAAAGAACCATACTGGGATAATCCCCAACATCCTTTCCATAACCCAGTTGATTTTCAAAACATATCACGCCTGGACCCTTAGCCCACCCCAAAATCATGGGCTATGGAACACCGATTTGGCCCAAAAATGCCCCGTTCACGTAGTTTTGCCCTTATGTCTACCCAAATGGCCACGAAAATTGAAACGGAGCATACTAGGACAATACCCAACCTCCATATCATACCGCGATTAATTTTCAGAGCATATCACACCCGGATCCTTGGCCCACCCCCAAAACCGTGGGCTATAGCACACCGATTTGGCCCAAAAATACTTAGTTCACACCGTTTCGCCAGTTTGTCCACCCTAATGGCCACAAAAGTTTAAACGAATAATATTAGGATGCTCCCCAACCTCCCTGGCATGGCTCGATCAATTTATGAACCACAACATGACCAAACCCGAGGCCCACCCCCCAAATAGTGGGCTATAACACACCGATTTGGCCCGAAAATGCCCTTTTACACCGTTTTGTCTGTTTATCCATCCAATGGAAACAAAAGTTTAAACAGACCCCACTGGGATGATTCATAACCTATCTATCATGCCTTGGTGAATTTTCAAACTACAGAACTCTCGAACCCTGAGGCCACCCCCGGAATCATGGGCTATAGCATACCAATTTGGCTCGAAAATGCCTCGTTCGCACCGTTTCGCCAGTTTTTCCACCCAAATGGACATGAAAATTTAAACGAACCACACAGGGATGATCCCCAACCCACCGAAATGCCCTGATTAATTTTTCACCTATAGCACGCCCAGACCCCGGGCCCCCAAAATTATGTGCTATAGCACACTGATTTGGCCCAAAAATGTTCCGTTCATGCTATTTCACCCTATTGTCCACACAAATAACCATGAATATTTAAACAAATCATATTGGGATGATCCCCAACCTCCATGTCATGCCCCAGTCAATTTGTCGCCTAAACAATGCCCGAAACCTAGGCCCACCCTAAAACTGTGGGTTATAGCACACCGATTTAGCCTAAAAATGCCTCGTTCTAGATGTTTTGCCTATTTGTCTATCCAAAGAGGCACGAAAATTTAAACAGACCACACTGGGATGATCCTCAACCTCCATGGCCCACCCTAATCTATTTTTTCCCACAGCACGTCCAAACTCTAGGCCCACCCCCAAAACTAAGGGTTATAGCACACCGATTTGGCCCAAAAATTCTCCTTTCGTTCTATTTCACTCGTTTGTCCACCCAAATGGCTACAACAATTTAAACGGACCACACTGGGATGATTCCAAACCTCCCTATCATGAATTTATCAATTTTTAGCCCAAAACATGCTCGAACCCCAGGACCACCCCCGAAATCATGGGCTATAGCACACCAATTTGGCTCAAAAATGCCCTTTTCGCACCGTTTCGCCCGTTTGTCAATCGAAATGGCCACAAAAATTTAAAAAAACTATACTGGGACAATCCCCAACTTACATAACATGCCTCGTTCGATTTTCATCTGACAGCATGCCCAGACCCTAGGCCCACCCCCAAAACCATGGGCTATAGCACACCAATTTGACCCAAAAATGCCCCGTTCTCGCCATTTTGCTCGTTTGTCCATTCAAATTGCCACAAAAATTTAAATGAACCCTACAGGGATGATCCCAACCTCCCTCGCATACCAAGATCAATTTTTAACCCACAACATACTCGGATCCCAGTCCCACCCTCGAAACCATGGGGTATAGCACATCGATTTGGCTCAAAAATGCCCGTTCGCCTGTTTGTCCACCCAAATGGCCACAAAAATTTAAATGGACCACACTGGAATGTTCCCCAACCTCCTTGAAATATGTCGGTCAATTTTTAGCCCACGGCACGCCCGAACCCCGAGCCCACCCCCGAAAGAAAGGGCTATAGCACATCAATGTGGCCCAAAAATGCCCCGTTCATGCCATTTCGCCCATTTGTCCACCCAAATAGCCCCAAAGTTTTAAACGGACCATACTGGGATGATCCCAAACTCCGTAAAATGCCTAGTAAATTTTAGTCCCACAACACTCCAGCCACCGGGCTCATCCCCAAAATCGTGGGCTATAGAACATAGATTTGACCCGAAAATACCCCGTTCACGCCATTTCGCCCTATTGTCCATCCAAATAACCACGAATCCTTAAACAGACAATACTGGGAAAATACCTAACCTCCCTATCATTCCCCAGTCAGTTTTCAGCTCACAGAACTCTCAAAACCTGTGCCCACCCCAAAACTATGGGCTATAGCTCACCAATTTAGCCTTAAAACGCTTTGTTCGCTCCGTTTTGCCCATTTGTCCACCCAAATGGCCAAAAAAAATTAAAAAAACCACACTGGGATGACCATGACCTACCCTGGTGTATTTTTGACCCATAACACGCCCGAACACTAGGCCCACCCTCAAAACCAAGGGCTATAGCACACCAATTTTTCCCGAAAATGCCCTGTTCATGCTATTTCACCCGTTTGTCCACCCAAAAGGCTACGAAAATCTAAACGGACCACACTGGGAAGATCCCCAAACTCCATATCACATTTTATTTTATTTTTGGCCTACAACACACTCGAACCTGGGGCCACCCACAAAATCGTGGGCTATAACACACCTATTTGGCTAAAAAATTCCCTGTTCGCGCTGTTTCGCTCGTTTGTCCACCCAAATGGCCACGAAAATTTAAAAAGACCATATTAGGATGATCTTTAACTTCCCTGGCATGCCTCAATTGATTTTCAGCCCACAGAACACTCGTACCCTAGGCCCAAACCCAAAACCATGGGCTATAGCACACCGATTTGGCCCCAAAATGCCCCATTCACACTGTTTTGTCGGTTTGTCCACACAAATGGCAACGCATATTTAAACGGACCATACTGGGATGATCCCTAACCTCCCTGTCATGATCGGATCAACTTTTGGCCCACAGCACGCTCGAACCTTGGGCCCATCCTCGAAACCATGGGGTGTAGCATAACAATTTGGCCTGAAACTGCCCGATCAAGCTGTTTTGCTCATTAGTCCACCTAAATGGCCACAAAAATTTAAATGGACCATACTGGGGTGGTCCTCAAGATCCATGGCATGCCCTGGTCAATTTTTTGTCCCCATCACGCTCGAACCCCGAGCTGACCCCCAAAATCATGGGCTATAGCACACCTATTTGGCCAGAAAATGCCCCATTCATGCCTTTTTGCTGGTTTGTCCACCCAAATGACAATGAAATATATTCGGACCATATTGGGATGATCCCTAACCTTCCTGTCATGTCCCGATCGATTTTTGGCCCACAGTATTCCTGAACCCCTGGCCCACTTCTAAAACTATAGGTTATAGCACACCGATTTGGCTCGAAAATGTCCCTTTCGCACCGTTTCCCCAGTTTGTCCATCCAAATGGCCATGAAAATTTAAACAGACCATACTAGGACAATCTCCAACCTTTCTGTCATTCTTCGATCGATTTTCGTCCACATCACGCACAAAAATCCAGCCCACCTAAAAAATTATGGGTTATAGCACACCGATTTGGCTAGAAAATGCCCCGTTCGTGGCTTTTTGCCTGTTTGTCCACCTAAATGACACAAAAATTTAATCGGACCATAATGGGACAATCCCCAACCTCCCTGGAACATCCCGACCGATTACAGCCGAAAGCATTCCCGAACCCCGAGCCCACCATCAAAATCATGGGCTATATCATACCGATTTGACTTGAAAATAACATGTTCGCGCAGTTTCACCCGTTTGTCCACCCAAATGGCCATGCAAATTTAAAAGGACCACACTGGGATGATCCCCAAACTCCCTGGCATGCCCCGGTCAATTTTTGTCCCACAACACGCTCGAACCCCGAGCCCACCCTGAAATTGTGGGCTGTAGCACACCGATTTGGCCTGAAAATGCCCTGTTCGCGCCATTTTGCCCGTTTGTCCACAAAAATGGCCACAAAATTTAAACGAACAATACTGGGATGGTCCCTAATCTCCCTGACACATCTGGATTGATTTTCAAGATACAGTTCGCCCGAACCCCGATCCCTCCCCCAAAATCGTGGGCTATAGCACACTAATTTGGCCAAAAAATGTTACGTTCATGCCATTTTGCCAATTTAACCACCTAAATGGCCACGAAAATTTAAATGGACCATAATGGGATGGTCCTAACCTCCCTGGCAAGCCCCAGTCGATTTTCAATCCACAATAAGCCCAAACTCCAGGCCCACCCTCAAAATCATGGGCTATAGCACACCAATTTTGCCCATAAATACCCCATTCACGCTGTTTCGCCCGTTTATCCACCCAAATAGCCACAAAAATTTAAACGAACCACACTAGAAAGATTTCCAACCTACCTAGCATGCCCCAATCAATTTTTGACCTATAGCACGCCTGGACCCCAAGCCTACCCTCGAAACCGTGGGCTATAGCACACCGATTTGGCCCAAAAAATGCCCCATTCGTGCCATTTCACCTGTTTAACCACCCAAATGACCACGTTTTAAACGTACCATACTGGAATGATCCCCAACCTCCCTGGCACAATCCAGTCGATTTTTGGCCCACAGAACTCCCGTACCCTGGGTCCACCCTCAAAATCGTGGGCTATAGCACACCGATTTAACCCAAAAATGCCCTGTTCACATCATTTTCGAGTCAAATCAATGTGCTATAGACCACAGTTTGAGAGTTGGACCGAGGATCTGGCATGTTTTGGATCCAAAATTGATCAGATGGGCTCACTACATGCTAAAATATTGAAAAGTGTGCAACTTACATAGATATTATGTATTAAAATATCATGTTGATCCCTACAAGCAGAAGAGATAAAAATGAAAGTTTGCCTATAGTTTAGTCACCTGTAAGCATAGTACATCAAATTTTTCTCTATTAGCAAGCTGTTGTATGCAAAGTTTCTTTAATTTTAATATTATAGGTCAATCTACATTTACAATTAATTTTAATCTTCATTTGAAACAAGTTTTTCCATATCAAAACATATATCTTAAATTCGAGCTTTGATGATGGAAATTTTGTCGATGGAAAGCGCTTGCACTTAAAAGGGCCTACATAACGCGCGTTAGTCATGTCAATAGTAGCCAAATACTAGATGGTTAAATTAATAAAGTTAATAGAAAAAAAATATTATATTAGATGACTAACCTAGCTTTTGATGTTATTGTCTTGACATATCGTGCCTTAATTGGAAAGGGAAGAGCTGGTAAGCAAAATAAAATGGCTCTCTATTTGCGGTGGCGGATTCAGAATTTATAGATTGTGGGTGCTTAAAAAATTTATAAACTGAAAAAAATAAAAATTTACCTAAATGAGGTTTGAACTCGGGAATCGATCTCTTCCCGTGGAGAACCATAGAGGCAACCTAAATGCCAATGCACCCAATAAATTTTTTGTTTTAGTGGGTCCTTTTATACATTATATGCATGTTTTCGTATATTTTCTATGTAATTTTACCTATTATCCGTCTAGTTAAATAGATATCGAAGCACCTCAAAAATGAATATAGGTCCGTACCTGTCTATTTGACAATAAAAATATGTAAATGCTTAGGAACATCATTAGGGATACAGTGGTGGTTAGATGGGCATATTATTTGTCTTAGTATTGATGCTTCTCTTTTCTATGTATTTTTATTTAAACTTTTGTCACTCTTATAATATTTTAAATTTTTTTTTTTTTACATTTTTTTTAAAGTCAAAATCAACCAAAAACAATTTTTTATTTAGACAATAAAAACAAGATATTTGGGAATCTATTCTCTCAAAACCCACATCGTGAGATCACCATGCATGTTACTGTTAAGTGAAAGTTAATGAAATATGTAAAAATGAAATGAACTTATTGATTTCAACTATATTTTCATTAATCTCTTGGAAAATTTGTAAAATGAACAATGTATTATAAAGAATTGATTTTCTGATACATAGACAGTTTTTAAGTTAATTTATTTATATTAGTACAAGGTTACTCAATAATCATTAACTACTAGGAATAGTACTTTAAATACACAGGTTGAAATGAGAGTGTAGAGTGAGCTGAAATGGTTCAGAACAAAAAATATTTAAATAATGAAAAAAGCCATGGAAGTCGTTGGGTCCTAGGCGACTTGCAAGTCGTTGGACCCACAACATTTTGTCCCCTTTGATTTTTTTCCAAATCAAGTGCCCCCTTTGAAATTTTTTGATAAAAAAAAGAGCTCTTTTGACTCTGGATCGAACTCAAAGAAAGCGCTTAGTATTTTGTTTGTGTCTTTACTAAAATTTGAACGTGACAACTTAATTCTCAACTTATTTTATTAACCACTAATCCGCATCCTTAAGTTCGGTCCTACCGTACATTTCTAATAGAAGTTGTTTCCCACGTATGAATTAAATCCCTGATCTTCTAGTTAAATATTTTATGTTGCATCCATCTTTGTTAGTTTGTTCGATTTTAACTAAATACGACGTTGATGATAAAAAACTTTTGAATCTTATATAGATTATTATTATATCCAGATAAAAAAAAAGGCCAGCACATTGCACTAAAGCTACCGCTATGCGCGGTGTCCGAGGAAGGGCCCCACCATAAGGGTGTATCGTACGCAGTCTTACCTTGCATTTCTGTCAGAGGCTGTTTCCAAGGCTTGAAGCCGTGACCTCCTGGTTACATGACAACAACTTTTACCAGTTACTCCAAGGCTCCCCTTTAATATTTTTATATCCAAACATTTTTTAGTTTTATGATCTTAAATATATCACGTAGAAAGTTGAAATGTCAAAAATCACAAGGTTTGTCTCATGAAAATGAGGCTGAAAGGGGTTGACAACATGTTATTTTGGTGTAATGGATGCAGAAATTGCTTATTAAATAAACAGAAAAAGCTCAAAATACCCCTCGTTAGATTTTTGGCTCAAAATATCCATTCGTTAAATATTTGGCTCAAAAATACCCCTGAACTATCTGAAATGGAACAAAAATATTCCTCGTTAGTTTTTTGGCTCAAAAATACCCATCTGTTAAATATTATTAAAAAATTATTTAAAAAATAAAAATAAAAAACTGATTAATAAAAACAAATATAAAATTTTAAAAAAAATGTCATTAAGGATGTAAATTATTAAAAAATTATTTAAAAAATAAAAAATGTTTATTAAAAAGAAATTATAAAACTTTTTAGAAAATGAAAATAAAAAATGGCATTAAGGATCCAAATTATTAATAAATAATTATAAAATTATTTAAGACATAAAAATAACAAAGTGATTATTAAAAAGAAATTATAAAATTTTAAAATATAAAAATAAAAAATTGTATTGAGTATCCAAATTATTAAAACATAATTATAAACTTATTTAAAAAAAAAAATAAAGAATTGATTATTAAAAAGAAATTATAAAATTTTAAAAAAAATGAATAGCTAGTTTATAATTTTTTAAAAAGTGAACTAGCACTTCAAAAACAGATTTTCGACCACTTTCGTAGAGCAACAAATAATAACTCTTTTTTCCGTCTCAAATTATGTGGCGTAATTTTTAAAAATATTTATCTTAAATTATTTATCAATTTGTATTCTTAAAAATAGAGCAACTCGTATGCAACTTTACCTTATATTTCTACCACTATAGTGCCCTTTATATACAGGGTTCGGAAAAGGGCTCCACCACAAGGATGTACTGTATGCTGCCTTACCTTATATTTCTGTCCCCCACCACAAAAATTTACCTTATATTTCTGCCACTAAAGTGCCCGTTATATACAGGGTTCGGAGAAGGGCTCTACCACTAAAGTTCCCATTTTGTATAGGGTCTTAGGAAGGGCCCTACCATAATGATGTACTGTATGCAGCCTTACCTTATATTTCTGCCCCCCACCACAAGGATTTACCTTATATTTCTTCCACTAAAGTGCTCGGGTTCGGAGAAGGGCTCTACCGGCTCTACCACTAAAGTGCCCTATGTACAGAGTTTCAAGAAGGGTCCCACCACAACAATGTACTGTTATATTTCTATACCCACCACAAAGATGTACTGTGTGCAGCCTTACGTTATATTTTTGTCACATATTTCTGTCAGAGTTGGTTTTCAAGGCTTGAAACCGTGAACTCCCGATCACATGACAACAACTTTACCAGTTACTCTAAGGCTGTCCTTCGTCAATTTAGATTATTAAGATGCGTAATTATCCTTTTTCTATTTAGTAATTATTTTGAAGACTATTTATACACTTTAATATAATAAGATGATGACATATTAAAGGTTTCAATCGAGAGAAATTGTTCTTTAGGAAATAAATAAGCATGCACTTTTAAGACATAATTAATACATGTCCTTATGAGATTAAAAAAAAAGGTTATTTCCGACAGATTGTCATCAACAACCCATTTCTTTTATCCGAACTTGGAATCGACAAGTTTATAGAAAATAATTTGAAAATTACATATCAAGTTGCATTTCTTTTCTTTCTTTTTTTCAGATGGAACTTTATTACTACTTTGATTGACTCATATTGACTTGACACATAACTTAATTAAAAAATTAAAATTTTAGTTAGAAATACTCCATATCTTTTACTAAACTAATCCTACTAATGTTGCTTAAAACTCTAAATTAGCCTTAGCTAGATAGATACGAGATATTTTTCTTTTTGTTCCTTTTTAATTACTCCCTTTATTTAAAAAAGAATGACTCCTACATTATTTTAACTTTTCACGTGAAATATTTAAAACCACAAAATTAAATAATATTATCAAACATTTGACTTAACATTAATTTAAAACCACAAAGTCTTTTATATTTTATTGAAGTCAAAATCCCAGTCAGTAGTAGACTAGTAGTGCTCTCCTCTTCTCCTCTGGGGAGCATTCAGAATCAGTCTCTCTTTCTTTCTTTTTATTTTCTCTATTAGAGAACGTGGTAGGTCAAATTTTTGGGATTTTATTAAAACTTTTGTCACTCTTATAATATTTTAAATTTACTTTTTTTACACTTTTTTTCAACTTTCAAGACTATATATGAAAACATTATTATAATAAGATGATAACATATAAAAGGTTTCAATCAAGACTGTTATGTGGGCCGGGCCTGGCCAACCCATAATCGGCACGTATCATTTAACCAGTTTGTGGACCAGGTTGGGGTTTACGTGGTCCGGACCGGGCTCAACAGTAAAAAATAAAAAACAACCCTAACCCGGCCCACTTAACCCAAACCGGTCAAACCCACCTAAATCCGGTCAAATTCGATTAAAAATCCGGTCAACCCAGTTAAAAATATAAAAAAAAAAACTTTTTTTCAATATACATTATATATACCCACCTATATACATTATAAATACGTTAAATAATATATATACACTATATATATAGTATATACGACATTAGAATTTAAAAATATATACACATATACATAGTTACACATATATACGCACCATCCAATATATATATACTACTTTAAAGTTTAAATAATATATACTACAATATATATAAATTGCAATATATATATATATATATATATATATATATAACTATATATATATATATAGTTATATAGTTATATAGTTATATACTAATTTATAAAACATAGACACATGTATACGTTAAATATACACATCTATAGAAGATATATACACATGTATACGCACCATTCAATGTATATATACTACTACTAATAAAATATACCACAATATATATACATTAGAATATATATATATATATATATATATATATATATATATATATATATATATATATATATACTAATTTAAAAAACATATACACATGTATACACATGTATATGTTAAATGTACACATCTATAGAAGATATATACACATGTATACGCACCTTTCAATGTATATATACTAATACTAATAAAATATACTACGATATATATACATTACAATATGTATAGATATAGTTATATACTAATTTATAAAACATATACACATGTATATGTTAAACATACACGTCTATGGAAGATATATTCACATATATACATTCAATTCTATGTATATGTAATACTTTAAATTAAATATACTACAATATTTATACATTACAATATATATATATATATATATATATATATATATATATATATATACGTTAAATATACACGTCTATAGAAGATATATACATAAATATACACACCATTCAATGTATATATACTACTAATAATAAAAATATACTACAATATATATACATTACAGTATATATATATATATGTATGTATATATATAGTTATATACTAATTTATAAAACATATACACATGTATACGTTAAATATACACATCTATAGAAGATATACACACATTTATACTCACCATTCAATGTATATATACTACTACTAATAAAATATACATATACATTATAATATATATAGATATAGTTATATACTAATTTATAAAACATATACACATGTATACATGAAATATACATGTCTATAGAAGATATATTCGCATATATACTCTCAATTCTATGTATATGTCATACTTTAAATTAGATATACTACAATATATATACATTACAATATATATATATATATATATAGATATATATATATATAGTTATATACTAATTTATTAAACATATACACATGTATACGTTAAATATTCACATCTATAGAAGATATATACATATGTATACGCACCATTCAATGTATATATACTACTACTAATAAAATATACTACAATATATATATACAGAGAGAGAGAGAGAGAGAGAGAGAGAGAGAGATAGTTATATACTAATGTATAAAACATATACACATGTATACACACCATTCAATGTATATATACTAATACTAGTAAAATATATAACAATATATATACATTACAATATATATATAGATATAGTTATATTCTAATTTATAAAACATATATACATGTATACGTTAAATATACACGTCTATAGAATATATATTCTCATATATACACTCTATTCTATGTATATGTAATACTTTAAATTAGATATACTACAATATATATATACATTACAATATATATATATATACATTACAATATATATATATATAACTATATATATATATATAGTTATATACTAATTTATAAAACTTATACACATGTATACGTTAAATATACACATCTATAGAAGATATATACACAAATATACAAAACATATGCTACTTAATAATACTTGGTAGTAAATTAATAAAATATTAGAAGTAAGTTTTTAATTTAAAGTAGAAAACTAGAAATTCAATTTAAAATTTTAAAATCATTAAATGAATAAATATAAAAAGTAAGGACTAAGGAGTGAATGAATTTGGGGAATTTTATTGATTGAAAAATGATCCAAAATTTATAATTTACATAAATTTAAAAACTCAAAAATAAAAATAAAAAAAATTGAATCCGGGCTTGTTAACCGGCGGGCCTGAACCGGGCTAGGTTCGGGCCGGGTTAACCTGGCCCAAATTAAAGAAATAACTGGCCCGGGACCTGGAACCCTAAAGCTTACTGGCCGGGTCAAATCGGGCCGGATCCTTTAAGTGGGTCGGCTAGGGACGGTTCATCCCGGCCCACTTGACAGGCTTAGTTTCAATAGAGGGAAATTGTTCTTTAAGACGTAGCAAGTTGATGTTAGAAGTGCAACATTTCCTTTTTCAGATGGAACTTTATTACGTTGATTGACCCATGTTGACTTGACACATTACTTAATTAAAAAATTAAAATTTTAGTTAGAAATATATCTTTTACTAAACTAATCGTACTAATGATGCTTGAAACTCTAAATTTGCCTTAGCTAAAATATAATTTGAAAATTACCTAGAAATTTTTATAATCTAAAATATGTCACGTAAAAAATTAAAACTAATTAAACAGATATAATAGATATTACCTATTGGGGGTGATGAAATTGTGTAGGCCTAATTTGAGAGATTGTATCATTGATTTAATACTTAGGAGAAAAAGAAAGTTCAATTCCTCTCTAAGATGAAACACCAAAGGAGGCAACAAATGGTGAAGGAGAATTTTGGAATTTTGGACTCTCAAATATTTTTTTTTTTTGAAAAAAAAAAAAAGACTAACAAAATTTAAAGATTTGATATTTTCTTTGAGAAGGTGAAATAATAACAAAATAAATAAGATTTGTTATGTACTTTTTTTATTTAATAATTGTGGTGTTTGATAAGTTTTTGTCCGCCTCCTGTTGTCGAAATTCTTTCTTAAATATCCTCTTTAAGTTTATTTTTTTAATTAAATACGTTATTTTTTTTTTTGTGAGAAATGACCACTTTTGAATACTTATTAAAATTTATTTACAAATTTTAAAAGTTACAAATTAGTCCACAAATCACCGAACTTATAGAATTTAAACAAAACTCCTCCCATCAAAATCTTTTAAAAAAATTACAAATTAATTCAGAATTTGATTTACGATGGATAGATCGATTATCAATCTAACAAATTAATTATCGATCCAAACAATATATCGACAGATTGATTATCGATCCGATCGATACATGGACAGATCGATTATCGATCGGGCATATCGATTATAGATCCGAATTTATATCTGGACAGATCGATTATCGATCCGAACAATATATGGACAGATCAATTATTGATCTGAACAATATACTGACAAATCAATTATCGATCCGAACATTGGTCTTCTATGATATTCAATAGCTGACCAATTATAGTAATTAGTTCGACATATTAATCATCGATTATTTTTAGTCCGACAAATTATACATTAATACTTTTTATCCGATCGATTACATATATATACACAAATCTTTTTCTTACAAGCTTCAAAAAGGAGAAAGTTGAAGAATCAATGAGTTTTCGATAAGAATGGAGGAGAATAAAGCTAGAGAGACAGAAAAAAGTAATTTGAAAATGAAAAAATAAGCTAGGATTTTATGTTTTAATTAAATTTGTAAGTAGTTCCCACAGTTTTTAGTATGTTAATATTGTCTAATTTTTTATTATAGTTATTTTTTATTTTATTTTTTTTTAAAATGAGAAAATGAGATTGGAAACTTGAAGAGGCCTAATAGCCAAATTTTCTCCCTATAGCAATAGATATGTGGTAATCTTATATAGACGAGAAAAATCGGATTCTGAAGCTAAAATGGCTATTTATTCATTTTTCAAGAAATTCAAAGGGGCCACTTAATTTGAAAAGAGATCAAAGAGGACAAAATATTGTGGGTCCAACAACTTGCAGGTCTCCTGGTGTCCAGTGACTTGCAGGTCGCCTGGGATCAATGACTTACATGGCTTTCTTTTATTATTTAAGCAATTTTTGTTCTCGACTCTTCTATAATATTATAGATCAATCTACATTTATAATTAATTTTAATCTTCATCATTTGAAACAAGTTTTTCCATATCGAAATATATATCTTAAATTCGAGCTTTGATGATGAAAATTTTTCCGATGGAAAGCGCTTGCCCTTAAATAGGGCCCGACGCGCATTAAGTCATGTCAATAGTAGCTAAATACTAGATAGTTAAATTAAAGTATAAATAACATAAATACCAATCTTGTAAAAGTAATTACACTTTCTCTCACTTTTTAAATTACTTTACTTTTTCTCCCTATTAATATACACAATATAGCCGACACATACATAACATTCTGTGTATATGTGGGATTTTTATAATATGTTTAGCGAGTTGAGATTTTTTGTAATATTGTAAATATAAATTGTATATTTGTGTAATTTTTAGTAAATTAATAACAATCTCTAAATGCTTCGGAACATTGTTAGGGATATAGTGATGGTTAGATGGGCATATTATTTGTCTTAGTAATATTGATGCTTCTCTTTTCTTTGTATTTTTATTAAAATTTTTGTCACTGTTATAATATTTTAAATTTATTTTTTTACACTTTTTTTTTTCAAGTCAAAATCAATCAAAAACAGTCTTTTCATTCACACAAAATAAAAACAAGATATTCGCGAATCTATTCTCTCAAGATCCACTCATGAGATCACTACGTATGTTATTGTTACGTAAAAAATACTAATGAAATATGTTAAAATAGAATGAACTTATTGATTTCAACTATGTACATTTTCATTAGTCTTTTGCAAAATGTTGAAAATAGAGGCTTTAGATTTTATACGTTCAAACTTTTAATTTTCTACTGTGGAATTGTTTGTTTGTGGCCATTTCATTTGCTCGGAAAATATATCATCTTTCACTATTACATCACAAAAGGGTGGATTGTGTAAGAAAAAAGGTTGCAAGTTCGATTCCACACTACTTACAAATTAATAACACAAAAAATAGAAAAAGGAGACTTGAAGCTGGGATTCAATCCCGGGTCACATCTGCGGGAAACAACATTGAGAACCAGCGCGCCAAAAGTGCTATTGTATGGTCACATCTTCGGGAATATTTCCAAACCAGCGAGCCCAAAGTGCTATTGTATTCTTTAGGGTGCACATAATTTATATAACAATTTCTTAAGGTATATACATGTACGTATACACAACTTTTTTTGAACTTACCGGGTGCATGTGCACCCCCACCCTAACACGTGGATCCGCCCCTGGTCCAGCCCAGTGGTTGTGGGTTGATTTCCTAGCACCTATCTTGTGAGTTCGATCCTTGCCAGGGCATTTTTCTTGTTGTTATTTTAACAGTGTAGACACGTAATTTTGTCTCGTCAATAATATTTCTTGTTTCGATATCACACAATTTAACCCCCATTCTTATAATTTTTTCCCAAGAAAATAAGTAATTACCCCATCTTTTACTTAGTTATTTATTTATTTATTTTTGTTTTGTTTTTATTCAAAAATAACAAGTGATAACAAACTTTGTCTCATTCTAACATTCCAACAACCCACCCAATAAAAAATGAACACTTAACCCCTACCCCTCCAATTAAAAAGCAACACCTCACCACTCACCAAACCACCTCACCACCACCCCCTCTCACGTGACCCCCACCCTCTCTTTTTCTTGTCCACAAAGCAAAAAGGGGAACAGAATAGAAGCCATATATCGAATTCACATAGGCATACTCTCGATTTTTTTTTTCAAGAGAATTCACTGGAAAAACTATGTAAGAACCTTCACACTACACCCATGAGATAATGGTTTTTTCCATGGAATAAGGGAGAGATCACCAGAATTCGCACAGCCTACTGGAGAAAAATAGGGTACACAGACTAGACACAATTTTTTTTCCTTCTTAAAAAACAGTCAGTAAATACACTTCTCCATCGATGCACAGAAAATAGGGTAGATCGAGAGAGAGGGAGAGTAGAAGAGAAGGAGGGAGTAGATCACTAGAGAGACGTAAAATAGTCGAATAACGAGCTAAGATAGGTGCTGGCGAGAGAAGATATCATCGCGAAGGAGGTATTCTCCAGCGATTTTTCTCTTGAAGTCCATTGTAATCGCCCCCTAGAAACGTTAAAAGTCCCGGTTCGGCTACTGTTCCGGTGAAACTCGCCAGAAAAATAGTACCAATAGCTTCATCCCGACCCAAAGTCGCGCTCAAGGGTCTGCCCTTTTCCAGATTTCAGTATAATCCCACTGAAAAACGTTGGTTTTGGCAACCAAAAATCATGTAAATCGATCAGTCGTGGCTGACTTCGGCAAAGTCTCGCCCGAAAAGGGTCATAAATTTTTTGGGTTTATTTTTGAAGCTTCAGGTGTTCCTTTGTTCTTTCTTGGATTTCTTCGTTTGAATCGTATTTTGGATTTGTTTTCTTTGGGGCTGATTTGTAACCGATCGAGGGAGTCGGGTTCTGGTCTTCAAGGTTCTCGGGAAGGCTCTTATCCTCTATTAAGTCAATTGAAAGCTCTTGAGGTCCAATTCTACCTTTTCTTCTTCTTCTTCTTCTTCTTCTTCTTCTTCTTCTTCTTCTAATTTTTATGTGATTATGAATGATTTGTGTGGTTGGCATGTTTGAATCCCTATTTGTTGTTTGTTTGATGTTGGATTTGGAGGTGAAAACTTGATTGATAAATGGCGTATTGAATTATTTTAATCATGGTGAGAATTGAAAACGTATAAAAATGAGCGTGATTAGTTGGTATTGATGAATTGGTGTTTGTTTGATGCAAAATAGGCATCATATTTGCTAAATTTGAATAATATCATATTTTAGATTGAAACTAGTAGGCAAACGATGGGTTTGGATAGGCAAATTTAGAACTTGTGAATTGTGGAATGATTTGAATATGTGTCGAATGGTCTTGTTTACCGAATTTTGATCAATTGTATTCATTTGGCGGGGAATGCCTAAGGTATTTGTATTGATTTGTATGGGGAATTCCCCGAAGTATTTTGTACTCGGAGGACGTCCGTGATGAAGGCCCAAGGCATCGGGTAAAACGTCAAGAATAGTTTAGGATTAGTTTAGAATAGGACTTATATTTTTCGTATTTTTCTATTTTCGAATTGTAATAATTGGACTGAACACTATAATTTTGGATTTGTTTGTTTGATTGATTGATTGATTATTTTTTGTGTGTTTTGTGTGGTTTATACAATTTGTAGTGTCGAATTAGCTGATATGCTCCACCAAGAGATCGTGGTTGAACCACGGAAACGAGGGGTGCCTAACACCTTCCCCTTGATCAACAGAATTCCTTAACTGAAATCCCTATTCTCGGATCAGTTTAAAAGATTCAAAAACAGTTTTGAAAAAGGATTCCCAAAGGTGATTTGGTGTAGACACCTAATTCTGTCCCTCCCGAAGACCCAAGTTATCCATTTTTACCCTCGTCTTACCATGTGTACTACCCCATATAATAACCTCCGTACAAAAGGACAAAATAACCAACTCTAAGAAAATTGATAACAAATTTTATCCATTCCAACAACCCATACCCATCACCTACCTCACCCAACCCCCTACCCCACGTCACCCACCCCTCTTTATTTTTCTTGTCAACAAAGAAAAGACTTAAAAAAAAACAATATATATACACACCCACATACACCAAAAAAAGAGGATGAACAGTAACAACAACAAAGAAAAGATCAGCTTTCCCTCTACTCTTTTTTTTTCTCCTAAAAATTTTTGAACCCCACCACCGCTTCGCCGCCGGCCGGCGACCGCCATCACCACACCACCATATTCCCCTCTCTACCATCTCTCTCTCCCAAAAAACTAAAAAAAAATAAAAAAAATAAAAAAGAAGAAGAGAATCCGCGGCGCCGACCTTTTTTCCGTCCGACCGACGACGGCAGTAACAACGCTGTCGTCACCGTCAGCCACCACTGTCCTCACCGTCATCATCAGCAGCAGCACCGACATTGGTGCCAGCATCGCTCTGCGTCGACCAGATCTGCCGCGGTTCGCCGACCAGATCTGCCGCAGTTCGCCGATTGGACCCGATCCGACATCCCAACCCGAGAACCCAACCAGATCTCCGCCACCGTTGACAACAACCGCCGCCGCCTCTCCATCACCGGAGCTCCCCGGATCTCGATCTGCGCTAGTTTTTGGTTTTCTGTTGTCCTTGGTTGATCTTGGTTTCGTTTATTTTGTTATTCGTCGTTGATAGTAGATCTCGAGTCGTCTTTATCGAATTGTGTTGTCGTTCTCGGTTGCGGGTATCGTATAGTAAAGTTTGTTATTCACTGGTTTTGGAGTTGTTCCGGTCATTATTTTAATACCGAGTATGGTTTGTTCATCGTGAGGTTCTCCGATCGAGTTTGGGTCTTCGGATTTCCTTATTATCGACACAGCGTGCTATCGAGGTCCATTTCTTAACTCGTCTTTTATATATATATGTGTGTGTGGTTGTTTTTTTTTGATTGGTTGCGATTGCGAATGGTGATTATGGTTTTGTTGGACTTTTGTTATGATGATGTTATGATTGTGATGCTTGGTTGTTGATTTTGGTAGATTAAGGCATAAACTTGAGCATGTTCTAAGGGATGGATGGAAAGAAAGTCAGGGGGATGGAATTGAAAAATTGACAAAAGGATAGATTCGGTTTAATTTGATTTATTGTTGGTATGGATCATGATAGAATCATGTCTTTAGTCGAGGACGCATAGGCAAACGTAGGCCGGGTAAGCAAATTTAGGAATAACAATTTGTTGGAGTGTTTTGAATATGTGCTTGAACAACACTTTCTACTTTATTGCACGGAAAGTTTAAATTGTACTCATTTGATCGGGGAATGCCCCGAAGGATTTGTATAGATTTATCCGGGGAATGCCCCAAAGTACTTTGTACCCGAAGGACGTCCACGATGAAGGCCCGAGGCATCGGGTAACGCATTAGTTTAGGATTAGCGTAGGTTTATTTTCAGGTCTTTTCTATTTTCAGGTTGTAATAATTGGACTGGACTTACATTTCGGTGTGTTTTTTTTTGTTTTTGTTTGATTGTTTTTGCGTGCCTTTTTCTGTGGTTTATACACTTCATAATGCCAAAATAGTCGATATACTCCACCAAGCGACCGTGGTCGAACCACGGGATCGAGGGGTGCCTAACACCTTCCCCTCGGTCAACATAATTCCTTAGCCGGAATCTCTGTGCGCAAACCAGTTTATGAGTAAATTGGTTTCGAAAAAGGGATTTTCCAAAGGTGACTTGGCACACCGGATTATGCCAAGTGGCAACTCTGAATAAAAAAGCAAATAATCCTTTTTTTTGGAACAAATTTTCATTTCTTGTTACTAAAAATAATAAACCCTTTCGAACTTTAAAAATATTCCAATGTTTTGGAGTACGTGTAAAAAAAGGGTGTGACATCTTCTGGCGACTCTGCTGGGGAACAAACAAGTTTTCAGAATTCGAGCTATTTTTGAAGTCGTATCGACTTTGTTTGGCATTACAAGTGTATAAACATTGTTTGTGGTTATTGTTTGTGTTATTTTCACTTTTTTGTGCTTTTTCGTGCTCTTTGTTTATATTATTTATCCTATGTGTTACCGCTTTATATCTGTCATCATGAGTCCACCCCCCGGCCTTCTTTCTGCAACAAGTCTCGGAGCGCACGTCGTGCGCACGAACTCTAGTTGAGTCACCTTTATTTTAGGGGGGGGGGGGGGAGCCGTTGGATGTATGGAGTAGGTGGAAAACAAAGCAGCCACTATCGACCATATGCTCCCCCGAACGGCCTTGTTAGTAAACCACAACGTACGTCAGCCTTTAGTCATTCTTATGTGCATCATATTGAGACCTAGCAGGGCCTACGCAGACCTTTGTAGGAGACTCACCTCTAAAGCATCCCTACGTGCTGACTGTTGCATTTTTAAGGGTAACGTGGTCATTTGACGGATTGATTTTTGAAAAAAAAAAATAATAATAAAAATAAAAAAATTAGGAGAAAGGTGCGTAGGCAAAAAATGAAAAAAAAAGAGAGAAAAAAAAAATAGAAAAGTGAGTTGAAAAGAAAAAAAAGAGAGGAATCTCATGGTTTATTTTAGAATATTTTATGACTTTTGTTCTTCACAATACATAAATTCAAAAAGAATTTTTTATGTTTTGCATTTGTCTTCTCAAAATACCGTAAAAGCGAAAAAAAAAAAGTTTGTTTGCCTTATCTACTTAGTTGTCAAAAACAAAATTACCAAAAAGATTTTTCTGTATAATTGGTGGTGTCAGTGTTGGTTAAATCGTCTAGTTGAAAAAAAAAGTTTTATTCGTTTGTTTTCGATTGTGTATCTTTAGTTAGGGTCAATTTATTAGTTAATCGTTAATTGTCCAATTTGGACGAACTACGCACCCCTGATTCTCCTCTTTCGGGATGTGAGATACGTAGGCAGCCTATTGTTGGTTCGGGGATCATATTTAAAAAAAAAAAAGATTTTCCTCAATAATCGTAGGGTTCATTTTTGGTTGATCTTATGTCAAAAATTCAAAAAGATTTTCTTCACTCTTCATTTAGAGTAGGTGTTTCATGTACATCTTTAAAAGAGAACAACAACAAAAAATATTTTCCTTTAACAGGTTCGGGTTTCATTTTTCGCATGAAATTCAAAATATTAAAAAAAAAAAATCCAAAAATATTTTTTCGGTAATCATAGATTTCATTTTGTATAGAAATCTGAAAATTCAAAAAGATTTTCTTCACTCTTCATTTAGAGTAGGTGTTTCATATACATCTCTAAAAGAAAACTACAAAAAGATTTTTCTTTAATAGTTTCAAGTTTCATTTTCCTATGAAATTCAAATAAAAAAAAAAACCAAAAGATTTTACTTTGTTAATCATAGTTTTCATTTTTGTATAAGGATGTTAAGCCTAAAAATGCAAAAAATATTTTCGTCAGTTCTTTTTGACAATTTGTTATTTTCTTTTCTTCTTAAAGTTTCAAAAAGAAAGAAAAAAGACAAAAAGAGTTCAATTGGCCATTTTGACACGACTTCACGAACTACGCACACCTGATTCTCCCCTTTTGGGGGTGAGATACGTAGGCGCCCTTCTTGGGTTCGGTGATCTTTTCAAAAAAAAATAAAAAATAAAAAACATAATAAAATAAAATAAAAATAGAGAGGTTTTGAAAAACTATTGAACTCTAACCATTTGCTATCTTTTGTCGAGTTAGTTTAAGGTGGTTGGTTTGTGGCATTTTCGCTGGTCCTCCATATTGCTCTAAGTCACAAAGGAAGCTATGGCCAACAAGGACAGTTAGGGAGTTCTGGGAATGAGAATGTGGAAGCTGCATCTGCCATTGTAGTTGGACAATAGGCATGGGCAAGAGGACCCCACCATCGTTACCCACGGGCTCAAACCCAAGTTTATGCCCAAGCTCCACTGCATCTTTACCAAAATCCATTATATCCCATTCCCGCACCTCCATATCAAGTGTATAATGCGCAACTTTATGTTCAACCCCCATCTTACCCACACTGGCGTGCGCCAACTCTGCCAAGTCATCCTCCAACTCCACATACATACCGAATCCCTTCTAGGCCTAGTTTTCAATTTAAGCCAAATAATGAAATGAGACAGAAGTCGAGAGATAACTTCACACCCATTGGAGAGTCGTATGTGAGTTTATTCCAGAGATTGGTACAACAAGACATGATCACTCCTCTCCTTGGGTATACTCCCGACCCACATTCAAGAAGTTTTGATCCTAATGTACGATGTGCATATCATTCTGATGTTCAGGGTCACAGTATCGAAGATTGTCGTGCTCTAAAAAGAGAAATTGAAAAGATGATTCAAGATAAATCAATCATGGTGCAGAACATTGACAGTGAGGAAAGCTCTAGTCATGCTGATATGCAAATCAGTGGCTAAGATGTCAGGCTGAGCAATTGAGAAGTCACCCCTCTCCCTACTAGGAAGAGGTCTGGTAGCTTGTTTTGTTTTATTTTCTATTCTCCGAATTATTTCAGGGTTGTAGTTCGGGATCTGTCTTGTTTTGTCCTTTTGTTGTTTATGTTCAAACCCTTCTATCTTTTATTTTGACTAAATTAACTGTCTCATTTTTCTTTGTGTTTTAAATATGTGTTGTTTGTTTGTTTTCTTTACATAGTACATTTTGAGTTAACTCTAGTGATATGACATGCTAGTGAAATTTTCAGCCAGATCTTAAAATCCAGTTTAACCATGAACATTGAATCAGAGGGTTAAAGTTAGAAAAAGAGAGCATATGAGAAAATAGATAGAGTGCTGAGACATTTGGTAATAGGTTAAGGCAATTATGTTGAGGATCACAAGAATAATTTGGCTATCGATCGAAAGACAGGTCCCAATTAGGTCAAATAGTGGACGTGTGATCCCTATATCAAGGTTAACGAGAAGATAATCAGCTCCACAGAAGCATGCATCACTCGATGTGAGGGATGCACAACAAAGGTAGAGTTGTATCTTTGACAAGTATATAAAAAGAGGTGAAACACATGTTCGAGGCAAGTTAGTGTTGTAAAGCATGTCATAAGTGATATTGGTCATGTACTTTCACATTGCATGCTATATACTTGCATTCTCAAGAATTGATATGATGAAGGCATTTCATTCTGCTATCCAAACGTCGTATCATCCTTTGTTTACCCATTTGAGCCTTAATGTTATTTTCTTTCATACCCCTCTTTTGGAATCAAGATAGAGTAAGCAAAGTTCAAAGAATAGTGTCGAGTAAGAAGATAAAGTCAAAAGTTACAAAAAGAGACAAAAATATTTCCAAAAAAAGAGTGCCCAGAAAAATAGAGTTAAAAAAAAGGATCGCAAAGTGAATAGAGCGAATAAAAGAAAAAGAAAGAGAGAAAAATCAGATCAAAGCAAAAGGACAAGCTGCCAGAACTACGCATGACCTGATTCTTCTCTCTCGGGGGTGAGATACGTAGGCTGCCCTACTAAGGGCTCGGTCCAACCAAATAAATAATTTAGAATCACCCAGTCCAAAGAAATTGGGGCATGAGTTAATCCTTATTGTTTGAGTCGATTCCAAAAGTTGTAAGTCCTAACCCACTTCAAGTGTCGTTTGGGCCTCACGTTATCCTTTCTTTCTAACCCTATCCAAAAGCCAAGTTACAACCAAAGAAAAGACCTTCAGATCAATCTTTGGGGATGTTAAGGCAAAGCGTGCAAGGGATATGCTGATGTATTTGGGAACTACCTGTCTTCCTCAGCCCAAGTAATTAAGAGAGAAATAAAAATGAGAGAGTCTTATTGGTGAAAACCCTCACGGGCACCGTAAGGCGATAGTAAGTTGAGAGATATAAAAAAGAGAGAGTTTTATTAGTGAAAACCCTCATAGGCATTGTGAGACGATTGTGAGTTGGGAGAAATGAGAATAAGAGGGTCTCATTTGTAAAAACCCTCACAGAAACCATAAGACAAGGGTGAGCTGAGAGAAAGACCCTTCAAAACATCACTAGCCGAATGAGGTCTGAATGCAATTGGTCTAAGGAAACAACTCAGTTTAAAGGCCATTAACTCAGCAATAATTGGTAGAGAGGTTGGATGGAAAGATCAGGTAGCCTAATCCAAAAGGCATGTCATAATCATTAGAGTTGACTGTCATTTTTAGAAAATTTGTCATTTCTTTGTTTGAAATGGGGACACTCATTGTCTTTCCTTTCTTCTCTTTATTTTATTTTGTTTTCTTGAGTCAGCGGTCCAAATAAAAGTCATTGTCATTTTTCTCTTGTTTTTGAGTCAAGTCCATATCAAAAAAGTGAGAAAAGATTTCAAAACTGGCCACCAATTTCTTCAATTGCACAATGCAAGACAAAGTCAGCATATGAAAGAGACATAATTGTGAACTTATTAAACACCAAGGTTTGAAGGATTTATGTGAGAAGCATGACAAAGTAGAGATACTGTGGTTATTTTGGAGTTACTATTAATGATCTGAGTTTGGGTCAATGACACGACAAAGCAGGGGCAAATGTCATCAATTTGAAACAAAATGAAGGGAATGAACACTAGAGCAAATGCCTGGAAAGCCAAGTGCTGCAAACTACCACTAAGTTTTTAACTGACAAATTTTCTTTATTGAAACAGGGGCAAATTTGTTCACTTGATTCAGCTAACATTGGAAATGCACATCCATAGATTTTTACTTTATGTTCAGGACCCTCCTGCAAAATGGGATTTTACTTTCTGTTCAGGACCCTCCTGGAAAATAGGATTTTACTTTATGTTCAGGACCCTCCTGCAAAATGGGATTTTACTTTCTGTTCAGGACCCTCCTGCAAAATGGGATTTTACTTTCTGTTTAGGGCCCCCCTGCAAAATGGAATTTTACTTGCTGCTCAGGACCCTTCTGGAAAATAGGATTTTATTTTCTGTTCAGGACCCTCCTGGAAAATAGGATTTTATTTTCTGTTCAGGACCCTCCTGGAAAATCGGATTTTACTTTCTATTCAGGACCCTCCTGGAAAATGGGATTTTACTTTCTGTTCAGGACACTCCTGCAAAATAGGATTTTAATTTCTGTTCACGACTCTCCTACAAAATGGGATTTTACTTTCTGTTCAGGACCCTCCTGGAAAATGGGATTTTACTTTCTGTTCAGGACCCTCCTGCAAAATGGGATTTTACTTTCTGTTCAGGACCCTCCTACAAAATGGGATTTTACTTTTTGTTCAGGACCCTCCTGCAAATGGGATTTTACTTTCTGCTCAGGACCCTCCTAGAAAATGGGATTTTACTTTCTGTTCAGGACTCTCCTGGAAAATGAGATTTTACTTTCTGTCCAGGACCCTCCTGGAAAATGGAATTTTACTTTCTGCTCAGGACCCTCCTGGAAAATAGGATTTTACTTTCTATTCAGGACCCTCCTGCAAAATGGGATTTTGACTTTCTGTTCAGGACCCTCCTGTAAAATGGGATTTGACTTTCTGATCAGGACCCTCCTGGAAAATGGGATTTTACTTTCTATTCAGGACCCTCCTGGAAAAATGGAATTTTACTTTCTGTTCAGGACCCTCCTGGGAAATGGGACTTTATTTTCTGTTCAGGACCCTCCTGGAAAATGGGACTTTATTTTCTGTTCAGGTCTGCAAAATGGGATTTTACTTTCTGTTCAGGACCCTCCTGCAAAATAGAATTTTACTTTCTGCTCTGGACCCTCCTGGAAAATGGGATTTTACTTTCTATTCAGGACCCTCCTGCTAAATAGGATTTTTACTTTCTGTTGAGAACCCTCCTGAAAAATTGGATTTTACTTTCTTTTCAGGACCCTCATGGAAAATGGGATTTTACTTTCTGCTCAGGACCCTCCTGGAAAAATGGACTTTACTTTCTGTTCAGGACCCTCCTGGAAAATGGGACTTTACTTTCTGTTCAGGACCCTTACTTTCGGTTCAGGACCCTCCTGGAAAATGGGATTTTACTTTCTGTTCAGGACCCTTCTGCAAAATGGGATTTTTACTTTCTGTTCAGGACCCTCCTGCAAAATGGGATTTTACTTTCCGCTCAAAACCCTCCTGGAAAATGGGATTTTCCTTTCTGCTCAGGACCCTCCTGGAAAATGGGATTTTACTTTCTGCTCAGGACCCTCTTCGAAAATGGGATTTTACTTTCTGCTCAGGATCCTCCTGGAAAATGGGATTTTACTTTCTGTTCAGGACCCTCCTGGAAAATGGGATTTTACTTTCTGTTCAGGACCCTCCTGCATAATGGGATTTTACTTTCTGTTCAGGACCCTCCTGAAAAATGGGATTTTACTTTCTGTTCAGGACCCTCCTGCAAATGGGATTTTACTTTCTGCTCAGGACCCTCCTGGAAAATGGGATTTTAGTTTCTATTCAGGACCCTCCTGTAAATTAGGATTTTTACTTTCTATTCAGGACCCTCCTGCAAAATGGGATTTTACTTTCTGTTCAGGACCCTCATGGAAAATGGGATTTTACTTTCTGCTCAGGACCCTCCTGGAAAAATGGAATTTTACTTTCTGTTCAGGACCCTCCTGGAAAATGGGATTTTACTTTCTGTTCAGGACCCTCCTGCAAAATGGGATTTTACTTTTTCTTCAGGACCCTCCTGCAAATGGGATTTTACTTTCTGCTCAGGACCCTCCTGGAAAATGGGATTTTACTTTCTGTTCAGGACTCTCCTGGAAAATGAGATTTTACTTTCTGTCCAGGACCCTCCTGGAAAATGGAATTTTACTTTCTGCTCAGGACCCTCCTGGAAAATAGGATTTTACTTTCTATTCAGGACCCTCCTGCAAAATGGGATTTTGACTTTCTGTTCAGGACTCTCCTGTAAAATAGGATTTGACTTTCTGTTCAGAACCCTCCTGGAAAATGGGATTTTACTTTCTATTTAGGACCCTCCTGGAAAAATGGAATTTTACTTTCTGTTCAGGACCCTCCTGGGAAATGGGACTTTATTTTCTGTTCAGGACCCTCCTGGAAAATGGGACTTTATTTTCTGTTCAGGACCCTTCTGCAAAATGGGATTTTACTTTCTGTTCAGGACCCTCCTGCAAAGTGGGATTTTACTTTCTGCTCAGGACCCTCCTGGAAAATGGGATTTTACTTTCTATTCAGGACCCTCCTGCTAAATAGGATTTTTACTTTCTGTTGAGAACCCTCTTGAGAAATGGGATTTTACTTTCTGTTCAGGACCCTCATGGAAAATGGGATTTTACTTTCTGCTCAGGACTCTCCTGGAAAAATGGAATTTTACTTTCTGTTCAGGACCCTCCTGGAAAATGGGAGTTTACTTTCTGTTCAGGACCCTCCTGGAAAATGCGATTTTACTTTCTGTTCAGGACCCTTCTGCAAAATGGGATTTTTACTTTCCACTCAGGACCCTTCTGCAAAATGAGATTTTACTTTCCGCTCAGGACCCTCCTGGAAAATGGGATTTTACTTTCTGCTCAGGACCCTCCTGGAAAATAGGATTTTACTTTCTTCTCAGGACCCTCCTGGAAAATGGGATTTTAATTTCTGTTCAGGACCCTCCTGGAAAATGGGATTTTACTTCCTTTTCAGGACCCTCATGGAAAATGGGATTTTACTTTCTGCTCAGGACCCTCATGGAAAAATGGACTTTACTTTCTGTTCAGGACCCTCCTGGAAAATGGGACTTTACTTTCTGTTCAGGACCCTTACTTTCGGTTCAGGACCCTCCTGGAAAATGGGATTTTACTTTCTGTTCAGGACCCTTCTGCAAAATGGGATTTTTACTTTCTGTTCAGGACCCTCCTGCAAAATGGGATTTTACTTTCCGCTCAAGACTCTCCAGGAAAAAAATGGGATTTTCCTTTCTGCTCAGGACCCTCCTGGAAAATGGGATTTTACTTTCTGCTCACGACCCTCTTGGAAAATGGGATTTTACTTTCCTCTCAGGATCCTCCTGGAAAATGGGATTTTACTTTCTGTTCAGGACCCTCCTGGAAAATGGGATTTTACTTTCTTTTCAGGACCCTCCTGAAAAATGGGATTTTACTTTCTGTTCAGGACCCTCCTGCAAATGGGATTTTACTTTCTGCTCAGGACCCTCCTGAAAAATGGGATTTTAGTTTCTATTCAGGACCCTCCTGTAAATTAGGATTTTTACTTTCTATTCAGGACCCTCCTGCAAAATGGGATTTTACTTTCTGTTCAGGACCCTCATGGAAAATGGGATTTTACTTTCTGCTCAGGACCCTCCTGGAAAAATGGAATTTTACTTCTGTTCAGGACCCTCCTGGAAAATGGGATTTTACTTTCTGCTCAGGACCCTCCTGCAAAATGAGATTTTACTTTTTGTTCAGGACCCTCCTGCAAATGGGATTTTACTTTCTGCTCAGGACCCTCCTGGAAAATGGGATTTTATTTTCTGTTCAGGACTCTCCTGGAAAATGAGATTTTACTTTCTGTCCAGGACCCTCCTGGAAAATGGAATTTTACTTTCTGCTCAGGACCCTCCTGGAAAATAGGATTTTACTTTCTATTCAGGACCCTCCTGCAAAATGGGATTTTGACTTTCTGTTCAGGACCCTTCTGGAAAATGGGATTTTACTTTTTGTTCAGGACCCTCCTGCAAAATGGGATTTTACTTTCTATTTAGGACCCTCCTGGAAAAATGGAATTTTACTTTCTGTTCAGAACCCTCCTGGGAAATGGGACTTTATTTTCTGTTCAGGACCCTCCTGGAAAATGGGACATTATTTTCTGTTCAGGACCCTTCTGCAAAATGGGATTTTACTTGCTGTTCAGGACCCTCCTGCAAAGTGGGATTTTACTTTCTGCTCAGGACCCTCCTGGAAAATGGGATTTTACTTTCTATTCAGGACCCTCCTGCTAAATAGGATTTTTACTTTCTGTTGAGAACCCTCTTGAGAAATGGGATTTTACTTTCTGCTCAGGACCCTCCTGGAAAATGGGATTTCAGTTTCTATTCAGGACCCTCCTGCAAATTAGGATTTTTACTTTCTATTCAGGACCCTCCTGCAAAATGGGATTTTACTTTCTGTTCAGGACCCTCATGGAAAATGGGATTTTACTTTCTGCTCAGGACCCTCCTGGAAAAATGGAATTTTATTTTCTGTTCAGGACCCTCCTGGAAAATGGGATTTTACTTTCTGTTCAGGACCCTCCTGCAAAATGGGATTTTACTTTTCGTTCACGACCCTCCTGCAAATGGGATTTTACTTTCTGCTCAGGACCCTCCTGGAAAATGGGACTTTACTTTCTGTTCAGGACCCTTACTTTCGGTTCAGGACCCTCCTAGAAAATGGGATTTTACTTTCTGTTCAGGACCCTTCTGCAAAATGGGATTTTTACTTTCTGTTCAGGACCCTCCTGCAAAATGGGATTTTACTTTCCGCTCAAGACCCTCCTGGAAAATGGGATTTTCCTTTCTGCTCAGGACCCTCCTGGAAAATGGGATTTTACTTTCTGCTCAGGACCCTCTTCGAAAATGGGATTTTACTTTCTGCTCAGGATCCTCCTGGAAAATGGGATTTTACTTTCTGTTCAGGACCCTCCTGAAAAATGGGATTTTACTTTCTGTTCAGGACCCTCCTGCATAATGGGATTTTACTTTCTGTTTAGGACCCTCCTGAAAAATGGGATTTTACTTTCTGTTCAGAACCCTCCTGCAAATGGGATTTTACTTTCTGCTCAGGACCCTCTTGGAAAATGGGATTTTAGTTTCTATTCAGGACCCTCCTGCAAATTAGGATTTTTACTTTCTATTCAGGACCCTCCTGCAAAATGGGATTTTACTTTCTGTTCAGGACCCTCATGGAAAATGGGATTTTACTTTCTGCTCAGGACCCTCCTGGAAAAATTGAATTTTACTTTCTGTTCAGGACCCTCCTGGAAAATGGGATTTTACTTTCTGTTCAGAACCCTCCTACAAAATGGGATTTTACTTTTTCTTCAGGACCCTCCTGCAAATGGGATTTTACTTTCTGCTCAGGACCCTCCTGGAAAATGGGATTTTGCTTTCTGTTCAGGACTCTCCTGGAAATGAGATTTTACTTTCTGTCCAGGACCCTCCTGGAAAATGGAATTTTACTTTCTGCTCAGGACCCTCTTGGAAAATAGGATTTTACTTTCTATTCAGGACCCTCCTGCAAAATGGGATTTTGACTTTCTGTTCAGGACTCTCCTGTAAAATGGGATTTAACTTTCTGTTCAGAACCCTCCTGGAAAATGGGATTTTACTTTCTATTTAGGACCCTCCTAGAAAAATGGAATTTTTCTTTCTGTTTAGGACCCTCCTGGGAAATGGGACTTTATTTTCTGTTCAGGACCCTCCTGGAAAATGGGACTTTACTTTCTGTTCAGGACCCTTCTGCAAAATTGGATTTTACTTTCTGCTCAGGACCCTCCTGGAAAATGGGATTTTACTTTCTATTCAGGACCCTCCTGCTAAATAGGATTTTAACTTTCTGTTGAGAACCCTCTTGAGAAATGGGATTTTACTTTCTGTTCAGGACCCTCATGGAAAATGGGATTTTACTTTCTGCTCAGGACTCTCCTGGAAAAATGGAATTTTACTTTCTGTTCAGGACCCTCCTGGAAAATGGGAGTTTACTTTCTGTTCAGGACCCTCCTGGAAAATGGGATTTTACTTTCTGTTCAGGACCCTTCTGCAAAATGGGATTTTTACTTTCCGCTCAGGACCCTTCTGCAAAATGAGATTTTACTTTCCGCTCAGGACCCTCCTGGAAAATGGGATTTTACTTTCTGCTCAGGACCCTCCTGGAAAATGGGATTTTACTTTCTGTTAAGGACCCTCCTGGAAAATAGGATTTTACTTTCTGTTCAGGACCCTCCTGGAAAATGGGATTTTACTTTCTGTTCAGGACCCTCCTGCAAATGGGATTTCACTTTTTGCTCAGGACCCTCCTGGAAAATGGGACTTTATTTTCTGTTCAGGACCCTTCTGCAAAATGGGATTTTACTTTTTGTTCAGGACCCTCCTGGAAAATGGGATTTTACTTTCTGCTCAGGACCCTCCTGGAAAATGGGATTTTACTTTCTATTCAGGACCCTCCTGCAAAATTGGATTTTCACTTTCTGTTCAGGACCCTCCTACAAAATGGGATTTTACTTTCTGTTCAGGACCCTCATGGAAAATGGGATTTTACTTTCTGCTCAGGACCCTCCTGGAAAAATGGAATTTTACTTTCTGTTCAGGACCCTCATGGAAAATGGGACTTTATTTTCTGTTCAGGACCCTCCTGGAAAATGGGATTTTACTTTCTGTTCAGGACCCTTCTGGAAAATGGGATTTTACTTTCTGTTCAGGACCCTCCTGCAAAATGGGATTTTACTTTTTGTTCAGGACCCTCCTGCAAATGGGATTTTACTTTCTGCTCAGGACCCTCTTGGAAAATGGGATTTTACTTTCTGTTCAGGACTCTCCTGGAAAATGAGATTTTACTTTCTGTCCAGGACCCTCCTGGAAAATGGAATTTTACTTTCTGCTCAGGACCCTCTTGGAAAATAGGATTTTACTTTCTATTCAGGACCCTCCTGCAAAATGGGATTTTGACTTTCTGTTCAGGACTCTCCTGTAAAATGGGATTTGACTTTCTGTTCAGAACCCTCCTGGAAAATGGGATTTTACTTTCTATTTAGGACCCTCCTGGAAAAATGGAATTTTTCTTTCTGTTCAGGACCCTCCTGGGAAATGGGACTTTATTTTCTGTTCAGGACCCTCCTGGAAAATGGGACTTTATTTTCTGTTCAGGTCCCTTCTGCAAAATGGGATTTTACTTTCTGTTCAGGACCCTCCTGCAAAGTGGGATTTTACTTTCTGCTCAGGACCCTCCTGGAAAATGGGATTTTACTTTCTATTCAGGACCCTCCTGCTAAATAGGATTTTTACTTTCTGTTGAGAACCCTCTTGAGAAATGGGATTTTACTTTCTGTTCAGGACCCTTATGGAAAATGGGATTTTACTTTCTCCTCAGGACTCTCCTGGAAAAATGGAATTTTACTTTCTGTTCAGGACTCTCCTGGAAAATGGGAGTTTACTTTCTGTTCAAGACCCTCCTGGAAAATCGGATTTTACTTTCTGTTCAGGACCCTCCTAGAAAATGGGATTTTACTTTCTGTTCAGGACCCTTCTGCAAAATGGGATTTTTACTTTCCGCTCAGGACCCTTCTGCAAAATGAGATTTTACTTTCCGCTCAGGACCCTCCAGGAAAATGGGATTTTACTTTCTGCTCAGGACCCTCCTGGAAAATGGGATTTTACTTTCTGCTCAGGACCCTCCTGGAAAATGGGATTTTACTTTCTGTTCAGGACCCTCCTGGAAAATAGGATTTTTCTTTCTGTTCAGGACCCTCCTGGAAAATGGGATTTTACTTTCTGTTCAAGACCCTCCTGCAAATGGGATTTTACTTTTTGCTCAGGATCCTCCTGGAAAATGGGACTTTATTTTCTGTTCAGGACCCTTCTGCAAAATGGGATTTTACTTTTTGTTCAGGACCCTCCTGGAAAATGGGATTTTACTTTCTGCTCAGGACCCTCCTGGAAAATGGGATTTTACTTTCTATTCAGGACCCTCCTGCAAAATTGGATTTTTACTTTCTGTTAAGGACCCTCCTACAAAATGGGATTTTACTTTCTGTTCAGGACCCTCATGGAAAATGAGATTTTACTTTCTGCTCAGGACCCTCCTGGAAAAATTGAATTTTACTTTCTGTTCAGGACCCTCATGGAATATGGGACTTTATTTTCTGTTCAGGACCCTCCTGGAAAATGGGATTTTACTTTCTGTTCAGGACCCTCCTGCAAAATGGGATTTTTACTTTCTGTTCAGGACCCTCCTGCAAAATGGGATTTTATTTTTCGCTCAGGACCCTCCTGCAAAATGGGATTTTACTTTCTGCTCAGGACCCTCCTGGAAAATGGGATTTTACTTTCTGTTCAGGACCCTCCTGGAAAATGGGATTTTACTTTTTGTTCAGGAGCCTCCTGCAAAATGGGATTTTTACTTTCTGTTCAGGACCCTTCTGCAAAATGGGATTTTACTTTCTGATCAGGACCCTCCTGGAAAATGGGATTTTACTTTCTTCTCTGGAACCTCCTGGAAAATGGGATTTTACTTTTTGCTCAAGACCCTCCTGGAAAATGGGATTTTACTTTCTGCTCAGGACCCTCCTGGAAAATGGGATTTTACTTTCTGTTCAGGACCCTCCTGCAAAATAGGATTTTTACTTTCTGTTCAGGACCCTCCTGGAAAATGGGATTTTACTTTCTTCTAAGGACCCTCGAATTTTACTTTTTGTTCAGGACCCTTCTGGAAAATGGGACTTCATTTTATGTTCAGGACCCTCCTGGAAAATCAGACTTTATTTTCTGTTCAGGACCCTCCCGGAAAATAGGATTTTAGTTGCTGTTCAGGACCCTCCTGGAAATGGGATTTTACTTTCTGTTCAGGACCCTCCTGAAAAATGGGAATTTTACTTTCTGTTCAGGTCCTTCCTGAAAAATGGGACCACGCTTTCTAAATAAAATACTGCCTTATGATAATCCTTGTTCGGGTAATCCCAGCAACATTTTTACGGAGACACACTTCCTTGTTCGGGTAATTCCAGCAACATTGGTAAGGAGATACACTTCCTTGTTTGGGCAATTCAAGAAATATTTGTAAGGAGACGCACTTCCTTGTTTGGACAATTCAAGAAACATTTGTGAGGAGACGTACTTCTGAGCAATTCAAGAGACATTTGTGAGAAGACGCATTTCCTTGTTTGAGCAATTCAAGAGACATTTGTGAGGAGACGCACTTCCTTATTTGAGTAATTCAAGAGACATTTGTGAGGAGATGCACTTCCTTATTTGAGTAATTCAAGTGGCATTGGTAAGGAGACGCACTTCCTTGTTTTGGTAATTCAAGCAGCATTGGTAAGGAAACACACTTCCTTGTTTTGATAATTCAAGCAACATTGGTAAGGAGATGCACTTCCTTGATTGGGTAATTCGAATTTTTCTTTTTAGGTGATGCACTTTCTAACTTAAGTCTTGATTCCTAGAAGATGCACTTTCTAGTCGAGTTATTGCACTTAATTCTTAGGAGACGCACTTCCTTGCTAGTTTTCATTTTTTAGGTGACACACTTTTAACTTAAACTTGTATCTCTAGAAGACGCACTTTATAGTTAGAATCCCTCACTTTAATTCTTAGGATATGCACTTCCTAGTCTTGGTTATTTAATTTTACTCTTAAGAGATGCATTTCTTAGTCAGAGTCTTGATTCATCATTGCAACATGCAAGTAGGTATGATGTGATTTTCCCAAAAGTCTTCTGATGATAAACTGGGGCAAAAAGAAAAATCAATATCTGTTTTTGAAACTTTACTTTTCTGGCAAATAAACGAAATTTCTCTTTATAATAATATTCGTTTGGGATAATTTTCTTTTTAGTTTTGATGTGATTTCAGGATCCCGCCTGCAGAACAGGGTGAAGAAGTTGAAAGCATAGCAACAAAGTGATGAAATAGCAAGTCAGGAGCCCACCTGAAGAATAGGGTGATGAAATAGCAAGTCAGGAGCCCACCTGGAGAATCGGGTGAAGAAATGAAAGTCAAACAACAAGTGGGAAAAAATTGCAAGTCAGGAGCCCACTTGAAGAATAGGGTGAAGAAACGAAATTCAACCAACAAGTTGGAAGAAATTGCAAGTCAGGAGCCCGCCTGAAGAATAGGGTGATAAAAGTCGAGTCAAGAGCCAACAAAAGCTGTATAGATAGGATTTTTGTAATTTCCTTTATGTTTTAACTTGTAATTTTCATCTTTTGCTGTAATAACAGAGTAGCGGACTGGAACCTCGACGGAACCTCACTCGACTCTCCAACTCGGTATAGTCCACTCCTCTTCCAATCATTTGAAATACCCGTGACTTGATTCTCTCATAGCTTGGGTGGGTAGGTTGTCCTAATTCAAAACACGGTTGTCCTTCTTCCTTCTGTTTCTTCCTTTGAATAATGGTCGGGACAAAATTCTATTCATTGTCTACTTCTTTGTCTGAAAACACTGTGTGTTTGCATCCAAAGGGGGCATGATGTAGACACCTAATTCTGTCCCTCCCGAATACCCAAGTTATCCATTTTTACCCTCGTCTTACCATGTGTACTACCCCATATAATAACCTCCGTACAAAAGGACAAAATAACCAACTCTAAGAAAATTGATAACAAATTTTATCCATTCCAACAACCCATACCCATCACCTACCTCACCCACCTCCTACCCCACGTCACCACACCCCCTTTCTTTTTCTTGTCAATAAAGAAAAGACTAAAAAAAAAACAATATATGTACACACCCACATACACCAAAAAAAGAGGATGAACAGTAACAACAACAAAGAAAAGATCAGCTTTCCCTCTGCTCTTTTTTTTCTCCTAAAAATTTTTGAACCCCACCACCGCTTCACCGCCAGTCGGCGACCGCCATCACCACACCACCATCTTCCCCTCTCTCTACCATCTCTCTCTCCCGAAAAACTAAAAAAATAAAAATAAAATAAAAAAAGAAGAAGAGAATCCACGGCGCCGACCTTCTCTCCGTCCGACCGATGATGGCAGTAACAACGCCGTCATCACCGTCAGTCGTCGCCTTCCTCACCGTCATCGTCATCGGTAGCGCCGGTATTGGTGCCAGCGCCGCTCCGTGTCGACCATATCTACCGCGATTCGCCAACCAGATCTACCGCAGTTCGCCGACCGGACCCGATCCGACATCCCAACCCGAGAACCTGACCAGATCTCTGTCACCATCGACAACAACGGCCGCCGCCTCTCCATCATCAGAGCTCCCCGGAGCTCGATCTATGCGGGTTTTTGGTTTTCTGTTGTCCTTGGTTGATCTTGGTTTCGTTTATTTTGTTATTCGTCGTTAATAGTAGATCTCGAGTCGTCTTTATCGAATTTTGTTGTCGTTCTCAGTTGCGGTTATCGTATAGTAAAGTTTGCTATTCGCTGGTTTTGGAGTTGTTCCGGTCATCATTTTAATACCGAGTATTGTTTGTTCATCGTGAGGTTCTCCGATCGAGTTTGGGTCTTTGGATTTCCTTATTATCGACACAGCATGCTATCGAGGTCCATTTCTTAACTCGTCTTTTATATATATATGTGTGTGTGGTTGTTTGTTTTGATTGGTTGCAATTGCGAATGGTGATTATGGTTTTGTTGGCTTTTTGTTATGTTGATGTTATGATTGTGATGCTTGGTTGTTGATTTTGGTAGATTAAGGCATAAACTTGAGCATGTTCTAATGGATCGATAGAAAGAAAGTCGAGGGGATGGAATTGAAAATTTGACAAAAGGATAGATTCGGTTTAATTTGATTTATTGTTGGTATGGATCATGATAGAATTATGTCTTTAGTCGAGGACGCATAGGCAAACGTAGGCCGGGTAGGCAAATTTAGGAATAACAATTTGTTGGAGTGTTTTGAATATGTGCTTGAACGACACTTTCTACTTTATTGCACGAAAAGTTTAAATTGTACTCATTTGATCGAGGAATGCCCCGAAGGATTTGTATAGATTTATTCGGGGAATGCCCCGAAGTACCTTGTACCCGAAGGACGTCCGCGATGAAGGCCCGAGGCATCGGTTAAAGCATTAGTTTAGGATTAGCGTAGGTTTATTTTTAATTTTTTTCTATTTTTGGGTTGTAATAATTTGACTGGACATACATTTTGGTGTGTTTCGTTTTGTTTTTGTTTGATTGTTTTTGCGTGCCTTTTTCTGTGGTTTATACACTTCATAATGCCAAAATAGTCGATATACTCCACAAAACGACCGTGGTTGAACCACGGGATCGAGGGGTGCCTAACACCTTCCCCTCGGTCAACAGAATTCCTTAGCTGGAATCTCTGTGCGTAAACCGGTTTAAGAGTCAATTGGTTTCGAAAAAGGGATTTTCCAAAGGTGACTTGGCATACCGGATTATGCCAAGTGGCGACTCTGAATAAAAATGCAAATAATCCTTTTTTTGGAACAAATTTTCATTTCTTGTCACTAAAAATAATAAACCCTTTCGAACTTTAAAAATATTCCAATGTTTTGGAGTACGCGTAAAAAAGGGGTGTGACACTTGGCACACCCAATTATGCCAAGTGGCGACTCTGAGTTAAATGTAAATATCCTTTTCGAAATAAAATTTTCTTTTTTTGTCACTTTAATAATGAAAACCCTTTCGAAACCTATAAAAATAATTCTATTTGGAGTTGAAAAAGGGGTGTGACAGCTCTAGCGACTCTGCCGGGGATAACTTTTCAGAATTCAAGCTTTTTGTGGAGTCTTATCGGCTTTGTTTGGTATTACGAGTGTATAATCATTATTTGTGATTTTGTTTGTGTTATTGTTATCACTTTTGTGCATTTTTGTGCTCTTTGTTTACAGTATTTATCCTATGTATTATCGCTTTTATATTTGTCATCATGTGCATAACCTGTGTCTTTCTTTCCGCAACAAGTCCGTAGTACACGTGTTGTACACGACCTCTACTTGAGTCACCCTTATTTTAGGGGGGAGCCGTCGGTGTTATGGATTAGATGGAAAGCAAAGCAGCCACTATCGACCATACGCTCCCCCGAATAGCCTTGTTAGTGAACCCCAGCGTAAGTCAGCCTTTAGCTCATGCTTATGTGCATCATATTGAGACCTAGAGGGGCCCACTTGGTCCTTTGTAGGAGACTCACCTCTAAAGCATCCCTATATGCTAAATGTTGCATTTCTGAGGGTAACGTGGTCATTTGACAAACTGATTTGGGGAAACTTGTGTTAGAAGTAAAGAAAAAAAAGAGAGGAGAAAAAAAAAGAGAAAAAAAAGAGAGTTTCGCAGTTTTTTTGAGTTCTTTATGGCTTTTATTTTTCACAGTTCAAAAATTCAAAAAGATTTTCTTACCTTTTTCACGCATTTACTCAAAAACAAAAAAAAACTCAAAAAGATTTTTCCTTTATCTCCTTTAGCATGCATTCATAATTCGAATTCCAAAAAAAAAACAAATCACTTTTAGGAGCTTTCTATAAAAGAAAAATTCAAAAAAAAAAGATGCCAAAAGTTTTGTACATTTCCTATAATGAAAATACCAAAAAACAAATTCATAATTGTTGGTGTCAGTCTTAGTTGAAGTATCTAATTAAAAAGCCAAAAAAGATTTTATTCGTTTGTCTTTGGTTTTGTCTCTTAAGTTAGGGTCAATCTATTAGTTAATTGTTAGTTGTCCAATCTGGACAAACTACTCATACCTGATTCCCGCCCCAAGGCAACCCTTGGTGGATCCGATAATCTTTATTTTTGGCCTTTGTCTTAGTCTTAGCCTAGGTTTTTCTCCCAGTAATCTAGTGTTGTTAGTTGTCCTAGCCAAGTAGGTTGATTTTATTCAGTGGTACTATTCGACGATTTGGAGTCATAAAGTGGCATGTCCTTCGACATATCCGCGTCAAAGTCTCAAGGGTTGGGAATCTTTTGCTCCTATCGAATTTTGTAAAATAACGTCTTATGTGTTATTACGGGGATGGATTTGTCCACCAAGTCTAGAGTCCTGATGGTTGTCAAGGTGCCCAAAAAGTTAATCAAGTGATGGGGCGTGTTTAACTATGTTGACCAGCAGAAACTGATTAAAATATTAGGAAATCTTACAGAACTTCTGCATATTACCCCTCGTCCAGATCTAATATAGGCGGTGTTGACCTTTTGAGATCCAAGTAGTTTTGTGTTTAGATTTGAAAAGTGTGAAATGACTCCTACTTTGGCAGAAATATTTGGTCTGTTGCATTTGCCCTATATTGATAAAGGTATGATTAGAGCTCGAAATCATACTGGCAAGAGGTTTTTTGCAGTGTTGTGGGTTAAAAAGTAAAGATACGTATTTGGGTTGTTTGAAAGATTTGTGGATTACCTTAGATTTTTTGTTTGCTAGATTCGGGCCCTCGAAAGGTTTTGATTGCTTTTGGGATGAATTTCATATGACTAAGGAGAAGTGGGAGAGAAAGCTTCTTGAAGTCTTCACCCTCGCTTTGTTAGGTACTTTAGTGTTTCCACTAGAAGAAAGATGCATCAATATATGTTTGCAATCTATAGTGATAGCCTTATTTCATGAGGAACAAGGGGACAAGTTTACCATCATACCTATGATCTTAATAGAAATATATAAGGCTTTAACCAAAGTGAAGAAAGGTATGAGATTTTTTGAGAGAAGTAACCTGATGTTGCAACTATGGTTGATGGAGCATTTGCATGCACCTTCTCTAATTAGACCGGATGCGATTGACCGTTGTATGCCCAATCGAGTGAAAGCCATGGGGCAAAGAATGCGTGTTGCTAAATTCTCTCTACCCGTGGGAATCGATGCTTGGATTGATTTTCTCGAGTCAAGAACTGAGGATAACATTCTATGGAGATGTCTATGGCTTCATCCAAAAACAATCTTATCTGGGTGTCAGATGCAACTCCTTTTGGTTATGATAGGACTTAATTGTACTCGGCCATACACTCCTGCTAGGGTAATGCGTTAGCTGGGTAGATCGCAAGACATCCCACCCATGGTGGATCTGCTAAAAGATGTTGAGTACTTTAAGAACCAAGCCTTGAAGGAGCATTTCTTATCTTTTATTTAGTTTGAGTCTTTTATTTTCTGTTATTGCAAGGTGGTGTCTTTGTCATATCGGTGTTAAGTTTGCTTTTGGAGTCTTTATTAGGAGAATTATGTATGTCAAATTGTTGGTCTAGAGTGTTGTTTGGTATTTGTTGTTTAGTTTTAAAGTGGTCTTAAATTTGGAGTATGTTTAGTTGTTTCTTTATCAAAATGCTGTGATGTTGCGTCATTCTTTCTTTTGTTTGTTTTATCTTAAACAAAAATAATAATAATGATAAAAATCATCAAAAATCATTAATTTTTTGGTATTTATGCATGAGCATCCCGAACTATGCAAGATCTGATTCATATATAACATGATACGTAGGCAACCTACTTTTGGAGTTTGATCTAATCATTTTGTTTCTTGGTTTTTCATTATTTTTCTTTTATTTTAAGGAAAAACAAAATCCATAAATAACGATAAAAAAGAGGAGACAATGAGAGAGAAAAAGAAAGAAAGAATAATGAGAGAAGGAATAGAAGGATAAAAAAAGGAGACTGATGCGAGAGATGGAGAAGTGAAGGCGAAGGAAAAAAAGAGGTGTGATTGGAGTAAAAAAGCAAATGGTGTAGGAGAAAGATAGGGAGGATGTTAAAATGGCCCCATTACCCTCTTAGTCCGGTAGAAATGTACATGAACCTAGGATGTATACAATGTGATTTCTATGCTTGTTGCCTGACCTAAATCCTAATGGGTTTTGTCTTTGATGAGCATGTTCTTTCAGATAAGTGGTTGGTTTGTAGCACTCTGGCTAGTCATCCATACTTCACTAGATCAAAAGCGAAGCTTGCCATGGCTAGTAGGGAGATTGAAAATTCACTTATTGACCTAGATAAAGATCTCAGGGAAGAAATTTCAGAACGCAATGATGAGGTATTGAGACTTAAACAACAATTGCTAGATCTGCACCGACAATAGGCTAGTATAATGCCTCCTCCTTCGCTCCCTGAAGATCTTGGGAATATATCCAATTGCCCACCACTCTCCTAGTTACAGTTCTCTGTTCCCATTGAGTCACCGGAGCACGCACCAGGATTCACTTCGCGGCAATATTACCCTGGCACTTCTAGTGTGTCCCTGGAAGTTCCTCAACCAAGGCCCGCGACTCAGCCGGTGCCACCGGCAACGCCTATGTTCGTGGCTCCGCCAACACCTGAAGCTCCCACCTATGTTGTGCGTCCGATAACGGTGCTTCCTCGGTCTGCTAGTGAGCCAGTATTGAAGGTTTCGAATAATCAGTATTATGCCACGAAGCCTACTTTGAGGATTAATGAATCGTATGGGTACACTCAGCCACCTGTATTTTTGTTTGATATGGAGAAACCTGTTGCAATAGAGGAACAAGAGGTCATAGCACAAAAATTGAAAAGTTTAGAATAGGCCATGAGGAATTTACAAGGAGTCGAAGGTTATAAGAGTGTTGCCTATAAGGATCTTCGTATGTTCCTAGACATTAACCTCCCCCTTGGTTTTAAAATGCCCAAGTTTGAGAAATACGTGGGGCACGGTGATCTTGTGGCGTATTTGAGATGTTATTGCAATAAATTGAGGGCTGCGGGGGAAGAGAAGAGTTGCTTATGGCTTTCTTTGGCGAGAGTCTTTCCGGTATGGCTTCAGAATGGTTCGTCGATCAGGATATTGACAATTGGAACAACTGGGATTGCCTAGCTAATGAATTTGCACAACATTTTCAATATAACGTCGATCTGGTTCCTGATGAGAAATCCCTGGTCAATATGAAGAAGAAAAGTACTGAAGGCTTTTGGGAATATGCGATAAGATGGCGTGAATAGGCGATGGGAAAGTCGTTTATTGAAGTCCTAAAAATGGGAGAGATGATAGAGGACGGAATCAAGATTGGACGTATTGTGAGTTTTGCCGCATTAAAGGCCACCACCCAAGCCATTCAAGGTGGCTCTGGAACTTTTGGAGGTAAAAAGAAGAAAGAGGACGTGGCGACCATTATAGCTGGATCCCATTCCAATCCCAAAAGACCGCCTCGCCCCTATCGCTAACCCCAATCCCAAGCCTATGCCCAAGCTCCGTATATTTGTCCCCATCATTAATATCCCTATAAAAACCCACTATATTCTGTTCCAGCACCCCTGTACCCAGTATATAGCACACAACCATATGCTCAAACCCCTTCTTACCCGCAATGGCGTGCGGAAGCTCCTCAAAATCGTCCTTCAGCTCCTCCAAATTACCAAAACCCCTCCAAACCCTCTTCCCAACCTAGGCTTGAGTATAATAAAGAGAAGGTAACCAAGAATCAGTTCACACCTCTCGGAGACTCGTATGTCAATCTATTTGATAGGTTAAGGAGGTTGAAGGTCTTGAGCCCAATTCAAGGAAGGCTTTCGAATCAACCTCCAAGAAATCTTGATTATTCATTAAGGTGTGCGTATTGTTCTGACATGCTCGGGCACAATATCGAGAAATGCTGGCATTTGAAGAGAGATTTCCAAGAATTAATTGACGCAAATCAAATTCTGGTCTAGGTCCCAGAAGTTCCAAACATTAACCAGAATTTGTTGCCAACCCATGTTGAAACCAATATATTAGAACTGATATATGATGGGAAAGAGTCGTCAAGGTGTTATAAGCCTATTGTTAGAATACAGACCAATGAGGAAAAATTAGGGAATGTGGCAGATTTATTGAAAACAATGTCATTGAGCCAGGAAGAAATAAAAGAAGATAAAGTTGAAGAAAGCAAATAGAAACCCGTGATCATGGTGAAAGAAGAAAGAAAAGCTGATGGTTCAAGTCAGGATAAACCAAAATCAACGGTGGTGGGAGCTACGGGTAAGCCTATTTTGATGGTGAAAGGAGTGCTAGAAGTCCCTGTTATCATCAAATTGGTGACCCAACCTCCGATAGTTGATATGAAAAAGGTCCCCTGGAACTATAAGCGGACTGTGATGACTTATCAGGGGAAAAAAGTCATGGAAGAGGTAGATGATGTAGGGGGTCTGGCTCGGTCAGGAAAATGCTTTGCGCCTGAAGGTCTAAGGAATTGCAAGCCAATCGTGAGTGGGCCTTTATCTATCAAAAAGCCTGTCATTAAAGAAGAAGCCGAAGAATTTTTGAAAAAGATGAAGTTGCCAGAGTTTTCAATAATAGATCAGTTGAAGAAAACTCCTGCTCAAATTTCCCTCTTATCTTTGTCGTTGCATTCCAAGGAAAATCGTGATATTATATTGAAGGTGTTAAATAAAGCATATATTTCTAGGGAGATTACAGTAAATCAGCTTGAGAAAATGGTTGGAAAATTTTTTGAGGCCAATCAGATCAGCTTCTATGATGATGAATTGCCTATTGAAGGTACGGGGCATAACTGGGGTCTTTACATTACAGTGAAGTGCGAAGATTTCTACGTCACTCATATCATGATTGACAGAGGTTCAGGTGCAAATATCTACCCTATTTACACTTTGCAAAAGTTGAATATTGGTGTTGAGATGATCAGGCCCAACAATGTATGTGTCAGGGCTTTCGATGGAGCGAAGTACAACTCCATTGGCGAAATAGAATTAATGTTGATTATAGGGACTGTTGAATTTGCCCTAGAGTTTCAAGTATTGAATATCGACTCCTCTTACAATCTTTTATTGGGAAGACCATGGATCTACAAGGCCAAGGCGGTTGCATCTACGTTGCACTAGATGATCAAGTTTGAGCATAATAGGCAAGAAATGGTTATTCATGGTGAAGGGGATTCGTCCGCCTACGAAGATTATCCCTTGCCTCTAATTGAAGTAAATAATGTAGAGGAGATATTTGTCTATCAAACTTTTGATACAGTGCCAGTAGATCGTATCCTTGAAGGACGGGTTATTCCGGGACCATAATTGTCTTCCACTTCCATCATGATGGTGAGTGAGCTTTTGATATATGGATTTGTGCTAGGGAAGGGTTTGGGAGTGTCTCTACACGATATTGTTCATCCCTTATGTCCGGGAGAGAACATGGGTAATTTGGTCTAGGATTTGAACCTACTACTGAAGATTTGAAGAAGGCCAAGGGAAGTAAAAAGGAAACATGACCACTCCCTCGCCTAATGCCGCTACTTAGTGAATCATTTGTCAAGAGCGATGTCACGAAGCCTGTAGAATTTGAAGATGAATTGGTTGATGACTTCCAAAACCTGCTGATTGATGTTGACATGGTTAAAGCAGGAGAGGGTACCAGTAAGGAAGACGTGCAGTTCATAGGTCCTGAGGTCCAGCTCAACAATTGGGAAGTCACTCCCCTCCCAGTCAGGAGGGAGTTTTCGTAGTTTATTTTGTTTTTCTTTCAATTTATCCGAGTTATTCCAGGGTTGTAATTCAGAATTTAGCTTGTTTACATGCTGTTGTCATTTGTGTTTAAACCCCCATATTTTTCCCTTTTAATAAAATGCAATGTCCCCTTATTTTGTGTCTAATATATTTTGTTTTTGTCATTTTCTTTATTCAGTTCTCTTTATGATGATTGTAATTACAAGAAATGCATGAGGAATTTTCAGCCTGATCATAAAATCCAAACTAATCAAGATATAATGAAGGAAGAGGGGGAATATGATGAAGAAGAGGAACTAGAGGAAATAAGCAACGAGTTGGAACAATTTGAAGACAAGCTGAATCCTAATTTGAATGAAACTGAGCCGATTAATCTATGGAATCAAGAAGATTTTAGGGAAACTAAAATCAGTGTACAAGCTTTTCCGTAGCTAAAAGATGGAGTGATTCAAGCATTAATTGATTATAAGGATGTTTTTGCATGGTCTTATGATGATATGCCTGGTTTAAGCACTGAATTAGTGGCTCATATATTGCCATCTAATCCCGCATTTCCCCCTGTGAAACAAAAGTTGAAGAATTTTAAAACTGACGTAAATATTAAAATCAAAGAGGAAATCATGAAACAACTTGAAGCCAAAGTCATTTGAGTGTCTCGTTATCCTACGTGGTTATCCAATGTTGTTCCTGTCCCAAAGAAAGATGGCAAAATTCGAGTATGTGTTGATTACAATGATTTGAACAGAGCAAGTTCGAAGGATGATTTTTTGCTGCCCAACATCCATATTTTGCTGGATAACTGTGATAACCATGAGGTTTCCTCTTTTGTGGATTGCTATGCCGGATACCACCAGATCATTATGGATGATGAATACGCGGAGAAGACGTCTTTTATCACACCATGGGGGACCTATTGTTATCGAGTGATTCCGTTCGGTTTGAAGAATGTTGGAGCAACATACATGAGAGCCATGACCACTATGTTTCATGATATGATGCATAAGGAGATTGAAGTCTATGTAGATGATATGATTATTAAATCAAAGAGTTAGAATGACTATGTTAAAGATTTAAGAAAGTTCTTTGAAAGGCTTCGCAGGTACAATCTCAAGCAGAACCCAACAAAATCTGTATTTGAAGTTCCATCTGGAAAGCTGTTGGGGTTTGTAGTCAGCCGTCGGGGCATCGAATTGGATCCTTTGAAGATCAAAGCCATTCAGGATCTGCCGCCTCCCAAGAACAGAACAGATGTGATAAATTTTCTTAGTAGGTTGAACTACATTAGTAGGTTTATTTCTCAAGTCACAACCACATGTGATCCCATTTTCAAGTTGTTGAAAAAGATTACTGTGGTAGAGTGGACTAAAGAATGTCAGGAAGCGTTCGACAAAATCAAAAGATATCTATCAAATCCGCCCGTGCTGGTGCCACCGGTACCTGGTAGGCCTTTGATCTTATATTTATCGGTCATGGACAATTCTTTCGATTGTGTTCTAGGTCAATATGATGTCATGGGTAAAAAAGAGCAGGCTATTTATTATCTTAGCAAGAAGTTCACAATATATGAGGCCAGGTACACTCTTCTTGAAAGGACGTATTGTGCCCTAACTCGGGTAGCATAGAAGGTGAAGCATTATCTTTCGTCCTCTACTACTTATCTCATCTCCCACATAGATCTTTTGATGTATATCTTTTAGAAGCCTATGACGACCGGTCAATTGGCAAAGTGAAAAATATTGCTTACCGAGTTCGACTTTGTATATATGACTCGAACCACCGTGAAAGCCCAAGCCTTGGCAGTTCATATTGCTGAGAATCCCATCGATGAAGAGTACGAGCCATTAAAGACATATTTTCCTGATGAAAAAGTGTTGTGTGTCGATGAAGTCATTACAGATGCTAATCCAGGTTGGAAGTTGTTCTTCAATGGAGCTGTCAACATGAAAGGAGTCAGAATAGGTGGAGTTCTTATCTCTGAATTGGGGCAATATTTATCGGTAACAACGCAACTTTGATTTTATTGTACCAATAAAATGGAAGAATATAAAGCTTGCATTTTGGGTTTGAGGCTAACTATTGATATGGGAGTCCAGGAACTATTAGTGTTGCGGGATTCAGATTTGCTCGTCCATCAGATTTAAGGCGAATGAGAGATGCAAGATTTAAAGCTCATATCGTATCGACAATACTTGCAAGATCTATGTCAACAGTTTGTGTCAGTAAAGTTTAGGCATATTCCAAGGATTCATAATGAGATTGTTGATACTTTAGCTACTCTGTCTTCAATGCTCCAACATCATGATAAAGCCTAAATCGATCCAGTGCATATATAGAGTCGTGATCAGCATGCTTACTATAATGCGGTTGAAGAAGAGCTCGATGGAGAACCTTGGTTCTTTAATATCAAGCGATACATTCAGTCAGGAGAATACCCAACACATGCCACCAGTGATCAAAAGAGGAATATTAGGCATTTGGCTAGTGGATTTTTCTTAAGTGGAGGATTCTTATACAAGAGAACCTTAGATCTGGGACTTTTGAGGTGTGTGGATGCAAATGAAGACTCGACGATCATGGTTGAAATACACTCCAGAGTATGTGGTCCGCATATGAACGGTTATATCTTGTCAGATAAGATGCTCCGAGCAGGTTATTATTGGCTTACTATGGAGTAGGATTCTATTCTTTTGTTCGGAAATGTCATCAATGTCAGGTACATGGTGATTTGATACGTTCTCCTCCTGCTGAGTTACACGCAATGGCTTCTCCATGGTTGTTCGTAGCTTGGGGGATGAACGTGATTGGACCTATTGAGCAAAAAGCGTCGAATGGGCATAGATTTATTTTGGTGGCCATCGATTACTTCACAAAGTGGGTAGAAACAGTAACTTTCAAGTTAGTAACAAAGAAGGTGGTGGTAGATTTTGTTCATGCCAACATTCTTGCATTAAATGACTATTGAGATACAGACAATACTGCCAATCTCAATAGTCATTTGATGTAAGAAGTGTGTCAATAGTTTAAGATCGCATATCGAAATTCCACTCCATATCATCCAAAGGCTAATGACGCTGTGGAAACCGCCAATAAGAATATCAAGAAGATACTACGGAAAATGGTACAAGGGTCTAGACAATGGAATGAGAAGTTGTCATTTGCATTGCTGGGTTATCGTACTTTTGTTCGCACTTCAACAGGGGAACTCCATATTTATTGGTGTATGGGAAAGAAGCAGTCATCCCTGCAGAAGTTAAAACTCCCTCTCTTCGAATCATTCTGGAAACAAAGATTAATGATGACGAGTGGGTCAAAACCCTTCTGGAATAACTAAATTTGATTGAGGAAAAAAGGCTAACGTCGGTATGTCATGGCTAATTGTATCAGAATAGAATGGCTCGAGCGTATAAAAAAAGGTACGACCTAGGCATTTTGAAGTTGGTCAGTTGGTATTGAAGCATATCCTTCCTCACCAGGTTGAAGCGAAAGGTAATTTCTCCCCAAACTGGCAAGGTCCCTTCATTGTGATGAAAGTGTTGCCCAATGGAGCCTTATATTTGGCAGATATTGAAGGCAAAATAGCAGAAATGGCTATCAATGCTGATGCGGTCAAAAGATATTATGTATGATATTTTATCCTTTGTTGATTTTATTGCATGCTTAGTACTTGGATTTTTGAAGATTGATATGATGAAGGCATTTTATTCTTCTATCCAAACATTGTATCATCCTTTGTTTACCCATTTGAGATTAATTTTATTTTTCCATCATATCCCTCTTTTGAAATCAAAATAGAGTCAAAGATAAATGTCAGGAAAATAAGAATAAAAGAAAGAGTTCGAAAATAAAAGAAAAGAAGATAGAAGAAAAAAATCAGATCAAAACAAAGAACAAGATGATGGAACTACGTGTGACCTGATTCTCCTCTCTTGGGAGTGAGATATGTAGGCTGCCCTATTCAGGGCTCGTTCCAACCAAATAGAGATTTTAGAGTCACCCAGTCAACAAAAATTGGGGCATGAGTTAATGTGTTGTTTGAGTCGATTCCAAAAGTTGTAAGTCCCTCCCCCACTTCAAGTGTCGTTTGAGCCTCCAGCCATCCTTTTCTTTCAAACCTTATCCAAAAAGCCAAGTTACAACCAAAGAATGTACTTCAGATCAATTTTTAATTATGTTAAGGATAAGCATGCAATGGATATGGTGATGCATTGTGGGGTACTACTTGTCTTCCTTAGAATAAAAAATCGTGAAAGAGATAAAAATGAGAGAGTTTTATTGGTAAAAAGCCTCGCGGGCACCATAAGGAGACGGTGAGTCGAGAGAAATAAAAATGAGAAAGTCTTACTTGTGAAAACCCTCATGGGAACCATAAGGCAATGGGGAGTTGAGAAAAATAAAAAGGAGAGATTCTTATTGGTGAAAACCCTTATAGGCACCGTAAGGCGATGGCGAGTTTGAGATACAAGTGAAAAAGAAAGAGATTTGTTGGCGAAAGTCTTTTAAGATGTCGTCAATTGAATGAGATATATGATTCCAATGGATTTGAAGAAGTGTCTCAGCGGCAAAGGCATGAACTCAACAACAAATGGGAAGTTTGGATAGGAAGATCAGACAGCTTAATCCAAAATGCATGTCATGCTCATTGGAGTTGGTTGCCGTATTCAGATAAGTTTTCTTTTTGAATAAGGGACATTGCCCTTTTCTTTTATTTACATATTCATATTTTTGTCCTTTTATGTTTTTATTAAAATAAAAGTCACCATCTTTTCTTTACATTTTTTGAGTCTATTCTTTGTCAAAACAAGCGAGAAAAGATTTCATAACTTGCTACCAGTCTTTCCAATTGTATGAGAAAAATCCAAGGACCAGCACATGAAAGAAACATGATCATAATTCAAGTCATAGGAAATAAAGTTCATCAGACGACAGGTTCTTGGATACATGAAATATTCAGCTTTCAAAAAGGGCATCTCAGAGACATGGTAAAATAGAAGCTCGGTACTTGAGTCAAAGGCATTTCCCCGATCTAGTCTGGGTCAATGATGCGACAAGGCAGGGGAAAGTGTCAGTAATTTGAAACAAAGATGAAAGGAACATTGGAGCAGGTTTCGGGAAAGCCAAGTGCCGCAAAATACCACTAAGTTTTAAACTGACAAATTGTCTTTGTTGAAACAGGGTCAAATTTGCTTCACTTAACTCAGATACCATTGTAAATGCACATCCATAGGAATTTACCTTCTGTTCAGGACCCTCCTGAAAAATGGCATTTTACTTTCTGTTTAGGATGCTCCTGAAAAAAATGATTTTACTTTCTGTTCAGGACCCTCCTGAAAAATAGGAATTTACTTTATGTGTAGGACCCTCCAGAAAAGGAGATTTTACTTTCTGTTCAGGACCCTCCTGAAAAATGGGATTTTACTTTTTGTTCAGTACCCTCCTGAAAAATGGGATTGTACTTTATATTCAGGACCCTCCGGAAAAATTAGATTTTACTTTATGTTCAGGACCCTCGTGAAAAATAGAAATTTACTTTATGTTCAGGACCCTCCTGAAAAATGGAATTTTACTTAATGTCCAGGACCCTCCTGAAAATGGGATTTTACTTTTTGTTCAGCACTCTTCTAAAAAATGGGATTTTACTTTCTGTTCAGGACCCTCCTGAAAAATGAGACTTTACTTTATGTCCAGGAGCCTCCTGAAAAATGGGATTTTACTTTCTGTTCAGGACCCTCCTGAAAAATGGGACTTTACTTTCTGTTTAGGACCCTCCTGAAAAATGAGACTTTACTTTATGTTTAGGACCCTCCTGAAAAATGAGATTTTACTTTTTGTTCAGGACCCTCCTGAAAAATGAGACTTTAATTTATGTCCAGGACCCTCCTGAAAAATGGGATTTTATTTTCTGTTCAGGACCCTCTTGAAAAATGGGACTTTACTTTCTGTTCAGGACCCTCCTGAAAAATGGAACTTTACTTTATGTTCAAGACCCTCTTGAAAAATCAGAATTTACTTTATGTCAGGACTCTCCTGAAAAATGAGAATTTACTTTCTGTTCAGTACCCTCCTGAAAAATGGGATTTTAATTTTTGTTCAGGACCCTCCTGAAAAATGAGATTTTACTTTCTGTTCAGGACCCTCCTGAAAAATGGGACTTTACATTTTGTTCAGGACTCTCCTGAAAAATGGGATTTTACTTTCAGGAAAATGAATTCTTTCTTTATCATAATATTTGTTTAGAAATTTTCGTTCTAGTTTTGACTTTGATTACAGGAGCCCGCCTGAAGAACTAGGGTGATGAAATTGCAAGTCAAGAGCCCGCCTGAATAATAGGATGATGAATATTGAAAGTCAGGAGCCCGCCTGAAGAACAGGGTGAGGAAGATGAAAGCCAAGCAACAAGGTAAAGAAATCAAAAGTTGAAAAATAGCAAGTCAGGAGCCCGCCCGAAGCATAGGGAGAATAAATAAAAAGTCAAGAAACAAGGTGAAGAAGTTAAGAGTCAAGTAACAAGGTGAAGAAATTGAAAGTCAACAAATTGAAAAATTGCAAGTCAGGAGCCCACTTGAAGAACAGGGTGATAAAACGGGAAATTGAAGAAACTGCAAGTCAGGAACCCGCCTGAAGCACAGGGTGATTAAATTGAAGGACAAAAATGGCAAGTCAGAAGCCCACTTGAAGATCAAGATGAATAAATGAAAGTCGAGCAACGAAGTGAAGCAATGGAAAACCAAGAAACAAGTTGAAAGAAATTGCAAGTTAGGAGCCCACCTGAAGAATAGGTTGATAAAACTCAATTAAAAAGTCAAGGAAAGCTGTATAGATAGGATTTTGTAATTCATTTATGTTTTAACTTGGAATTTTTATTTTGATGTAATGACAGGGCCACGGACCAGAACCTCGATGGAACTTCACTCGACTCTCCAACTCGGTATAGTCCGCCTCATTTTGATCTTTTAAGATACCTGTCACTTGATTCCCTCATAACTTGAGTAGGTAGGATGTCCGTCAAGACTCAGTTGCCCTTCTTTCTTCTGTTCCTTTCGTTGAATAATGATCGGGATAAAATTCTGTCTCGTTGTCTACTTCTTTGATGAAAATACTAGGTGTTTACATTCAAAGAGAGCATGATGTAGACATGTAATTTTGTCCCGTCAATAATATTTCTTGTTCTGATATCACACAATTTAACCCCCATTCTTATAATTTTTCCCCAAGAAAATAAATAACCACCCCATCTTTTACTTTTTTTTGTAATCCAAAAATAACAAGTCATAACAAACTTTGTCTCATTGTAACATTCCAAAAACCCACCCAGTAAAAAATGGACACCTAAACCCTACCCCTCCAATTAAAAAACAATACCTCACCACTCACCAAACCACCTCACCACCCCCCTCTCACGTGACCCTCACCCTCTCTTTTTCTTGTCCACAAATCAAAAAGGGGAACAAAATACAAGCCATTTATAGAATTCACATAGGCATACTCCTGATTCCATTTTTTTTCAAGAGAATTCACTAGAAAAACTATGTAAGAACCTTCACACTACACCCATGAGATAATGGTTTTTTCCATGGAATAAGGGAGAGATCACCAGAATTCACACAGCCTACCGGAGAAAAATAGGGTACACACACTAGACACAATTTTTTTTCCTTCTTCAAAAGTAGTCAGTAAATATACTCCTCCATCGACGCACAGAAAATGGGGTAGATCGAGAGAGAGGGAGAGTAGCAGAGAGGGAGAGAGTAGATCGATAGAGAAAGACGAAAAAGGGTCAAATAGCGAGCTAAGATAGGTGTCGGCGAGAGCAGATATCAATGCGAAGGAGGTATTCTCCTACGATTTTTTGCCTGAAGTCTATCGGCAAAAAAAGGATCTTGAGGTCCAATTCTACCTTTTCTTCTTCTTCTTCTTCTTCTTCTTCTTCTTCTTCTTCTTCTAATTTTTATGTGATTATGAATGATTTGTGTGGTTGGCATGTTTGAATCCCTATTTGTTGTTTGTTTGATGTTGGATTTGTAGTTGAAAACTTGATTGATGAATGGCGTATTGAATTAGTTTAATCATGTTGAGAATTAAAAGCGTATAAAAATGAGCGTGATTAGTTGGTATTATCAATTGGTGTTTGTTTGATGCAAAATAGGCGTCGTATTTGCTAAATTTGAATAATATCATATTTTAGATCGAAACTAGTAGGCAAACGATAGGTTCGGATAGGTAAATTTAGAACCTGTGGATTGTGGAATGATTTGAATATGTGTCGAATGGTCTTGTTTACCGCATTTTGATCAATTGTATTCATTTGGTCGGGGAATGCCCGAGGTATTTCTATTGATTTATCCGGGAAATGCCCCGAAGTATTTTGTACTCGGAGGACGTCCGTAATGAAGGCCCAAGGCATCGAGTAAAACGTCGAAGCATAGTTTAGGATTAGTTTAGAATGGGACTTACATTTTTTTGTATTTTTCTATTTTCGGATTGTAATAATTGGACTGGACACTATAATTTTGAATTTGTTTGTTTGTTTGATTGATTGATTGTTTTTTGTGTGTTTTGTGGGGTTTATACATTTTGTAGTGTCGAATTAGCCGATATGCTCCACCAAGCGACCGTGGTCGAACCACGGGACCGAGGGGTGCCTAACATCTTCCCCTCGGTCAACAGAATTCTTTAACCGGAATTCCTGTTCGCGGATCAGTTTAAAAGAGTCAAAAACAGTTTTGAAAAAGGATTCCCAAAGGTGACTTGGCACACCCAATTATGCCAAGTGGCGACTCTGAGTTTAAATGTAAATATCCTTTTCGAAATAAAATTTTCATCTTTTGTCATTTTAATAATAAAAAAATCCTTTTGAAACCCATAAAAATAATTCTTTTTGGAGTTGAAAAAGGGGTGTGACAAACAACAGCCAGTTTAAGCCAGCAAATAGCTGAATCTTTTTTTTTTATATATATATATATTGAACCTGAATCTTTTTTTATATATTGAACTTAACTTTTTTTTTTATATGTTGAACCAATTGGGTGAAAAGGTTGGGTCAACCACTGAGTAGAAGGTTACTCAATAATCATTAATTACTAGGAATAGTACTTTAAATACACAGGTTGAAATGAGAGTGCAGAGCGAGCTAAAACGACTCGAAACAAAAAATTGTTTAAATAATGAAAAAAAATCATGCAAGTCCTAGGTGACTTGCAAGTCATTGGATCCACAACATTTTGTCCCTTTTGATTTCTTTCCAAATCAAGTGACCCCTTTGAAATTTTTGGTCAAAAAAGGAGCTCTTTTGACCCCGAACTCAAAAAAATCACTTAGTATTTTATTTGTCTTTGCTATTTTTTTTTGAATCTTATGTTTTTAAACTAAAATTATATAGATTATTATTATATCCAGATATTTTTTAATTTAATAATCTAAAATATATCACGTAAAAAATTGAAATCTCAAGAATCAGAAGGTTTGTCTGAAAATTAGGGCGAAAAGGATTGATAACTTGCTATTTTAGTGTATGGTAAGTGGTGGAGATATAGAATTTGCTTATTAAATAAATAAACCCTCTGCATGGTAAAGGGACAGACTTTTTGCATGCATGCATGCATGCAGTCTTTTAGGTTTCCATATTTATGTTATTAATAATAGGGACAAGGTTTCAACAATCCACCTTGAAATTCACATGCCAACGCTCTCACCTTGAAAGTTCTTTCTTCAGTGATCGGTGCCTTCCCACTCCATCAATAGAAATGAAGGACTCTTTTCGGGCAAAGTCATGACTGACAAAGTTCCTCTCCTGAAGTCTTTCAGTCATCATCAGAATGTTGTTGTTGCAAATTCTCCTAGCTGCAAAGAGAGCCTTAGAAGTTTGGTGTGTTCCTCCAGCTTCCTGGTTTGGTGAGGTTCGCTACATATCTAGTGTTAGAACTCGGGCAGAAATAATTAGCAAACCACACATATTTACGTGGAAACCCTTGCGGGGAAAAAAACACGGGCTGAGGCAGAGGAGGTTTCACTATGAAAATAGAGGAGTACAATGTAGAGCGATGGTATTTATGAATAATCAAAATCGACCCACTAATTGCACTCGTATAATACGTGCATACAAATGGGCCGGATCACAACTCTAACAATCTCCACCTTGACACGAATTCTAATTCAGGACACAAATCCATTTCAAGACTAACTTTTTACCTCTTCCACAAAAGCCCCTAAGGGAACATCTTAACAGCTAACACCAACCAAGTCCAAACAATGCTCAAACTTGGCACTTGGTAGTGTCTTGGTCATCATATTAGTAGGATTATCATGAGTACTAATCTTGTTCACCACAAAATCACCGTGAGCAATAATTTCACGCACAAAATGATATCAAACATCGATGTTCTTTTTCCTCTCGTGAAACATCTGAAGTTGGTTTTTGGTCAGGCATATTTTTGGCCGAAAATCTATCGGGCTGCCCTAGGCAGCTGAGGAGCAACCTAGTGTGGGAGGGGCCGTTTGGGTGGTAAAATAGGCGAAATGGAACGAACAAGCCATTTTTTATCCAAATTGGTCTGCTATAGCCTACGGTTTTTGGGGTGGGCTCGGGAGCCGGGCGTGTTATTGGCCAAAAATAGATTAGGCTACCCCAGGCAAGTTGGAGAGAGGCCTAGTGTTGGCCTTTGGGGTGGGCGGGGCCATTTGGGTAGTTAAACGGGTGAAACAGAGCGAATGGGCTATTTTTGGGCCATATCAGTGTGCTGGCCCACCGGTTTCGGGGCGGGCTCGAGGCCCAGACGTGTTTTTGGCCAAAAATCAACCGGGATGCTCCAGACAAGTTTGGGAGCGACTTAGTACGAGCCTTTGGGGTGGGTGGGGCCATTTGGGAGGTAAAAAGAGAAAAACGATGCAAACATGTCGTTTTCAGGCAAAATCGATGTTCTATAGCCCATGGTTTCAGGGGTGGGCACGGGGTCGGGCGTGTTTTTGGTCGAAAATAGATCGAGTTGCCTCAGGCAGGCAGGGGAGCGACCTAGTGAGTGCCTTTGGGGTGGGTTGGGTCGTTTGGGTGTCAAACATGTGAAACAACGCGAATGGGCCATTTTCAGGCCAAATCGGTGTGCTATATCCTATGGTTTCTGGGGTGGGCCCAAGGACCTGCTGTGTTTTTGAAAAATAATTGATCGGGATACTCCAAGCAGGCTGGGAAGTAGCCCAGTGTGGGACTTTAGGGTGAGCAGGGTCGTTTAGGTGGTCAAATGGGCGAAACGACGTGAAGGGGCCATTCTTAGGCCAAATTAGTGTAGGATGACTTAGCTGATTGGACCGAGATCAGACTCCATGTACTCACAAGGTGGTTTATGTCAGTTCACCACTTGCTCCCACAAATAACTAAGACTTACCATACTTATTTATCGAGTGTGTGCCACGTCCAGGGCCTCGGGTCAGAGCATGACATACTAGCTTACTAAGGTATTATCGATGATGTCTCTTTTCGTGATTGGACCAGTTCTGGTCTCAAGGACCAAGAAAATATATATGTTGAGCCTTCAGAAAATTCATTTAAGAACCGAATGAATCCAAGGATGAATCATGATCATTCAAGGAATATTGACATGAGTTTTTTTTTTACCATGATCCGAAGAGGAGAATGCCCCTTTTGCCGAGTTAGGCTGGAAGAATCACTCAGGGATGAAACTTATTTGGCGCATTTCCTTGTGTGTTGGATCTGTATATTTATTCTTCCCAATAAAAAGGTTGTTTGTGTTCGTGTTAGAGTCTTCAAAGTTGTAAAATTGATGGCTCAAGGAGAAAATTTTGTTTGGCAATTTTGGTCCTTGAAAGCATCTATGCAGCATTTGGGAGGGTTCAAACTTGGGTTCCTACAATATACTCCTTCCTATTTATTATGTTTATGAATGGATAAGTGAGTATTTTGAAACTTATTAGCCCATCAACCATCCATAACGAGGGGTGTAAATATGGTTGATTTAGGGAGAAAAGATGGCACAACATTTTGACCTTGTTGATGCTCGCAAGCTATTTCAACAAATGGATGTACAAAACCTTCTTTATTTGTCCTTACTACAATGAAAAGAGCTGCATATTGATGATAGTGGCAAACTGTCCTATTCCTGGAATGATTTCTTCTTAGGCCTTCGTTCAAATTTTGTCACTTTGAGTGCAATGATGATCTGATTGTGGAACCTTATAACACTTATTGTTAGTTGACAATTTAGGTTTTGTCAAGATGTTCCCGATGTTTTAATAAAGCACCATTATGATGGTTCACTGCTAGCTTTGTATAGCTCTGGGATTCCTGTGTTCGTCTTGAAAGCTCGTTAAAGCTTATCTTCATCATGAGAATGGTCATATTCCAACTTCTCGTGCTAATACATTTTGTGTGTATTTAACGAATCAATTAGAGATGCTTATTATGTATATGAATTTTAATAAAACAACTTCTCAAAACTATTACATGTACTTATACTTTTAATCTTGATATAATTGTTATGATCTATGTGATTTGATTAATTAGTTTGATTTATCAAAATGTGAGACTCTATTATGGGTCAACACATTCCTGATACATTGGATAGTAACAAATCCATTAGTGAAATAATAATTAATTGATAGAACCATATTTTGGACTTGAGATATGTGACACCCCTTTATGGTTGCTTATAAGTTTTCATGTGAGTAAATTTTATGTCTGTCATGTGAAATAAGTTAAGCATAAGAGTAAATATATAAAGACCCCTTGATCTTGTCCGAGTTTTGCAAAAAGACATCTAAACTTTAACTTTGACCTATTATCCCACAATTCTTCTTTATTCTGTTGCAAATATATCATTTTGATCCTCTGCGTGTATACACGCACCACATGCACGTGAAAGAGCTCAAATTTGACTTTTTTTGATCAATTAAAAGCTGTCACGTGTAAATAATTGATATATATTTATATTTTAAAAAAATTAGTATTTATTTTATTTTTAAAATTACCCCGTTCCCCCCTCCCAACCTCCCCCTCCCCCCATCATTTCTTCTTCAACACCATTAAAGCTCCTCCAGTAAAGCTCCATTGAAGTTTTTTTTTTTTATAATAATATCATTAAAGCTCCATTTTGTAGTTAAATCATATCATTTAACTACCCACCATTTCTTCTTCAACACCATTAACGTTGTTCCATTAAAGCTCCATTGAAACTTTTTTTTTAAAAAAAAAATCATATCATTAAAGTTCCATTTATCACTTTTGAATGTTTAATGGAATTGTATTTTGATTTTGAAGAAGCAATTGATATGAAGTTTGAATTAAAATGGTTGAAATTTAAGAAAAATTCAAAAGTGTAAAAATGGAGTTTCAATTTCACGATGGTGGGTGAGTGTATGTTTTGATGGTTGTAGTGGTAGGGATGGTGGTGGTGATGATGGCGGTGGTAGTGATGATGGTGGGTGGGTGGGGTGTAGGGGGAGACGCAGATGAGGTGGGGGTGCTGGATGAGGAAGACGATGGATGGGGGTGGGGGTGGGGGAGCTGCTGGGGGGAGGGGGAGTTACTGGATGGGATAGGGTGAGGGAAGAGGGGGTGGGGTGGGATGATAAATTAAATAAAAAGGAAAAAATTTATTAAAAAAATAAATAAAATATGAAATTAAGTATATTTAACACGTGGCAGCAGCTGATTGGTGCATGTATTCACTCTCTTTGTTGTGACTGAAATTTAGCGAAAAATGATGTATTTATAACGGAATAAAGAAGAATCGTGAGGTAATAGGTCGAAATTAAAGTTTAGGTGTCTTTTTGCAAAACTCGGACAAGATCAGGGGGTCTTTATGCGTTTTCTCTAAGGATAACAATAAAGGATTAAATTAATCAATGAATTTAATTTTTCAAAATTGGATTTAATTTGATTGGTGTCGGTAGTTGTAACATGGAGAGTTAAATAAGGTGTAATGGTAGATTTCAAAACTAAATCGAAGAGTGAAATTAGAGATTTTTAGTGGAATAATTTATAATTTATTATAATATGATTAATTCATTCATTTGCAAGCTAATATCATAATTGGAAGACTCATTTAATAAATATTTAATCCCTACTATGATTGATTAATTAATCAAATTTGAAAAAGAAAAGAAGTACCTTAGAAGAAGTAAAATTGTTTTTACTAGTCTTCTAATATTTGTTTTAACATCACAACTCTTTAAAACAAAAACATTTAAAGAGTAAAATGCCTGTGTTATAAAACAGAAAAACGTTTACATATTTATGTAGGAAAATATTTACATATTTATGGATAAAATCGTTTTACGTATTTATGGAGAAAACGTTATTTTTACATATTTATGTAAAAACATATTTGTAAATTTATGGAGAAAAAACGAAGCCCTAATAACTCTGACTTCAGTTGAAAATTGTGTTGTATTTTTCATCAAGGAAGATATCATTAATTTGCTGTTGAGGGGTAAAACAAGATCAAGATCAATTACCTCCTACTCGTTTTGTTGGTGCAATTTCAATAAAATGACAATTGAAAAATTACAAGTGAAAAAAAAAATATCTTCTTCGGCTGATGTGCAGATATCTCGCTTTCTTTAAGGAGATTCAAGTCCACTGCAACAAATAGTTTCACCGGTCCAGCAGTAATCTTCTTTTGTCCCTCCAGGATACAACAACCTTCTCACAAAGAACAACTCAACAACCTTGAACAAGAGTTGAGTTCAAAGCTCCAGAAAAAGAACACCCCCTTCAACTAATAAACTCTTTTTTTTACTAACTTTTGCGAACTATATATTATCTTGTTCTTGAAAAAAATATGCAAGACCACCACTATTTATCGGAGAGGAAGTATTCCATGCAAGGAATAAGAATGAATGAGGAGTAGTAAAGATGAAATATCAAAGGCCTTTAGGTTACAAGAGTTACAAAAAGTTACATCATATATGAAAAATAGAATAATGGAGGAATAAGGAGTGGAAATTACATGAAACATATATCCACATTCTACCTTCACTAATTATTGTGTTTAATGCATTAGTAAACTAATGCCAAAAAACGTTAGCAACATAATTGTTCTTTAATATGAGCAAAACTAATAAACTATTAAAATGCTCTAAGAACACTGAACCTCTCTCATTTTAATACTAATACAAGAGAATCTACTAACTGAAGAAAGGCTACAATGCATGATGAAAATGTGCTCTGCATTGAATTTCCAGTACTTAGTAAAACAATAACTTTTACTCCAAAGTTGTCGTAGTCTCAGACTTGAACTATGACTATTCAGGGGAAATAAAAAGTTACTGCTTAGACATAATAGTCAAGATGTTGGCATGAACTTTATAAATAGCACATTATGACCTTGTGCTATCCCGATTTCATGAGCGTCTTTGAGAATGAGCCTAATTCTCATAGGAAGCGGCCTACTTCCACATTCACATAGGTGAAATTCGTTGAGAGTGCTCCTGTAATTTTCATTAAGAGTTTTCTTTTAAACTCAACCTCACAATCATTATAGGTAAATGCACTCACACCATAAGAAGGTTTTAAAAGTGGTGAGTTTTTCACAATAAATCATCATGTAATTCATTTTTTCCATTGAACTTGGTTATAGGATCTCTAATCCTTAGGTTAGGTTTCCTCACATATGACTCAAGAATTTATAGACTTCAATCTCATCTCTCTCAATGTGCTCCAGACCTATTCTCTTGCTAAGGCCTTAGCCAATGGATCTGCAAGATTATCAAAAGATTTGACATAATCAATATTAATGGTACCATTTGTCAAATATGATCTCACATTACTGTGTTTTCTCCTGATATGTCTAAATTTATTGTTATAATAACGATTTTGAACTCTAGCAACTGCAACGCTGCTATCACAATAAATTAAGAATATCTTTAGTTTAACTAATAACATCTATGTTAGAGCCAAAGATCAATAAATCATCAACATATAGGCAAATAATAACATGCTAATTATTTCAAGACTTATGATATATGCACTTATCACATTCATTTATTTTAAAGTCATTATCAATCATGCAGGAATCAATTTTTTCATGTCATTGCTTTAGTATCTATTTCAAGTCATATAGGGATTTAGTAAGTTTACACACTTTACTTTCTTGGCCAGCTTCAACAAAACACTCAGATTGTTTCGTATAAATCTCCTCATTTAGATCTCTATCTAAAAAAAAAAGACAGTTTTTACATCCATTTGATGAATTTGTAAATAAAAAATTATCGAAATAGTAACTAAAAGTCTAATGGATGTAATTCTAGTTACCGGAGAAAAAGTATCAAAAAATTTTAGGTCTTCTAGTTGCTTAAAACATTAGCCACTAGTCTAGCCTTGTATTTATCAACATATACATCTAATTTTAACTTTTTACGTAAGATCTATTTACATCCAATTGTTTTACAACCCGGTGGTAAATCAACTAGCTTTCAAGTTTTATTGAAAATTAGTGATTTCATTTCATCGTTTGCAGCCTCTTTCCAAAAATAGTATCATGTGAAGACAAAACTTCTTTTAAAGTGAGAGGATCATCGTCAACGTTGAAAACATAATAATCAGGACCAAAATCTTTTTCTATTCTAGCTCTTTTACTTCTTCTTAACTCAAAATTATCATTTTTTTTATTTTTCAAAATAGAAGTAGAAGAATTAGCTATAGGTAGTGACAAAATATTTTCTTTAGTCAGTTGACCCCCACTATTTTTAGAATCAAAAGGAAATTTATTTTCATGAAAAATAGCATCATTAGATTCAATTATAACACTACCTTCAAGATTAAAAAATCTATAGGTTGTTCAATATGAAGCATAACCAAGAAAAACACATAACTTTTTTACACAATTTAGAGGTCTTAGGGTCCATTAACATAGGCTATGACCTTTTCAAAACACAAAGGGTGTTAATTTAATCTTTTTATGAGGCACACGATTCAATACATAACAAGCAGCCAAAAATTTAGAGGTGCACTTGACTCAATTAGCATGACATTAATCAACTCAACCAAAGTTCTATTCTTCCTTTCTAATACACTGTTAGATGCAGGCGAATAAGGAGGAGTGGGATCATGAACTATACCTAATGATCTAACAAAAGAATTGAATTCATGTGACTCATAATCACAGCCTCTATCACTTCTAATTCTTTTTATTTTTCTATTGAAATGATTTTCAACTTCATGGAGAAAAGATTTAAAATTCTCAAAATCATCACTTCTATTTTTCATTAAGTAAACTTAGAAAAATCATCAATGAAAGCGATAAAATTCTCTTTCCTCCACGAGTTAAAATTCTTCCAAATTCACAAATATCAATATGAACTAATTCTAACAAATTAGTTTTTCTTTCAACTTGAAAATGAGGTCTTTTTTTAATTTTGGGCTTTACTACAAGCCTCACATTTTTCAAAATTATTTTTGATCATTGAAATTAATCATCAATACATTTCTTAAGCATCGACACATGAAATACAGGATGAACAGAAGCTAAACTTGCGGGCAAATCCAGCTCATACGCAACTCTAATAATCCACCTCGTAATCTGATAACGAAGACTGAGTTTTTTCTTCTTCCCAAATCCTACGACTCCCTTCATATCAATTGTTCAAAATTTATTCAACAAAATATCAATCGTTCAAAATTTAAAAGGGGATATATATATATATATATATATATATATATATATATATATATATATATATATATATATATATATATATATATATATATATAGATAGATAGATATAGATATATATATATATATATATATACTAGTATAACCACACGTGCCTTGCACGTGTAATCTTTGATTATTTAAAATTAGAAAGATGATTTTGTCTATTATGAAGATTTTTAATGAGGAAAGATATATATTAGTTATTAATTTATATGAATAGCTACTGTAAGGTATATTCTTTAGTTCAGTGATAGATTTTAAGTTGGAGTCATTTTTGTAGAGTCAATTTTTTTTTTTTTTTTTTTTAAGAAGTGTATATTTTTAAAAGTGAGGTATGCGGCTAATTTTTTGAAAAAAATAAGTGTTTTGTGTGGCCGAAGATTCATTAGGCCTCTCTGCAATTTTTATAACCAAAAACTCCATGCACTTAACCACAAATAATGTCACATGAAAATTGAGCACATACACAAACTAAAATATCACATAAAAGGAGAATATGATTCGAGATATCAGAATTATAAGATTATAATTAATCTTTACATAAAAAAAAAATTCAAAGCCCGATCAAATATTCATCTATCACCTGTAACTACAACAAAACAAACGATAATGAAGATATTAAAACAATATGACAAATCAAACTTTTCCACAAAAATAGTCTTTAACATCTGGGGCAACAAACAAACGAAAAAAGAATCAAATACATGAGCTAAAACTAAATAATAAGTAGACACTTACAATAATAATTAAATCAACACAACAAAAGAACATTAAATTACACTAAACATAATACTACAATAGGACCTCATTTGTTGACCTTCTTGAATTAGATGTAATATGCATGATATACTTATATAAATTTGATACATATAGATATTTTCTTCGTTGTTCTTTACCATATATTTTAGGACTCATTTTTTATATACACGAAAAAAAATCTATATGAAGTGTGTTTGTAACTATCGTATGCAAATATACAAATATATTTATATTCAAATTTTACAATTTTTAAAAGAGTTTGGAAAAGATGGTTACAATACCTGGTACATGATAAAAGGTAGGAACTTTGTAGCTAGTTTGACTTTATAATATAACAACAACACAAAGAATTTTTTCGGGCGTGGCTATATGTCAATTGTATGTATGTGTAGCTTCATCTCACCTACATGCAGAAACGTGATCGGCGCTATTCTTAGTAGACTTCTTGATAGACATGAATCATAGATCTAAATACGCAATGATCATTGATTCAGAAACTTCAAAATTATGTTACTCAATCGATAATGCTACAAATAAGATCCAAAAAAGAAATAACTGAAAATTAATGTTTAATAATAAAGAGGAACTATGCCATCGTAATTCTTTTCATCATTGGAGTCTTAATTTTCACAAACCTCTTATCGTAGTAATTAGGATTGCTTGATACAACCATACACGTATACCTCTTAGCTAGTGTTTGTTTCCTTTATATTATAGGAGTCAATATTATAAAGATATTACTAAATAATAAGTAAAAAAAAATGAAAAGACAATTTTATCTATTACGAAGACTTTTAATGAAGGGCAAAAAGTTCAAAAATTCACACTTTTAATATTATATATATATATATATACTAGTTTAGCTGCACGTGTCTCGCAAGTGTAACTTTTGATTATTTCAAATTAAACAATTTTATCTATTATGAAGGTCTTTAATGAAATGCAAAAAGTTCAAAAAGGAAATTTTATTGTAAGCGCGCACACACACACAGACAATATATATATATATATATATATATATATATATATATATATATATATATATATGAGAAAAATAATTACATTGTTAGATTCAAACATACAAGAATATCAAACCTAGAAATCAAAATTCACAAACAAAACAGATGTGATAATGCATGATGCGTTAAACTTAAAATCACTCCCAAGCTAAAGAAAAAATAATAAGTCACGACAACCAATAGAAAAGGAAAAACAACTCAAAAAGAGAGAGAGAAAGAATAACATACTAACCTAGCGGATGACAATTACAATGGTTGAAGAAAACACAAAATACAAGCATGGGACGAAACAATATATATTAATATAAAAATATGTTGACAATTAAACCTACATAAATTACAAAACAAATAGGAGTCCTAATTTAAGAAAAAAAAACTTACCATATTTTAAAGTCATTACCATATTTTAAAATCCTAACCCATATATTCTAGGATTCAAAATTATATATATAAGTAAATAATAATTGGAGAAAAAAAGTGAAAAGACGATTTTGTCTATTATAAAGTGTTTTAATGAAGGACAAAAAGTTCAAATCACTTTTCTAAGGATGTTCACACTTTTAATATACTAGTTTAGTCGCACGTGCCTCGCACGTGTAAATTTGAATTATTTAAATTTAGGCGATTTTATCTATTACGATGGTTTTGTAATGAGGTGCAAAAAATTGGAAACATATATTTTATTGTAAACACATATATATTTTACCATAATAAGTTTCAAGTGGTTAATGGATTTAATACATTATAGATGTAGATTTATAGATTTTTTAAATCAAATTTAGTTGATTTAGAATTCTTAAACTAATGGAAAAAATATTAGTTGTCATTAATTCTGATGACTTCTATAAGGAAAGGTTTACCATAAATATATTTAATTAATTTTCAACTATTAAATATTAAAAAAAATAGTAAAAAGACGATTTTGTCTAAAGCAAAGACTTTTAATGAAGGGCAAAAAGTTCAAATGATATTTCTAAGGCCCTTCCCGCTTTTAATATATTACTAATTACTAATTTAGTGTACATGCTTTGCAAGTGTGTTTCACGTCAATTAATGAAATTATTATGTAAAAGGCAGGAGTTAATGGTAAAATGAATATTATATCTATTTAAATAAGATAAATAACTATCGTATGTTATATATATTATTTTCTGTCGTGTCTCACTTGATCTTTTTATTTTTACAAATGATTTATTGATTTATGTTCTTTCTTGTCACTTTAGTTATTTTATCATGATAAAATTTTTATTAAAAACAAAATTATTACGTAAAAAGGTAGCAGTTAACGGTAAAATGAATGTTATATCTATTTAAATAAGATAAATAACTATTGTATGTTATATATATTTTGTCTGTCGTGTTTCACCTAATTTTTTCCTTTTTACAAATAATTTATTGATTTATGTTCTTCCTTTTCACTTGAGTTATTTTATCATGATAAATTTTTTATTTTAATGTACTGTCATTACATTAACAACAATTAATGTATATGACTTAGACCAACTCATACATTATCATTCTTCAAATTTACACAATATGCATGCATATTATATTTATACATATTTCTTGTAATATATAACAAAATTTTATTAATATAGATTTACAAATTAATATCTCATAAAAGTTTGTTTATAATATCTTTTATAAATAGTTTATTTATTGTCTTTATAAATGTAATGTATGCCGTATAATTTTCAAAACATAATAATAAATATCTTATCTTTACACAAAAAAAATTGAAAATTCAACCGGACATTCATCATCAAAAATAGAAATGAAAGTACAACAAAACCATATGATAATTGAAATTTCAGATCAATATGATTAAACCTAACCTTTTGATACTCCTAATAGACCTCTCGGCAGCTCCCTGTGCTGTTTTAATATGTAATATTAGTAATCATGTTTACCAAAAAAAAAAAAATCTAATCTTTACACAAAAAATTTTCAAAGCTCGACCCAACATTTGCCTACAACCTTTATTAATAAGAAAAAAAGTGGATAGTTATAAAATAGAAATTCGAACAAAACAATATGATAATCGAGAAATCAAAAGTTAATTGTAAATAAAAATAAAGAGAAAAGACAACTAAACTCAGAAATTACATTGTCGTACCTGATCTTCCACAGACATACTATGATCTATAATAATTAGCTGAAAAATTATTAAATTAGGTATACAATTCGACTCATCTCCATGAAAAGCTCAAGATCTTTTAAAGTTTCTTCATTGATCCTCTCCAAATCTTGACTATTTTTGTTATGTATGATGTTCAAAGTTCATCACGGGGCTTGTTTAGAATATCATAGCCTCTTCTAGCAAATCAATAATATCTTCTCCTTCCCTACCCATATGATGCTTCTTCTTTACGAAATCTCTTAATTATTTATGAAAATTGAGAAATATGTGAACCAGTTTAAGAGAAAGTTGGAGCTAGTATACTAGAGTGACTGGTAATGACAGGGTAAAGGCTGCATTGATATTATCAGTGTGAATACTTATGTTATATAGTTTAATTGGTAAAAATAATTTATTTAAATATTAGGATTCCCTACCTAATTCAATAAGGAAATTCATAATCAAAATTTTAACTAATTTCAAAATTTTAAATATTATGAATAAATTTTTCTAGTTGAAAAACTTAGTTCCTATATTTGAATTGTAACAGGTGTTAGGGTTTTTGTCCTGATTTTCTTACTATATTTAAGTTTTATTTTTTCTCAGAAGGAAAATAAAAGTTAGCATAATTACTTTTAATTTTCCGGAAAGACAAAAGATAATTTTTTTCTATATTTGGCTAACCTCTTTCTAAAGGTTTTGGACATCTATAAAATAGAAGACTCTTCTCATATCATAATACAATAACATCCACAATTAGTCATTAAAAAGTCTTTGAGATTTCTCCCAATAGGTTTAATATTTTTCGATATTAGGTTTAATAATATGTAGGCCGATTGGCCAAAACATATAATAATTTTATACTTTTTAGTAACTAATCAACTCATCTTGATTTTGACATGACAAGCTTTGGTCAAGGTCTACACGCCAATTATCACGCTAACAGACTTTTCGCTACCCTCTGGGAATTTAAATTGATTATAAAAAATTATTGTTAGACTTAACATTCTCAAAGTGAATTGTTCTGCATTACGTAGGATAGTGCGTGGCAATAGGGTCTAGATGACTAGCAGAGACTTGGGACTGTGGCGTTTTCGACAGAAAATTATCAAACTTTTTACAGAAAGCTTGGACCTTTCTTTGCAGTGTCTTGACTTGAGAATTTGGATTTTTGATATTTTCCAGTATTCTATTTAAACTGTTTTTTCTCCACTAAAGTAAGTGAACACCAAAAAAATATTAAATTAACATGAAAATTCAGAAGTAGAATATAACTAAAGTATCTACAAAATAATAAGGAAAAGTTCAACTTAAAAGAGAGCAGGACTAGACATTTTATAGTAGTGGATGTTTAGAAGTAGCGATTGTTTAAACCAAACCTTTTGTCAATGAAAAGCCACCTCTTCAAACTTTTCTTATAACTACTACTGGGAATGGATTCCATTAAGTATGGGTTTCCTACAATCTGAAAAAGTTGAAAATATTATGCGATGTGATTCTGAAATTAGTTGTGTGATATAACACTGACAGAAAATTATTGCACAGTACCTCATCTCCTGAACCACACTGCATTTACACTACAAAATAGAACATTTTGGCTCACAATTTATTTGAGTCACACAATTCTTCGCCGAGTCCTCAAAAAGCCTCAAAAGTTAAGAGAGAAAGGTGTTGCTCTGATTCTTAAGGGCTTTGGGAGGTCAACATCCTCGACCTTTCTTCTTTGGAGGTTGTGGTTGAAGATTTTTTCAAGAAGTATGTAGATTACAATGCCGCGAGGTTGTCTACCTCTCAGAAGATAACTAGAGATTCTTATCAAGAATTTCTTTCGGCTGCGCACCAGCACCTTATATTGTGAGCGAAAGGAAAAATCAAGGTGGACAAGTATCTGGGAGAGCTTCAAAAGTTGTTGCAAGAGCTGAAAAGGAGAAAGATGCCTGGACTTCTCTGTAGAAAAAGACCACAGTACTTGTTGAGGAGCATCAAAAGAAATTGCCTGATAATCAAGTGATGTCGGAAACAGAAACAAAATAACTTAGCTAAGCTAAAGGAGGACGCTGAGAATAGTCGCCACCAACCAAATCCTTAGCCATAAGCTTTTTGTTGCGGAATGGGTATTAGAGTAGTAAAGATTAAAGAAGTCATAGGAAAAAGGAGGGAAAACAGTTACTGCTATATTGTCCAAAAGTTAGTTACTATGGTGATTAGTTAGTCAGGTTAACTGTAATACTGATGTATCATCAGGTACCTCTATTGTAAATTCTTTCAATTAAAGGGAAGTGAGAACTATGTTGTAGTTATTATTATTAGGACATAATAAATTTGGTAGAGTAGATGATTCTTGGAAGAAAGAGACCATATATAGTGTTCTATTGGCGTATGAATGCTTCATCATTACATGCCCATGCTGTATGGGTTGATCTTAAAGAAAGGTTTGACAAGATAGATAGAGGGTTGTAACTGTGAGAAATCAAGTCCCCAAAAAACCTCAGTTTTAGCATTTCGCTCATATGGCTTTAAAAAACCAAAACCATCGATTTAGGGGAGCGGCCAAGAAGTTTCGCCCCAAAACGCACTCCGGCTGTTGTACCATTCATCGATCCATACGCCAGAGCACACAAAAAATCGCAAAATATTCTCAACTTTTCATATTTTTCTCATGTCTTAAATAAAACTTTGTTTGCCCCTCCAAAATAACATGACCGTTAAGGGCGCTCAAGAAGTTTCGTCCAAAACATACTTCGGCAACCGCAACCCCATTGATCCATAGGTGAACACACACACACAAAAAAAAATCGCAAAATATCCTTAGTTTTAATTATTTTTCTCAAATGGCTTAAAAAACCTCCGCATGCCCCCCAAACCAATATGATCCATTTAATAGATCGTCAGAGGAGGGCCTAAGAGGTTTCTACCAAAACACACTCTCGCAACCGCAACGCCGCGTCGATCCATAAGCTAACACACATGGAAAATTGCAAAAAATCCTTAGTTTTTAGTATTTGGCGCATATGGCTTATAAAAAGCCTGCGCCTGCCCGCCAAAACCAACATGATATATTTAATAGGTCGTCGGGGGCGCGTCCAAGAAATTTTGGCCAAAACACACTCCGACGAATTAAATGTTTGGTTGTGGGGGAGGGGGGTAAGAGAAGGTTTTTTTTTTTTAAAGCCATTTAAAAAAAATACTAAAAACTGAGTATTATTGGAGAGTGTGGTCGTCAGAGTGCTTTTTGGCGAAACTTCTTGTGAACTCCCCTAACGTCCTATTAAACGCTTCGTGTTGATTTTGGGGATGGATGAAGGTCTTTCTAAAGCCATATGAGTGAAATTCTTAAAACTTCGGATTTTTGAGATTTTCCATGTCTGTTAACCTATGGATCAATAGGGGATTCGATCGTCGGAGTGCGTATTGAGCAAAATTTCTTGGGTGTGCACCTTACAACTTAATAGATCATATTGCTTTGGCCGGGAGGGGGAGTTGGAGTTTTTTTTAAACATATTTGAGCGAAATACTTAAAAAATTAAAATTTTCCATGTCTGTTAACCTATGGATCAATAGGGGATTCGATCGTCGGAGTGCATTTTGAGCAAAAATTCTTGGTCGCTCACCTAACAACTAATTAAATGTAATGATGGGCTTCTTTTTGGGGGTGGGGGGGAGGAGAAGGGAGTTTTTTCAGCCATGAGTAAAATGCTAAAAACTAAGGATTTTTGGAATTTTTTTGTTTGTGTTAGCATATGGATTGTATTGGTTTGGGGGGTTGGCGGAGATTTTTTAAGCCATATGAGCGAAATTTGAAAAAGTAAAGATTTTTTGTGATTTTTCTATGTGGTAGCCATTAGGGGGTCCTATCGTCGGAGTGCGCATTTTGAGCAAAATTTCTTGGGCGCGCCCCTTACAACTTATTAATATATCGTGTTGGTATGGGGGGGTGCTGAGGTTTTGTAAGCCATATGAACAAAGTACTAAAAATTGTGGATTTTTTTGCGATTTTTCATGTGTTAGCCTATGGATTGATGGAGTGTGCAGTTGTTGGAATGCGTTTTAGGCGATACATCTTGGGCGCTCCATGGACGACCTATTAAATGGATCGTGTTGGTATGGGGGTTGGGGGAGCGGCAGAACGAGGTTTTTTAATCCATATAAGAGATATACGAAACACTGAATAATCTTATGCGATTTATTGTGTATGTTATCCTATGGATCGATGGGGTTTGCAATCGCCGAAGTGAATTTTTGGAAAAACTTCGTTAGCACACTCCTGACGACCTATTTCATTAAAAATTGTAATCTATTTCATTAAAAGAACATTTGAAAAGGCCATTCAACAAAAGATTCTTTTATTTCAATACAAAAAAAGTCTAGTCTTAACAAAAATGGGAGTGCATTTTCCTATTAAATAAGTTTTGAGATTAAAATTGTTCATTGTGAAACTTGATGTAAGTTTTGGGGGCTAAGAGTTATTAAAAACAAGTTAGTATATTTAAAGTGTTTTTTCTCCAATTGGGGCCATGCATACACCATTCTCGGCTCTCAGCTCTCAGCTCTCAGCTCTGTCCTCTCTAGGTTAGGTTTTGGTTTGTCAATTCGTTGTGATGCTGTCCGAGCAACCGTCACCTCCGCCGCTGCGGCTGCCGCCACCACCGACACCGGCTGAGATCGGAATCGTGACGGATGATTTCTCGAGCGAATCATCCGAATACTCGTATGTTTCGAGTGTTTCGAGTGATTCGGATTCTGAGTTGGAATCGGAGGTGAAGAAGCAAAAGCTTAATGATGATGAGGAGGAAGAGGGGAAAGGGGATGATGATTCGAGCGACTCCAAAAAATTGGATCCTTTGCCAATGACGCCTGATATGGAAGATTCAGATTCAGATGATCAATTTGTGTATGACGATGATGGCTGGAAGAAGTATTCTCAACAGCTAGAAGAAAGTGAGGTATCTAATGCTTTTCTCTATGTTTATTCTTCATCAAATAATAATATTCATGTTTACTCTCGTCAATATGGTTTATAGCTCTGAACAGACGACTTAGGGAGAGTATTATTATTGGATGTATTGAGTTTAATGAAACTCAGTGAGAAATTCTTTGTTGCTTCTGTTTGTTGCTGCTGATTGTTCAGCCGAGGATCCTTACGGAACAAACTCCTCGAAATACGTAAATTTTAAAACTTTTCCCCTATAGGTTCTAATTTCTCGATAAATATCTTTATCGCATTAGTTTGCTAACTCCATGTATAATTTTTTCCATTAAGCTGCTGGCAGGCTTTATTTGTCAATGGCATTTGAAACTATGTTAGATAAAGGATCTCTAGAAGGGTATTATGGAAAGATAGTGAAGGAAGACATTAATGGATATCCTAACTTAACATAAAAGAAAAGAGTTTCAACATATGGATGCCAAAAAACAACAATATCCATTAAACAACATGCCAAACGTGAGGTTTAATCGCTCAACTTTGCTCCTCCAATTGTTTTGTGATTTCAACTTTACAATCTTTAGGCCCTGAACTGAAGTGGTGTAATTCTGTAGGAAGTGGCTTTTTACTATAGTAAATTAATAGAAGAAAAGGGGGAATTCGCCAAAAGTTTAAGAAAAAATTGGAGTGTGCCATTCATCGATATTCTTGGATTTATATCTCTAATTGTTGTTGTTAGTACTGTTTGTTTCTATTATACTGATTGTGCAGCCGAGAGTCTTTACTGAACAAACTCTTTACACACCACCCCACCTACCTGTGGGATTACACTATGTTTGTTGTTGTTGTTGAAAGTAGGAAGATTTATCAGCATAGTTACCTAAGAAAATAACAACTTATAGGGAACTGAATATTTTTATGACATTTCACTATTCAATATTCGGTCTCACCTCTCCATTATGCAAAATGTATTCTTATCCAATTGACTCTCTATAATTTTTTATGTCTTAGCTGGATTGAAATGAAACGTGGCTGCTGGCAGGCTTTCTTTATCAATGGCATTTGCAACGATGATAGATAAAGGAACTCAAATTGTTTTCCCAGAGCTTTATATTTATATACAGATATTTATGGCTTTTCTTTCTCTTTTTATTGTATAATTTCTGTCATATAGTTTTAACTTTTCTTGTAGTTGATAGTGTTCTGATATGCTCGCTTATGTCACAATTGTGGGAAAGATTGAATCTGCTTGGTGAATATGCTATACCGACAAGCAAATACATTCTTGGATACTTGCCTGAGACAACTTCTTCATTTTTTTATAAGTTTACTACTCACAAGAACATATTAGCTGCAATAGGTGATGTTTGTCTCTAATTGGTTTGCTTTTTACTTTGATAGGGATTTGACATTAAAGATTATCCTGGTGCGGATCCAAGGGTTACCATATTCCCTAGGCCAAGTCTGCTATTTTCAAGTTTAGATATGGAGTTCCCTTTATTAGGAAACGTGTTGACCCTAATGTGGAAAACCAAAAAGTTATTGGTCTCCATCCCCTTGCTCCGCCTCGCATTTACAGCTTCTGAAAGAATAATGGCATGGCTGTGGACTGTATTAGTTGTCGAGGGCCCATCAGCTGAGCGTGGTCATAACATTACTTCTTTACGGCCTTACCCAATAAGAACCTTGTCCGCGAGAGCCGAGATTCATAGATTTTTCCTGCAGACCATCATTGTGTAACTGCTCCAGGGCGACTTGTTGGACCGGTGTACATTTGAGCTGGCTGCATCAAGCAGCTCCAACTTGTAGGCAATGGAACCAACTTGAATTGAGCTCATTTGGAGTTCTTGATTGGTGTTTAGTGTTATTGGAGCTTGAAGCTGACCATAATTTGCAGATATCGGAGATTAACCTTGAAGATGCAAGTACCCTGCAAAATTATGTGAGATTCTTCACCGATGGCTATCTCTAATCATGTACCGTACTTGGCTACTTCACCTCAACCCGACTATATCCTGGATTCTTTCTCAATCCAATTTCGCTCATCTTAACTCTAGCATGAACGGCATGAGAATATAAACTTGATAATACCACACAATGAGATGAATTTCCTTGCTCGATTTTGACAAGATGCATCAAAGCAACCTCTGTTATCTCGATGCATCCAACAATGCTCCCCAAACTCCACCATCTGGTTCCATAGGCATCGTCTTAAGTAGATCCATAATTTCACTAAACAGGCCAGCACGTCCTAACAAGTCGACCAGACAGGCATAGCGTTCCACTTCTGGTTCGATGTGATAATTGTCACGCATGCAGTGGAAAATTTTCCTTCCTTCTTCAACCAAGCCTGCATGGCTGCCTGCAGACAAGACACTAAGGAAGGATATAGAATCAACCTCGACGTCTCTCTTTTCCATTAGAGAGAAAACTGAAAGAGCACGATCACCTTCTCCGTGCATAGAATAAGCTGTAAGTAAAGCATTCCAAGAAACGCTGTCAGTGTTCTCCATCTCCTCAAATACACGCTCCGAAAGGTCAAGTTGACCACATTTGGCATACAAATCGATGAGACTGTTGGCAACAAGCTTATGGGACTGAAAGCCACTCTTGATTATATAGGCATGTATAGTATAGTCATGCCCCCTCTCAAGTACGTCAAATGTGACACGGCAGGCAGGACTCTCTCTATTGTGACCACGTTGGTCTGGAACGATTCAAATTTCATGGAATGGAATGCGGAAAGGGCTTCCTTGGCAAGTCCGTATTGCATGTATCTTGCGATCATTGTGTTCCAGGACACCTCATCCTTTGAGAACTCGGTTTTGTTGAACATGAACTCAGCCGATGAAAAACTTCCACATTTGGCATACATGTCAATTAGAGCATTCTTCACATGACAGTCTGACTCAAACCCGTATCTGATCATTTGACAATGAAGGCCAGTTCCCAACCTTACATTGCCCAGGGAGGCACAAGCGGGAAGCACACCAACCGTTGTTCCTGGATCCGGACAAAATCCAGCTAAAATGTTAATCGGCGAAACATTTCTAATGCATTATAACAGTCACCTATCTGCGCATACCGGTTTATCAGAGCATTCCATGTCACTACCTCGATCAGTGGCATCTTATTGAACAGATTAAGTGCAGAATTAAACAGGTTGCACTTAGCATACATGGAAACCAAGGCAGTTCCCGTTGAAACATCAGAATCCATACTAGCTTTGATGGCATGACAGTGGGCACTCTTTCCTAATCTCACTGCCCTTAGCTCTGCGCAGGCTGGGACTACTCTGACTAAAGTAACATTATTTGGCTGTGAATACTCATTCTGCATATCTCGAAACAGAGAGAGCGCCTCTTGAGGAAAACCTGATTGCGAGAAAGCAGCTATTGCGGCAGACCAAACAACCAAATCTCCACACTTTTCAAGGTTCCTTTTCACTACCTCTTCATGAATCTTTTCACCATTTTCAAAACTAGATAACCCTGTACAAGCTTTCAGCACGAATGTAAACGTATACTTATCCGGCTCAATCCGCTCATTTTCCGCCATTAAACTGTACATTTTCAAGGAATCTTGATGCTGATTTGCTCTTATATTAGCTCTGATCATTGAATTCCATAGAATTAGAGGTGGGTTTGGTGTTAAGTCGAAAAGGGTGAGAGAAAAATTGGATCTTTTGAAGGAAGAGTAAAGATCTTTTGAGTTCTTGATTGGTGTGCAGCGTTATTGGAGTTTGAGATAAATGCTTAGATAATCACCGTTAATTGTAGTATCCTTTCAATCTGCTCTAATGCTTGCTTAGTTGCTACTCTGTAACTTCTCTTACAACAATATATCAAGAGTTACTTAGTGCCATCAGTCACTCTTTAGCATAAATTGATCACACTGGGATCATCCCAACCTTCCTGGCACACCCCGGTTAATTTTCGGTCCACAGCACGCTCGAATCCCATATCTAACCTGAAACCATGGATATAACACACCGATTTGGCTAAAAAATGTCTCTTTCCCGACGTTTCCCTCGTTTGTCCACCCAAATGGCCACAAAAATTTAAACGGACCACACTGGGGCGATCCTCTACCTCCCTGGCACTCCCCGGTCAATTTTTGACCCACAGCCAACCAGAACCTCAGGTCAACACCCAAAACCGTGAGCTATAGCACACCGATTTGGCTAAAAAATGTCCCGTTCGCGCTGTTTCGCTCGTTTGTCCTCCGAAATGAACACGAAAATTTAAACAAACCACACTGGGACGATCCAAAACCTCCCTATCACGGCCTGGTCGATTTCTAAACCCACAGCACGCTCGGGCCCCGGCCCCCCCCCCCCCGAACCGTGGGCTATAGCACACTAATTTGGCCCAAAAATGCCACGTTCGCGCCATTTCGCCTGTTTGTCCACCCAAATAGCCAAAAAATTTTAAAAAGACCACACTTGGATAATCCCCAACTCCTTGGCACACCCCAGTCAATTTTCGGCCCACAGCACGCTCAGATCCCATGTCTACCCCGAAACCATGGGATATAATACACCGATTTGGCTAAAAAATGTCTCTTTCCCGCCGTTTCGCCCGTTTGTCCACCCAAATGGCCACAAAAATTAAAACGGACCATACTGGGGCGATCCTCTACCTCCCTGGCACTCCCTGGTCAATTTTTAACCCACAGTCCACCCGAACCCCGGGCCAACCCCCGGAACCGTGAGCTATAACACATCGATTTGGCCCAAAACTGCCTCGTTCGTGTTGTTTCTCTCGTTTGTCCTCCGAAATGACCATGAAAATTTAAATAAACCACACTAGGACGATCTACAACCTCCCTATCATGGCCTAGTCGAGTTTTAAACCCACAGCACGCTCGGGCCTGAGCCTACCCCCGAAATCGTGGGCAATAGCATACTAATTTGGCCCGAAAATGCCATGTTCGTGCCATTTCGCCTGTTTGTCCACCCAAATGGCCACAAAAATTTAAAAAGACCATACTAGGATAATCCGCAACCTCCCTAGCATGTCTCGACCAATTTTTGATCGACATCACTCCCGTACCCTGGGCCCATTTCCAAAGCCGTGGGCTATAGCACATCGATTTGTCCCAAAAATTCTTCATTTGTGTCGTTTCGCTCGATTGTCCACCTAAATGGCCACAAAAATTTAAACGGACCAAACTGAGATGATCTCCAACCTCCCTGTCACACCTCGATTGATTTTTGGCACACAACATGCTCGGACCCCAAGCCCACCCCCAAGATCATGGGCTATAGCACACCGATTTGGCTCAAAAACTCCCCGTTCGCACCATTTCGCCTGTTTGTCCATCCAAAAGGCCATGAAAATTTAAACGGACCATACTGGGATGATCCCTAACCTCCCTGGCATGACTCAGATGATTTTTGGCTCACAGCATACCCGGAACCTAGGCTCACCCCCATAACCGTGGGCTATAGCACACCAATTTGGCCTAAAAATTCCCCATTCGCGCCGTCTCGCCCGTTAGTCCACCTTAATGGCCACAAAAATTTAAATGGACCACACTGGAACGATCCCTAATCTCCCTGACATGTCCTATCAATTTTTGGATCACAGCACTCCCGGATCCTAGGCCTACCCTCAAAACTGTGGGCTATAGCACACCAATTTGGCCCAAAAATATCTCATTCGCGCCATTTCGCATGTTTGTCCACCCAAATAATCAAGAAAATTTAAAATAAAAACATAAGTACGATCCCCAATCTCCCTGGCACACTTCGTTTAATTTTTTGCCTATGGCACGCCCTAACCCAGGACCACACCCAAAACCATGGGCTATTGCACGTCGATTTGTTTCAAAAATGCCCCATTTGCGCCGTTTTGCCTGTTTGTCCACCTAAATAACCACAAAAATATAAACGAACCACATTGGGACGATCCCAAACCTCTTTGTCATGATCCGATCAATATTTGGCCCACAACACGCCCAATCCCCAGGCCCACCCCCAAAACCATGGGCTATAGCACACCGATTTGTCCCGAAAACTCCCCGTTCGTGCCGTTTCGCCCATTTGTCCACCCAAATGCCCATGAAAATTTAAAATGACCACACTGGGATGATTCCCAACCTCCTGACATGCCTTAATTGATTTTTAGCCCATATAACACCCGTACCCCAGGTCCACCCCTAAAACTGTGGGCTATAGCACACCGATATAACTCAAAAATTCCCCGTTTGCGCTGTTTCTCCCGTTCGTCCACCCAAATGGCCACAAAAACTTAAATGGACCACGCTGAGATGATCCACAACCTCCCTGGCATGCCTCGTCTGATTTTTTGGTCCACAACCCGCCCGAACACAGGGACGACACCAAAAACCATAGGCTATAGCAAACCAATTTGGCCTAAAAATGCCCCATTCGTGCCATTTCACCCGTTTGTCCACCCAAATGGCCAAGAAAATTTAAACGAATCACATTCGGATGATTCCTAACCTTCCTGTCACTCTTTGATTGATTTTTAGGCCACAGAACGCCCGAATCCTAGGCCCACCATTGAAACCGTGGGCAATAGCACACCGATTTGGCCCAAAAATATCCCATTCGCGTCATTTCTCCCATTTGAATGCCCAAATAGCCACGAAAATTTAAATGGAATACACTGGGATGATCCCCAACCTCCCTGGTACAACACGGTTGATTTTTAGCCCATAGCACACTGGGACCCCGATCACCCCTGAAACCATGGGCTATAGCACACCAATTAGGCTAACAAATTCCTGGTTCGCTCTGTTCTGCCCTTTTATCTACCCAAATGGACACACGAATTTAAACGGATAAAACTGGGATGATCCATATCCTCCCTGACATGCCTTGTTCAATTTTTGACCCACAGCACACCCTGACCACAGGCCCACCCCAAAATCGTGGGCTATGGCACACCGATTTGGCTTGAAAAAGCCTTGTTTACGTCATTTTGCCTGTTTGTCCACCCAAATGGTCACAAAAATTTAAATGAACCACACTAGGATGATCACCAACCTCGCTATCATGTCTCGATCAATTTTTGGCCACAATAAGCTAAGACCCTAGGATCACCCCAGAAATCGTGGGCTATAGCAAATTAATTTGGCCCAAAAATGAGTCGTTAGCGTCGTTTCTCCCGTTTGTCCACCCAAATAGCAACAAAAATTTAAACGGACCATACAGGGATGATACCCAACCTCCCTGGCATTCCCCTATCGATTTTTGGCCCACAACACGCCCGAAACCTCGGACCACCCCGTCACCATGGTCTTTAGCACACCAATTTGGCCCGAAAATGCTCCGTTCGCATCGTTTTGCCCGTTTGTCCACCCAAATATCCATGAAAATTTTAATGGATCAAACTGGGATGATACCCAATGTCCCTAGAATGCCTAGGTCAATTTTCGGCTTATATCACGCCCGTACCTCAGCCCCACCCTTGAAACCATGGGATATAGCACACCAATTTGGTCCAAAAATGCCTCGTTTGTGCCGTTTTTCCCGTTTGTCCTCCCAAATAGCCATGAAAATTTAAACGGACCACACTGAGATGATTCCCAACCTCTATGGCATGCCTCGGTTGATTTTTGACAGACAACATGCCCGAACCCTGGGACCACCCCCAAAATTGTGAGCTATAACACACCGATTTGGCCCCAAAATGCCCCACGCATCATTTCGCCCATTTGACCACTCAAATTGCCACGAAAATTTAAGTAGATCACACTTGGAAGATCTTCAACCTCCCTGGAATGTCCCGATCGATTTTTGACACATAGCACGCTTGAACCCTGGCCCACCCCTGAAACCGTGGGTTATAGCACATTGATTTGACGTAAAAATTTCCCGTTTGCACTGGGATGATCCGTAACCTTCCTAGCATTCCCCGATCAATTTTTGGCCTGCATTACACCCGGACCCCGGGCCCTCCCCCGAAACCGTGGGTTATGGAATGCCAATTTGGCCCAAAAATTCTCCGTTCGCACCGTTTTGCCCGTTTATCCACCCAAATGAACACGAAAATTTAAATGGACCATACTGGGGTGATCTTCAACCTCCCTGGAATGCCTTGATTGATCTTCGACCCACAGCATGCCCAGAACCTAGGCCCACCCCCTATACCGTGGGCTATATCACACCAATTTGGCTTGATAATTCCCATTCATTTTGTTTCTCTCATTGTCCACCTAAATGGCCACGAAAATTTAAACGAACCACACTGGGATGATCTCAAAACTCCCTGGCACTCCCTGATCGATTTTTGGGCCATAATACTCCTAGAACTCGAGCCCACCCCCAAAATCGTGGGCAATAAATAGCAAACCAATTTGGCTTAAAAATTCTCTATTCGTACCGTTTCACCCGTTTGTCCATCCAAATTGCCAAGAAAACTTAAATGGACAACACTGGGATGATCCTGAACCTCCCTGGAATGCCCTGATCAATTTTTAGACCACAACACGCCAGAACCCTGGCCCCACCCCCGAAACCCTATGCTATAACTCACTAATTTAGCCTAAATATACCTCGTTTGCGCTGTTTCATCCGCTTGTTCATCCAAATGGCCATGAAAATTTAAAAAGATCACACTGAGATGATCCCCAACCTCCCTATCATGCCCTGGTAGATTTTTGGCCCACAGCACGATCGGACCTCGAGCCCACCCCCGAAACCATAGGCTATAGCACACAGAATAAGCCCAAATATTCCCCGTTCGCGTTATTTCACCCGTTTGTCCACCCAAATGGCCACGAAAATTTAAACGGACCACACTAGGACAATCCCTAACCTATTTGGCAAGCCCCCATCGATTTTTGAAATACATCATGCCCGAAGCCCGGGCCCACCCTCAAAATCGAGCTATAGCCCATCGATTTGGCCTGAAAATATCACATTCATGCTGTTTCGCTCGTTTGTCCTCCCAAATGGCCACAAAAATTTAAATAGACCACACTGGAATGATTTCCAACCTCCCTAGAATGCTCCGATCAATTTTTATCCCACAGCACGACTGTGCCTCGCGCCCACCCCCGAAGCCGTGGACTATAGCACACAGATTAAGCCTAAAAATTTCCCGTTCGTGCCATTTTGCCCGTTTATCCTCCGAAATGGCTACAAAATTTAAACGGATCACACTAGGCCGATCCCCAACCTCCCTGGCATGTCCTGGTCGATTTTCAAAAATACAGCACGCCCAAACCCCGTGACCACCCTAAAACCATGGCTATAGCACACCGATTTATCCCGAAAATGGCTCGTTCTCGCTGTTTCGCCCGTTTGTCCACACAAATGGCCACGAAAATTCAACCAAACCATACTGGAATGATCCCCAACCTCCCTGGCATGACTCTATTAATTTTCAGCCCACAGCATGCCCGAATCCCAGGACCACCCCCAAAATCATGGGCTATAGCATACCGATTTGGCCCAAGAAAGCCCCGTTCGTGCTATTTTGCTCGTTTGTCCGACTAAATGGTCACGAAAATTTAAACGAACCATACTGGGACAATCCTCAAACTCCTTGGCATGCCATAGTCAATTTTTGGCCCACAGCACGCTCGAACCCCGGCCCCACCCATAAAACCGTGGGCTATAGCACACCGATTTACCTCAAAAAAGTACCGTTTGCTCCGCTTTGCGTGTTTGTCCACCCAAATAGCCACAAATATATAAATGGACTACATTGAGATGATTATCAACCTCCCTGGCATGCCCGATAGACTTTTGGCCCACAACACGCCTCGAACCCCGAGATCACCCCCAAAATTGTGGGCCATAACACACCGATTTGGCCAAAAAATACCCCGTTAGCACTGTTTCACTATTTGTCCACCCAAATGACCACAAAAATTTAAACGGACCACACTGGGACGATCCTAGATTTTTGGACCACAGCACACCCGAACCTGGACCCACACCCAAAATTGTGGGCTATAACACACCGATTTAGCCCGAAGATGTCACGTTCGCATCGTTTCACCTGTTTGTTAATCCAAATAGCCACGAAATAATTGAAAGGACCACACTGAGATGATCCCCAACCTTCATGGCATGCCTCAGTCAATATTCAGCCCTCAGCACGCCCAGACCCCCGAACCACACTGTAATCGTGGGCTTTAGAACACTGATTTGACCCGAAAATGTCCCGTTCGCACTGTTTTGCCCGTTTGTCCACCCAAATAGCCACAAAAATTTAAACAAATCACACTGGGATGATACCCAATGTCCCTACAATGCCTAGGTCTATTTTCGGCTTATATCACACCCGTACCTAGGTCCCACCCCCAAAACCATAGGATATAGCACACCGATTTGGTCCAAAAATGCCCCGTTTGCACTGTTTTTCTCATTTGTCCTCCCAAATGGCCACGAAAGTTTAAATGGAACACACTAAGACAATCCCCAACCTCCATGGTATGCCTTGGTTGATTTTTGACAAACAGCACGCCCAAACCCTGGGACCTACCCCAAAATTGTGAGCTATAGCACACCGATTTGGCTCAAAAATGCCTTATTGCATCGTTTCGCCCATTTGTCCACCCAAATTTCCACGAAAATTTAAGCGGATCACACTAGGAAGATCTCTAACCACCTTGAAATGTCCCAGTCAATTTTTAGCCCACAGCACACTTGAAGCCCAGCCCACCCCTGAAACCGTGGGCTATAGCACATCAATTTGATCGAAAAGTTCCCTGTTCGCACCGTGACACCCGTTTGTCCACCTAAATGGCCCCAAAAATTTAAACGAACCACCTTGGGATGATCCCTAACCTCCCTTGAATTCCTTGATCAATTTTTGGCCCTCATCACGCTTGGACATCGGGCCCTCCCCTGAAATCGTGGGCTATGGAACATGAATTTGTCTCAAAAATTCTCTGTTCACACCATTTTGCCCGTTTGTCCACACAAATGGACACAAAAATTTAAACGAACCATACTGGGATGTTCCCCAACCTCTTTAGAATGCCTCGATCGATTTTCAGCCCACAGCATTCCCAGACCAAAGGAATACCCCCTAAACCGTGGGAGATATCATACCAATTTGGATCGATAATTCCCATTCATTCCATTTCTCCCGTTGTCCACCTAAATGGCCACAAAAATTTAAACGGACCATACTGGGATGATCTCAAAACTCCCTGGCACTCCCTGATCGATTTTTATGCCACAACAATCCCAGACCCTGGGCCCACCCCCAAAATTGTGGGCAATAATTAGCACACCAATTTGGCCCAAAAATTCTCTGTTCGCACCGTTTTACCCGTTTGTCCACCCAAATTGCCAAGAAAACTTAAACGGACCATACTTGGATGATTTTCAACCCCCTTGGAACACTTCGATCAATTTTTGTCCCACAGCATGCCCGAACCCCGACGCCACCTTCGAAACTCTAGGCTATAACACACTAATTTAGCCTAAAAATACTCCATTCGCGTCGTTTTACTCGTTTGTTCACCCAAATGGCCACAAAAAATTAAACAGATCGCACTGGACGATCCCCAACCTCCATAGCACGCCCTAGTAGATTTTCAGCCTACAGCATGACTGGACCCCGAGCCCATCCCTGAAACCATAGGCTATAGAACATAGAATAAGCGCAAAAATTCCTCGTTCGCATTGTTTCACCCATGTGTCCACCCAAATGGCCAGAAAAATTTAAACGGACCACACTAAGACAATCCCCAACCTATTTGGCAAGCCCCCATCAATTTTTGAAACACATCATGCCTGAACCTTGGGCCCACCCCCAAAATCATGGGCTATATCCCATCAATTTAGCCTGAAAATACCACGTTCGTGTTGTTTCACTCGTTTGTCCTCCCAAATGGCCACAAAAATTTAAATAGATCATACTGGAATGATCCCCATCTTCCCTAGCATGCCCCAATCAATTATTAGCCCACATCATGACTAGACCTCGGGCCCACCCCCAAGCCGTGGACTATAACACACAGATTAAGCCCAAAAATTTCTTGTTTGCGCCATTTCGCCCGTTTATCCTCCGAAATGGCTACAAAATTTAAATGGATCACACAGGGACGATCCCCAACCTCCCTAGCAAGTCTTGGTTGATTTTCAGAATACAGAACGCCCTAACCCCATGACCACCCCCGAAAACCATGGCTATAGCACACCTATTTGTCCTGAAAATGCCTCATTCTCACTATTTCGCCCGTTTATCCACATAAATGGCCACGAAAATTCAAATGAACCATACTATAATGATACTCAAATTCCCTGACATGGCTCGGTCAATTTTTCGCCAACGGCATAGTCGAACCCCAGGCCCACCCCCAAAATCATGGGCTATAGCATACCGATTTGGCCCAAGAATGCCCCGTTCGTACTGTTTTGCTCGTTTGTCCAACTAAATGGTCACGAAAATTTAAACGAACCATACTGGGACAATCCCCAAACTTCTTGGCATGCCCTAGTTGATTTTTTTCCCACAGCAAGCCCGAACCCTGGCCTACCCCTAAAACCGTGGGCTATAGCACATCGATTTACCCCGAAAAAGCCTCATTCGCTCTGTTTTGCCTGTTTGTCCACCCAAATGGCCATAAATATCTAAACAGACCATACTGGAATGATCACCAACCTATCTGGGATTCCTCGATAGATTGTTGCCCCACAGCACGCCCGAACCCCGAGACCACCCCAAAAACCATGGGCCATAACACACCAATTTAGCCAGAAAATACCCCGTTAGCGCTGTTTCGCTGTTTGTCCACCCAAATGTCCACAAAAAATTAAACGGATCATATTGAGACGATCCCAGATTTTTGGCCCACAGTACGCCTGTACCCCTGGCCTACACCCAAAATTATGGGCTATAGCACACCAATTTAGCCCGAAAATTCCCTATTCGCAGCGTTTCACCTGTTTGTCAACCCAAATGGGCACAAAAATTTAAAAGGACCACACTGGGATAATCCCCAACCTCTATAGCACGCCTCAGTCAATATTCCGCCCTCAACACGCCCAGAACCCAGGCCCACCCCAAAATCGTGGTCTATAGCACATCGATTTGGCCCAAAAATACCTCATTCGAACCTTTATGCATGTTTTTCCACCCAAATTGCCACAAAAATTTAAATAGACCATACTGAGATGATCCTCAACCCCCCTTGGAATGCCTCAATCAATTTTTGGCCAACAGCAAAGTTGAGACCTTGGGCCCACCTTCAAAACTGCTGGCTATAGCGCATTAATTTGACCCAACAATGCCCTATTCGCGTTGTTTCGCCTGTTTGTCCACCTAAATAGCCACAAATATTTAAACAGACCACACTGGGATGATTACTTACATCCCTGGAATGCCTCGGTTAATTTTTGGGCCATACAACGGCTAGAACCTAGACTCACCCACGAAATCGTGGGCTATTGCATACCGATTAGGCCTGAAAATGGCCCATTTGCGCCATTTCGTTCGTTTGTCCACCCAAATAGCCATAAAATTTAAACGGACCACACTGGGATGATCCCCTACCTCCATGGTACGGCCCGATCAATTTTAGGCACATATTAATGCCCAAACTCCTGGACCACCATCGAAATTGTGGGCTATTGCACACTGATTTGGAACAAAAATGCCCCGTTCTTTTTGTTTTGCCCGCTTGTCCACCCAAATGGCCACAAAAATTTAAACCGACCACACTGGAATGATCCCCAACCTCCCTGACGTAGTCCAGTCAATATTTTGACTACAGTACGCCCAGACCCTAGGCCCACCCACGAAACCGTTAGCTATTGCACACCTATTTGTCCCGAAAATGCCTCGTTCACGTTGTTTTGCCCGTTTGTCCACCCAAATGGCAACAAAAATTTAAATGAATCATACTTGGATGATCACAACCTCCTTGGCATAACACGATTAACTTTCAGCGTAGAGCATACCCAAACCCCTGGCCCACCCCTAAAACTGTGGGCTATAGCACATCGATTTAGCCAGAAAATGCCTCGTTCACGCCGTTTCGCATGTTTGTTCAGCCAAATAGACACAAAAATTTAAACAGACCACACTTGGATGATCTCCAACCTCTCTGACATGTACCAGGCAGTATTCATCCCATAAAACGCCCGAATCCTGGGTCCAACCTTGAAATCGTGGGCTATAGCATACCGATATGTCCCAAAAATGCCCCGTTCGCGCCATTTTGCCTATTTGTCCACCCAAATAGCCACGAAAATTTAAAAAGACCACACTGAGATAATTCCTTACCTCCTGACATGCCCCAATCAATTTTTGGCCTACAGTATGCCCAGACCCCGAGCCCACCCCCAAAAATGTAGGCTATAGCACACCATATTGGCTAAAAAATGCCTCATTCACATCGGTTTGCTTGTTTGTCCTCTGAAATGTCCACAAAAATTTAAACAAACCACACTAGGATGATTCCCAACCTACTTGGCATTCCTCAATCGATTTTTCACTAATAGCATGCCCGTTCCTTGGACCACCCCTGAAACCATGGGCTATAGCACACCACATTGGCTCAAAAATGCCTCATTCACATCGTTTTGCTTGTTTGTCCTCAAAAATGTCCACGAAAATTTAAACAAACCACATTGGGACAATTCACAACCTACCTGGCATTTCTCGATTGATTTTTTGCCAATAGCATGCCCGTTCCTTAGACCACCCCCGAAACCGTGGGCTATAGTACACCGATTTGGCTCGAAAATGCCTTATACACGCCATTTTTATCATTTGTCCACACAAATAGCCACGAATATTTAAACGGATCACACTGGGATGATTCCCAACCACCCTAGCACGCCCCAGTCATTCTTTGGCCCAGAGAACACCTAAAACCCAGCCCCACCCCCACCCCTAAAATCGTGGTCTATAGTACACTGATTTATCCTGAAAACACCCCATTTGCGTTGTTTTGCCCGTTTATCCACCCAAATGGCCACAAAAATTTAAACGGGCTGCACTGGGACTATGCCCAACCTCCCTGGCATACCCTGGTTGAATTTTAGCCCACAATATGCTCGAACCCAGGGCCCACTCCCAAAACTGTGGGCTATAGCAATCCGATTTTGCTCGAAAATTGCTCCGTTTGGGCCATTTCGGTCGTTTGTCCATGAAAATGGCCAAGAAAATTTAAATGGACCACACTGGGATAATCCCCAACCTCCCTGGCATGCCTCAGTTGATTTTTGACCCACAGCACGCCCGAACCCCGAGCTCATCCCAGAAATTATGGGCTATAGCACACCAATTTAGAACAAAAACTCCCATTTGCTCTATTTCACCTGTTTGTCCATACAAATGGCCATGAAAATTTAAACAGACTACAATGAGATGATTTCTAACCTCCCTGGCATGCAACGATTAGTTTTTGGCCAACTGCACACCCGAAATCCAGGTCCACCTCCAAAACCGTGGGCTATAGCACATCGATTTAGCCCAAAATTATCCCACTTGCGCCATCTCGCCCGTTTGTCCACCCTAATAGTCACAAATATTTAAACGAACCATACTGGAATGATCCCAAACTCCCTGACATGCCCAGTCAATTTTTCGCTCACAGCACTCTCGGACCCTGGACCCACTCTCGAAACTGTGGTCTATGCCACACCGATTTAGCCCAAAAATTTCTTGTTCACGCCATTTTGCCTGTTTGTCCACCCAAATAACCATGAAATTTTAAATGAACCAAATCGGAATGATCCCCAACCTCCCTGGCATGCTCCAATTAATGTTTAGCCCACAGCATGCCTGAACCCCGAGCCTACCCCTAAAATCATGGGCCATAGCATACCGATTTGTCCTGAAAATGCCTGATTCTCATCATTTTCCAGTTTTTCCACCTAAATAACCACAAAAATTTAAACGAACTACATCAGGATGATCCTAAATCTCCCTAATATGATACGGTCAATTTTTGACCCACAGCACACCCGAACCTCGGGCCCATCCCCAAAACTATAGGCTATAGCACACCGATTTCTCCTAAAAATACCCCATTCGCGTCGTTTTGCCCTTTTGTCGACCTAAATGGCCATAAAAATTTAAACGGACCACACTAGGATGATCCCCAACCTCCCTGGCATGCCCCAATCAAGTTTTAGACTATAGCACGCTCAGACCCCGGGTTCACCCCCAAAATCGTAGGCTATAGCTCACCGATTTAGCTTGAAAATTCTCAGTTTGCGTCATTTTGCTCGTTCGTCTACCCAAATGGCCATAAAAATTTAAACGGACCTGCTGTGATGATTCACAACCTCTGTCGCATGCCTTGATTGATTTTAATTCCATAACACACTCGAACCCAGGGCCCACCCCTAAAACCGTAGGCTATAGCAAATCGATTTGCCCTAAAAATGCCCGGTTCGCGCCGTTTCACCCGTCTCTCCACCCAAATGGCCAAGAAAATTTAAGCGAACCACACTGGGTTGATCCCCAACATCCCTGGCATACCCCAGTCAACTTTTGTCCTACAACACTCTTGAAACATGGGCTCACCCCCAAAATCGTTGGCTATAGCAGACCGATTTGGCCCAAAAATTTCCCGTTCGCGCCGTTTCATTCGTTTGTCCACCCAAATTGCCATAAAAATTTAAACGGACCACAATTGGATAATCCCTAACCTCTGTGGTATGCTTCGATCAATTTTTAGCCCTTAGTACGCTTGGACCCCGAGCTCACCCCCAAAATCATAGGCTATAGCACACCGATTTTTCCCAAAAACTCCCCGTTTGCACCATTTCGCCTGTTTGTCCGTCCAAATGGCCATGAAAATTTAAAAGGAACACATTGGGATGATCCTTAACCTTCCTAGTAAAACCCAGTCAATATTTGGCCCACAACACACCCTGACCTCAGGATCACCCCCAAACCTGTGGGTTATAGCACACTAATTTGGCTCGAAAATGCCCCATTCATGCCGTCTCGCTCGTTTCTCCACCCTAATGGCCACGAAAATTTAAATGGACCACATTAGAATGATCCTCGACCCTCCTGACATGACCTATAAATTTGTAGCTCACAAAACTCCCGGACCATGGGTCCACCCTCAAAATTGTGGGCTTTAGCATACCGATTTAGCCCAAAAATTCCCGTTCGCGCTATTTTGCCCATTTATCCACCCAAATAACCACAAAAATTAAACGAACAATATCGGGATGATCCCCAACCTCCGTATCATGCTTCTGTCGATTTTTAGCCCACAGCACACCCGAACCCCGGGCCCACCCCCAAAACCATAGGCTATAGCACACTGATTTTTACCGAAAATACCCTGCGCACACCGTTTAGCCCGTTTGTCCACCCAAATGGCCATAAAATTAAAACGAAGCACACTAGGATGATTCCCAAACTCCATGGCACGCTCTAATCGAATTTTAGCCTACAGCACGCTCGGACCCCAGGTTCACCCCCAAAAATGTGGGCTATAGCACACCGATTTGGCCCAAATATTCCTCATTTATATCATTTCACCCATTTATCCACCAAAATGGCCATCAAAATTTACACGGACCACACTACAATGATCCACTTCATCCATGACATGCCTTAGTTGATTTTTAGCCTACAGCATGCTCGAACCTCGAGTACACCCCCAAAATCTTAGGCTATAGCACACCAATTTAGCTTGAAAATGCACTGTTCACATTATTTGTCCACCCAAATGGCAACAAAAAATTAAATGGACCACACCAAGATGATTTCTAATATCTCTACAATCCCCAATAGATTTTTGACCCACACCACGCTCGGACCCCGAGCCCACCCCAAAAACCGTGGGCTATAGCACACTGACTTAGCCCGAAAATTCCCCGTTCGCACTGTTTCTCTTGTTTGTCCACACATATGGCCACAAAAATTTAAATGGATCACACTAACATGATCGCTAATATCCCTGGCATTCCTTGATCAATTTTCAGCCCACAGAATGCCCTGACCCAGGGCCCACCAATTTGGCCTAAAAATGCTCCATTCGTGCTGTTTCACCAGTTTGTCCACCCAAATAGCCACGAAATTTTAAACGGACTATATTGGAATGATACCGAACCTCTCTGGCATACCCCTATCAATTTTTGAACCACAGAACACCCGAACCCCGGGACCACCCCTAAAATCGTGAGCTATAGTACACCAATTTGGCCTGAATACGCCCCCGTTCGCGCCATTTCACCAGTTTGTCCACCTAAATGGCCACGAAAATATAAACAGACCACACCGGAACAATCCCCAATCTCCTGGCATACCTCAGTCAATTTTTGGACCATACCACTCTCAGACCCTGAGCTCACCCCCAAAACTTTGGGCTATAGCACATCGATTTGGCCCGAAAATGCCTCATTTGCGCCGTTTTTCCCGTTTGTCCATACAACTTGCCATAAATATTTAAACGGACCACAATGGGATGATCTCCAACCTCCCTAACATATCCCAGCCCTTTATTTTTCCAAAAATCACCCAAAACTTGGCCCCACCCCTAAAACTTTGGGCTATAGTACACCAATTTGACCGGAAAATGCCCCATTTACGCTGTTTTGCCTGTTTTTCCACCCAAATGGCCACAAAAATTTAAACAGACCATACTGGGATGATCCCTAACCTCCCTGGCACATCGTGGTTGGTTTTTGTCCCACAATACGCCCGGACCTAGAGCCCACCCCTGAATTTGTGGGCTATAGCAAATCGATTTGGCTCGAAAATGCCCCGTTTGTGCCGTTTTGCCCGTTTGTCCATGCAAATGGCCAAGAAAATTTAAATGGACCACACTAGGATGATCCCCAACCTCTCAATCAATTTTCTACCTACAATATACCCGTACCCTGGGCCCACCCCTTAAACCGTGGTCTATAGCATACCGATTTGGCCTGAAAACTCCCCATTTGTGCTGTTTTGCCCGTTTGTCCACCCAAATAGCCATAAAAATTTAAACGGACCACACTGGGATGATCCCTAACCTACCTGGCATGCCCCAATTGATTTTTGGCCTATACTACGCCCAAACCTCAGGTTCACCCCCAAATTCGTGGACTATAGCACACCTATTTAGCTCGAAAATTCCCTGTTTGTACAGTTTCGCTTGTTCGCCTACCCAAATGGCCACAAAAATATAAAATGACCATGGTGGGATGATCCCTAACCTTCTTGGCATGCATTGATTAATTTTGGGGCCACAACTCGGCTGAACCCAGGGTCCACCCCTAAAATCGTGGGATATAGCAAACCGATTTAGCCTAAAAATGCTCCGTTCACGCCGCTTCAGCGTCTCTCCACCCAAATGGCCAAGAAAATTTAGACGAACCATACTGAGATGATTCCCAACCTCCCTGGCATTCCATGGTTAAGTTTTGGCCCACAACACGCCTGAACCACGAGCTCACCCTTCAAATCATGGGCAATAGCGCACCAATTTGGCCCAAAAATTCCTCGTTCATGCCGTTTCACTCGTTTGTCCACCCAAATAGCCATGAAAGTTTAAACGGACCACACCGGGATGATGCCCAACCTCCTTGACATGCCCCGGTCAATTTTTAGCCTACAGTACGCCCGGACCCTAGGCTCACCCCCCAAAATCATGGGCTATAACATACCGATTTATCCCAAAAACTCCCCGTTCAAACCATTTTGCCTGTTTGTCCATCCAAATGGCTAGGAAAATTTAAATGAACCACACTGAGATAATCCCTAACCTTCTTGGCATGCCTCAATCGATTTTTAGCCTATAGCACACCCTTACCTCAGGTCCACCCCTATAACCATGGGCTATATCATACCAATTTGGCCCGAAAATGCCCAATTCGCGTTGTTTCGCCCGTTTGTCGACCCTAATGGCTACAAAAATTTAAATAGACCATACTGAAATGATCCCCAACCTATATGACATGCCTTGTCAATATTCAGCTCATAAAACTCCTGGGCCATGGGTTCACCCTGAAAACTGTGGGCTTTAGCACATCGATTTGGCCCAAAAAGTGCTCCGTTCATGCTATTTCGCTTGTTTGTCCACCCAAATAACCACAAAAATTAAAAGAACTGCATTGGGTTGATCCCAAACCTCCCTGGCATGCTTTGATATATTTTTGGCCCACAGTATGCTCGAACCCTGGGCCCACCCCAAAATCATGGGCTATAGCACACTAATTTTTCTCGAAAATGCCCTGTGCGCGTTGTTTCGCTCGTTTGTCCACCCAAATAGCCATGAAAATTTAAATGAACCACACTAAGATGATCCCCAACCTCCGTTGCATGTCCCAATCAATTTTTGGCCCAAAACTCGCTCGAACCCCAGGTCCACCCTAAAAAACGTGGGCTATAGTACACGGGTTTGACCCAAAAAGTAACCATTTTACCCGTTTGTCCACCCAAATCGCCACAGAAATTTAAACGGACCACACTGGGATAATCCCCAACCTCCCTGGAACTCCCTGGTCAATTTTGGGCATACAACACGCTCGGACCCTAAGCCCACCTCAAAAACCATGGGCAATAGCACACTGACTTGGCCCAAAAATGCCCCATTCACGTCGTTTCTCCTATTCGTCCACCCAAATGGCCATAAAATTTTAAACGTACCACACTGGGATTATCCCCAACCTCTCTGGAATGCCTCAATTTTAGGACACAACACTCTCGAACCCAGGTACCTCCCCCAAAATCTTGGGCTATAACAAACTGATTTCGCCTAAAAATGCCCCATTCGTGGCGTTTCACCCATTTGTCCACCCAAATGGCCAAGAAAATTTAATCAAACCATACTAGGATGATCTCCAACCTCTTGGCATGCCTGGGTTAATTTTTTACCCACAATATTCCCGAACCATGGCCTCACCCCCAAAATCGTGGGCTATAGCACACCAATTTGACTAGAAAATTCTCTATTTGTGCTGTTTCACCAGTTTGTCCACCCAAATGGCCATGAAAATTTAAACGGACCATACTAGGATGATCCCCTACATCCATACCATGCCCCAATTGATTTTTATCCCAAGCGTGCCCGAACCTTGGGCACACACCTGAAATCTTGGGTTATAGCGCACCAATTTGGATCGAAAATGCACCATTCATACCGTTTCGCCCTTTCGTCCACCCAAATGGACAAAAAAAATTAAACAGACCATAATGGGATGATTTCTAACCTCCCTGGAATTCCCCGATTGATATTTGTCCCACACCATGTCTGAAACCCTTCCCCCCTAAAATCGTGGGCTATAGCACACCGACTTAGCCCAAAAATTCCTCGTTCGTGCTCTTTCTCCTGTTTGTCCACCCAAATAACCACAAAAATTTAAAAGAATCATACTGAGATGATCATCACATCTCGATAAATTTTAGCCTACAACACGCACTGACCCGCGCCCACCCTCGAAACTATGGTCTAAAGCACATCGATTTGGCCTAAAAATGCCCTGTTCGCGTCGTTTCATCTTTTTGTCCACCCAAATAGCCACGAAAATTTAAACGGACCATATTGGGATAATACCCAACCTACCTGGCATGCCCCGATTATTTTCAAACCACAGTACGCCCGAACCTCGGGCCCACCCCCAAAATTGTGGGCTATAGCACACCCATTTAGCCCGAATACGCCCATTTCGCACTGTTTCACCAATTTGTCCATCCAAATGGACACAAAAATATAAACGGACTACATTAGGACGACCCCCAACCTCCCGGCATACCTCGGTCGATTTTTTTCCCACAGCACACTCGGATCCCGAGCTCACCTCTAAAATTGTGGGCTATATAGCACACCGATTTATCCCAAAAATGCCTTATGTGCATTGTTTTTCCCGTTTGTTCACACAAATGGCCACGAATATCTAAACAGACCACAATGGGATGATTCCCAACCTCCCTGTCATGCCCCAGTCATATTTTGGCCCACAGAACACCCGAAACTCGGCCTCACCCATAAAACTTTGGGCTATAGTACATCAATTTAGCCTGAAAATGCTTCATTTGCACCGTTTCGCCCATTTGTCTACCCAAATGGCCATAAAAATTTAAACAGACCACATTGGGATGATCCCCAACCTCCCTATCATGCCTCGACTAGTTTTTGGACAGCAATATACTCGGACCCAGGTCCCACCCCCGAAATCATGGGCTATGGAAAATCGATTTAGCTTGAAAATGCCCCGTTTGAGCAGTTTTGACCATTTGCCATGCAAATGGCAAAGAAAATTTAAATGGACAATAAAGGGACGATCACCAGCCTTCCTGGCATGCCTCAGTTGATATTCAACCTATAGTGCGCTCAAACCCTGGACCCACCCCCAAAACCGTGGGCTATAGCACATCGATTTAGCCCAAAATCTCCTCGTTCACACCATTTCGCCTGTTTGTCCATCCAAATGGACATGTAAAGTTAAACAAACTATACTGAGATGATACCCAACCTCCCTGACATTCTTAGATTAATTTTTGGCCCACAACACTCCCAGACCCCAAGCCCACCCCCAAAATCGTTGGCTATAGCACACCAATTTGGCCAAAAAATGACTCATTTACGCCGTTTCGCTCGTTTGTCCATCCTAAAGGCCATAAAAATTTAAACGGACCACAATGGAAAAATACCCAACCTCTCTGACTAGGCCAATCGATTTTCAGCTCACAACATTCCCAAACCCTAAGCCCACCCTCGAAATCGTTGCTATAGCACACTGATTTGGCCCAAAAATGCCCCGTTCATGTCGTTTCGCCTGTTTGTCCACGTAAATACCCACAAAAATTTAAATGAACAACATCAGCACGATGCCTAACCTCGCTGGCATACTTCAGTCAATTTTTTAGCCCATAACATTTCCGAACCTCAAACCCACCCCCAAAACTATGGGTTATAGCACATTGATTTATCCAAAAGATGCCCCATTTACGTCGTTTTGCCTGTTTGTCCACCCAAATGGCCACACAAATTTAAACAGACCATACTGGGATGATCACCAGCCTCCTTGGCATGCCCCAATTGATTTTTTTCCCACAGCACGCCCAATCCTCGGGTTCACCCCCAAAATCATGGGCTATATCACATCAATATGGCTAGAAAATTCCTCATTTGAGTCGTTTTGCCCGTTTGTCCACTCAAATAGCCACAAAAATTTAAACGCACGACACTAGTATGATTCCCAACCTACCCGACATGCCCTGATCAATTTTTAGATCACATCACATTTGAATCTCGGGCCCACCCCTAAAACCATGGGCTATATCGCACCGATTTTGCCCAAAAATGCCCCGTTCGCATCGTTTCTCCTGTTCGCCCACCCAAATGGCCATAAAAATTTAAACGGATCAGACTGGAATCATCCCTAACCTCTCTAGAATACCTCAGTAGATTGTTTGACCACAACACGCCCAATACAGGGCCCACCTCCAAAACCGCGGGCTATAGCAAACCGATTTGTCTCAAAAATACCCCTTTCACGTTGTTTCACCCGTTTGTCCACCTAAATGGTCAAGAAAATTTAAATGAACCATTCTGGGATGATCCTCAACATCCCTGGCATGCCCTAATCAATTTTTGGCCCACAGTACACCCGAACCATGGGCTCATCCCCAAAATCGTGGGCTATAGCACACCGATTTGGCCCAAAAATTTCCCGTTGGCATCATTTCACCCGTTTGTCCAACCAAATGGCCACAAAAATTTAAACGGACCATACTAGGATGATACCCTACATTCCTAGCATGCCTTAGTTTATTTTTGTTCCACAGCAAGCCTGCACCTCGGGCACACCCCAAAAACCATGGGCTATAGCCCACCAACTTGGCTCAAAAATGCCACCTTCGCGCCCTTTCGCCTATTTATATGGCCACAACAATTTAAATGGACCACACTAGGATGATTACCAACCTCCCTATCATGCCCTAATTAATATTTGGTACACAGCATACCTGAACCTAGAGATCACCCCTAAAATCATGGGTTATAGCACACCAATTTGCCCAAAAATGCCCCGTTCACGCCGCTTCACCCGTTTGTCTACCCAAATGGCCATGAATATTTAAATGGACAACACTAGAATTATACTCAACCTTCCTGGCACTCCTCTATTGATTTTTGGTCCACAAAACGCTGTAACCCGAGTCCACCCCCGAAATCGTTGGCTATAGCATGCAAAATTAGCCTGAAAATAACCCATTTGTACCGTTTCGCCCGTTTGTCTTCGTAAATAGCTACAAAAATTTAAACGGACCACACTGAGATGATCCACAACCTCCCTTTCTTACCCCGGTTAATTTTCGTCCCACATCATACCCGAACTCCGGGACCGCCCCCAAAACCATGGGCTATATAGCTCACCAATTTGGCTAAAAAATATCCCATTCGTGCTGTTTTGCCTATTTGTCCACCCAAATGACCTCAAAAATTTAAATGGATCATATAGGGATGATTCTCAACCTCCCTGGCATACCTCGATCAATTTTTGGCCTACATCACTCCCAAACCTTGGTCCTATCCCCAAAACCGTGGGCTATTGCACATGATTTGGCTTGAAAATGCCTCGTTTAAGCTGTTTCGCTAGTTTGCCCACCCAAATGACCACGAAAATTTAAAAGGACCACACTAGGACCATCCCCAGCATCAATGGCATACCTCGATCTATTGTTTACCTATAACACATTTGTACCCCGGGCCTACCTCCAAAACCATGGGCAATAGCACACGGATTTGGCCCAAAAATAGCCCGTTCGCGCTGTTTCACCCGTTTGTCCATCCAAATGGCCACAAAAATTTAAACAGACCATATTGGGATGACCCCAAACCTCCTTAGCATATCTTAGTTAATTTTTGGCCCACATCACACTCAAATCCTAGGCCCACCCCCAAAATCGTGGGCTATTGCACACCAATTTGGCCCAAAAATACCCCGTTTGTGCCATTTTACCTATTTGCCCACCTAAATGACCATGAAACTTTAAACAGACCATACAGTGATAATCCTCAACCTCTTTTCCACAACTCAGTTGATTTTCAGCACACAGCACACCCGGACCCTTAGCCCACCCCAAAATCGTGGGCTATAGAACACCGATTTGGCCCAAAAATGCCTCGTTCGCATAGTTTTACCCTTATGTCTACCCAAATAGCCATAAAAATTTAAACGGATAACATTAGGATGCTCTCCAACCTCCCTGGAATGACTCGGTCATTTTTTAAACCACAACACGACCGAACCCGAGCCCCACCCCCAAAATAGTGGGCTATAACACACCGATTTGGCCAGAAAATGCCCCATTCACACCATTTTGCCCATTTATCCATCCAATGGAAACAAAAGTTTAAACAGATCCCACTAAGATGATCCCTAACCTATCTGTTAAACCTTGGTGAATTTTCAAACTACAGCACTCTCGAACCCCGAGGCCACCCCCAAAATCATGGGATATAGGACACCAATTTGGCTCGAAAATGCATCGTTCGCACTGTTTTGCCGGTTTTTCCACCCAAATGGACATGAAAATTTAAATGGACCACACTGGGATGATCTCTAACCTCCCAACATGCCCCAATTAATATTTCACCTACAGCACACCCAGACACCGGGCTCACCCCCAAAATCCTGGGCTATAGCACACTGATTTGGCCCGAAAATGCCCCGTTCACCCTATTGTCTACACAAATAACCATGAATATTTAAATGAACCATATTGGAATACCTCCATGGCATGCGCCAGTCAATTTGTGGCCCATAAAATGCCCAAAACTCGGTCCCACGCCAAAACTGTGGGTTATAGCACACCGATTTAGACATAAAACACCCCATTTGAGATGTTTTACCTATTTATCTACCCAAATAAACACAAAAATTTAAACGGACCATGCTAGGATGATCCTCAACATCCATAGCCCACCCCAGTCTATTTTGGAATATAGAACGCCCAAACTCTAGGCCCACCCCCAAAACCAAGGTCTACAGCACACCGATTTGGCCCGAAAATGCCCCATTCGTGCTATTTCACCCGTTTGTCCACCCAAATGGCCATAAAAATTAAAATGGACCATACTGGTATGATCCCAAACCTCCCTACCATGATCTAATTTTATCTCACAACATGCTTGAACCCTGAGACCAGCCCCGACATCATGGGCTATAGCACATCGATTTGGCTCGAAAATGCCCTTTTCGTACCGTTTTGCCCGTTTGTCAATCCAAATGGCCGCAGAATTTAAAAGGACTACACTGGAACAATCACCAACCTCCTTGACATGTCTCGATCAATTTTCAGCTAACAGCATGCCCAGACCCTAGGCCCATCCCCAAAATCATGGGCTATGACATCAATTTGGCCCAAAAATGCCCCGTTCTCGCTGTTTTGCCCGTTTGTCCATCAAAATGCCCACAAAAATTTAAATGAACTAAACTGGGATGATTCCCAGCCTTCTTGTCATACGACAATCAATTTTGGCCGACAACACACTCAGATCCCAGACCCACCCTCGAAACCATAGGGTATAACACACCGATTTGGCTTGAAAATACCCGTTTGCCTGTTTGTCCATCCAAATGGCCACAAAAATTTAAACGGACCACACTGAAATATTCCCCAACATTCCTGGCATGTTTTGGTCAATTTTCAGCCCACAACACACTCAAATCCCGAGCCCATCCCAGATAAAAAGGGCTATAGAACATCAATTTGGCCTGAAAATGCCCCGTTCATGCAATTTTGCCCGTTTGTCCACCCAAATGACCCCAAAAATTTAAACGGACCATACTGGGATGATAATAACCTCCCTGGAACTCCTAGTAAATTTTAGTCCCACAACACCCCAGCCACCGGGCTCATCCCGGAAATCGTGGGCTATAGAACATAGATTTGACCCGAAAATGCCCCATTCACGCCATTTCGCCCTATTGTCCACCCAAATAACCACAAATCTTTAAATGGAAAATATTGGGATGATCCCCAACCTCCCTGGCATGCCCCATTCAGTTTTCAGCCCATATAACTCCCAAAACCCGCACCTACCCCAAAACTGTGGGCTGTAGCTCACCGATTTAGCCTTAAAATGCTTCGTTCGCTCCGTTATGCCCATTTGTCCACCTAAATGGCCACAAAAATTTAAACAAACCACAATGGTATGACCATTCACTACCCCAGTCTATTTTTGACCCATAACACGCCCAAATACTAGGACCACCCCCAAAACCAAGGGCTATAGCACACCGATTTTTCCCGAAAATGCCCCGTTCGTGCTATTTCACCTGTTTGTCCACGCAAAAGGCTAATAAAATCTAAACGGATCACACTGGGAAGATCACTAACCTCCATATCACATTTTTTTTTATTTTTTGCCTACAACACACTCGAACCCTGGGCCTACCCTCAAAATTGTGGGCTATAACACACCGATTTGGCTAAAAAATTTCCTGTTCGCACCATTTTGCTCGTTTGTCCACCCAAATGGCCACAAAAATTTAAAAAGACCATATCAGGATGATCTATAATCTCTATGGCATACCTTAGCAATTTTTATCCCATAACATACTCGTACCCTAGGCCCACACCTAAAATCGTGGACTATAGCACACCGATTTGGCCCCAAAATGCCCCATTCGTGCCATTTCGTTGGTTTGTCCACACAAATGGCAACACAAATTTAAATGGACCACACTGGGATGTTCCCTAACCTTCTTGGCATGCTCGGATCAATTTTTGGCCCACAGCACGCTCGAACCCTGGACCTATCCTCGAAACCATGGGGTATAGCACACCGATTTAGCCCGAAACTGCCCGTTCGTGCTGTTTTGCTCATTTGTCAACCCAAATGGCCACAAAAATTTAAACTTACCATACTGGGATGGTACCCAACCTCACTGGTATGCCTCGATTGATTTTTTGCCCCCATCACGCTCGAACCCCGAGCTCACCCCCAAAATCATAGGCTATAACATACCTATTTGGCCAGAAAATGCCCCATTCATGCCTTTTTGCCGGTTTGTCCACCCAAATGACAATGAAAATATAATTGGACCACATTGGAATGATCCCCACCTCCCTTTCATGTCCCGATGATTTTTAGCCCATAATATTCCCGAACCCTTGGCCCACTCCTAAAACTGTGAGCTATAGCACACTGATTTGGCTCAAAAATGCCCTTTTCGCACCGTTTGTCTATCAAAATGGCCATGAAAATTTAAAAGGATCACACTAGGACAATATCCAACCTTCCCAGCATTCTCCGATCGATTTTTGGCCCACAACATGCTCAAAACTTCAGTCCACCCTAAAAATTGTGGGCTATAGCACACCGATTTGACCAGAAAATGCCTCGTTCCTGCCTTTTAGCCTATTTGTCCATCCAAATTCCATGAAAATTTAATCAGACCATACTGGAATGATCCCCAACCTCCCTGGCATGTCCCGATTGATTATGGAAAAAGCATGCCCGAACCCCGAGTCCACCATCGAAATCATGGGCTATATCACATCGATTTGACTTGAAAATAACATATTCATGAAGTTTCACCCGTTTGTCAACCCAAATGGCCACAAAAATTTAAAAGGACCACACTGGGATGATCCTCAAACTCCCTGGCATGCTCCGGTCAATTTTTAGCCCACAACACGCTAGAACCCCGAGCCCACCCCAAAATAGTAGGTTGTAGCACACCGATTTGACCTGAAAATACCCTGTTCACGCCGTTTCGCCCGTTTGTCCAGACAAATAGCCACAAAAATTTAAACGAACAATACTGGGATGGTCCCCAATCTCCCTGACACGTCTCGATCAATTTTTAGCATACAGTACGCCCAAATCCTGATCCTACCCCCAAAACCGTGGGCTATAGCACACCAATTTGGCAAAAAAATGCCCCGTTCCTGCGGTTTTGCCTGTTTAACCACCTAAATGGCCACAAAAATTTAAACGGACCATACTGGGATGGTTCTTAACCTCCCTAGCAAGCTTCAGTTGATTTTTGACCCACAGCAAGCCCGAACTCCAGGCCCACCCCCAAAATCGTGGGCTATAACACACCAATTTTGCCCATAAATACCTCGTTCATGCTGTTTTGCCCATTTGTCCACCCAAATAGCCACAAAAATTTAAATGGACCACACTGGAAAGATCCCCAACCTACCTGGCATGCCCCGATCAATTTTTAACCTACAGCATGCCCGAAACCCCAAGCCCACCCTCGAAACCGTGGGCTATAGCACACCAATTTGGCCCAAAATACCCCATTCATGCCATTTCGCGTATTTAACGGGTGAAACAACATAAATGGCCCATTTTTGAGCCATATCGATGTGCTATAACCCATGATTTTTGGGGTGGGCTAGGGTCCGAGCATAGTTTTGGCCAAGAATTGACCGAGGGCTCTCAATCAGGTTGAGGAGTGGGGGTGTATGGGTCGTAGGGGTTTGAAAGGTCGTTTGGGTGGTCAAACAGGAGAAACAGCGCGAACAGACTAATTTTGAGCCAAATTGATGTGCAATAGCCCACGATTCTAAGGTTGGCCGGAGGCCCGAACATGTATTAGGCTAAAAATCTGTTGAGGGCTCGTAGGCAGGCTGAGTAGCAGGGAAGTGTAGGCCGACAGGGTCGGTGAGAACGTTTGGGTGGTCAAACGGGCGAAACAACGCAAAGAGGCCATTTTTGAGCCAAATCAGTGTGATATAGCCCACGATTTTTGGGGTGGGCTCAGATGTATTTTAGGCCAAAAATTGATTGGGGTCTCCCAGACAGGCTGAGGAGCGAGCGAGTGTGAGTCGTTGGGATAGTTTTGGTGGTCAAACGAGCAAACCAACATAAATGGGCCATTTTCGAGTCAAATCAATGTGCTATAGACCACAGTTTGAGAGTTGGACCGAGGATCTGGCATGTTTTGGATCCAAAATTGATCGGATGGGCTTACTACATGCATAAAATATTGAAAAGTGTGCAACTTACATAGATATTATGTATTAAAATATCATGTTGATCCCTACAAGCAGAAGAGGTAAAAATGAAAGTTTGCCTATAGTTTAGTCACCTGTAAGCATAGTACATCAAATTTTTCTCTATTAGCAAGCTGATGTATGCAAAGTTTCTTTAATTTTAATATTATAGGTCACTATACATTTACAATTAATTTTAATCTTCATTTGAAACAAGTTTTTCCATATCAAAACATATATCTTAAATTCGAGCTTTGATGATGGAAATTTTGTTGATGGAAAGCTCTTGCACTTAAAAGGGCCTACATGACGCGCGTTAGTCATGTCAATAGTAGCTAAATACTAGATGGTTAAATTAATAATGTTAATAGAAAAAAAAAGATTATATTAGATGACTAACCTAGCTTTTGATGTTATTGTCTTGACATATCGTGCCTTAATTAGAAAGGGAAGAGCTGGTAAGCAAAATAAAATGGCTCTCTATTTGCGGTGGCGGATTCAGAATTTATAGATTGTGGGTTCTTAAAAAATTTAAAAACTGAAAAAAAATGAAAATTTACCTAAGGTTTGAACTCGGGAATCTATCTCTTCCCGTGGAGAACCATAGAGGCAACCTAAATGCCAATGCACCCAATAAACTTTTTGTTTTAGTGGGTCCTTTTATACATTATATGCATGTTTTCGTATAGTTTCTATGTAATTTTACCTATTATCCGTCTAGTTAAATAGATATCAAAGCACCTCAAAAATGAATATAGGTCCGTCCCTGTCTATTTGACAATAAAAATATGTAAATGCTTAGGAACATCGTTACGGATACAGTGGTGGTTAGATGGGCATATTATTTGTCTTAGTATTAATGCTTCTTTTCTTTGTATTTTTATTTAAACTTTTGTCACTCTTATAATATTTTAAATTTTGTTTTTTTTACATTTATTTAAAGTCAAAATCAACCAAGAATAATTTTTTATTACACAATAAAAACAAGATATTTGGGAATCTATTCTCTCAAAACCCACATCGTGAGATCACCATGAATGTTATTGTTAAGTCAAAATTAATGAGATATGTAAAAATGGAATGAACTTATTGATTTCAACTATATTTTCATTAGTCTTTTGGAAAATTTGTAAAATGAACAATGTATTATAACGAATTGATTTTCTGATACATAGACAATTTTTAAGTTAATTTATTTATATTAGTACAAGGTTACTCAATAATCATTAACTACTAGGAATAGTACTTTAAATACACAGGTTGAAATGGGAGTCTAGAATGAGCTGAAACGACTCAGAACAAAAAAATATTTATATAACAAAAAAAAAGTCATGCAAGTCGTTGGGTCCTCGGCAACTTGCAAGTCATTGGACCCACAACGTTTTGTCCCCTTTGTTTTTTTTTCAAATCAAGTGCCCCCTTTGAAATTTTTTGATAAAAAAAAAGAGCACTTTTGACTCCGGATCAAACTCAAAGAAAGCGCTTAGTATTTTGTTTGCGTCTTTACTAAAATTTGAAGGCGACAACTTAATTCTCAACTTATTTTACTAACCACTAAGCCGCATCCTTAAGTTCGGTCTTACCGTACATTTTTGATAGAAGTTGTTTCTTACGTACTACTTAAATCCCTGATCTTCTAGTTAAATCTTTCATGTTCCATCCATCTTTGTTAGTTTGTCCGATTTTGACTAAATACGAAGTTGATGATAAAAAACTTTTGAATCTTATATAGATTATAATTATATCCAGATAAAAAAAAAGGGCAGCACGGTGTACTAAAGCTACGGCTATATGCGGTGTTTGGGGAAGGGCCCCACCACAAGGGTGTAGTGTATGCAGCTTTACCTTGCATTTCTGTCAGAGGCTGTTTCCAAGGCTTGAAGCCGTGACCTCCAGGTCACATTACAACAACTTTACCAGTTACTCCAAGACTCCTCTTCAATATTTTTAAATCCAAATATTTTTTAATTTTATGATCTTAAATATATCACGTAGAAAGTTGAAATGTCAAAAATCACAAGGTTTGTCTCATGAAAATTAGGCTGGAAGGGGTTGACCACATGTTATTTTGGTGTAATGGATACAGAAATTGCTTATTAAATAAATAGAAAAATCTCAAAAATACCCCTCATTAGATTTTTGGCTCAAAATAACCCTTCGTTAAATATTTGGCTCAAAAATACCCCTCCCCCAACGAAATTTGGAGAAGAATCAAAAATACCCCTCAACTATCTGAAATGGAACAAAAATATTCCTTGTTACTTTTTTTGGCTAAAAAATACCCCTCTGTTAAATATTATTATTTAAATATTATTAAAAATTATATAAAAAATAAAAATAAAAAAATTGATTAATAAAAAAAATAAAAAAAATGAAAATAAAAAAATGTCATTAAGGATGTAAATTATTAAAAAAATCATTTAAAAAATAAAAAACTGTTTATTAAAAAGAAATTATAAAACATTTTAAAAAATGAAAATAAAAAATGGCATTGAGGATCCAATTTATTAAAAAATAATTATAAAATTATTAAAACATGAAAATAACAAAGTGATGATTAAAAAGAAATTATAAAATTTTAAAAAATAAAAATAAAAAATTGCATTGAGTATCCAAATTATTGAAACGTAATTATAAACTTATTTAAAATAAATAAAAATAAAAACTGATTATTAAAAAGAAATTATAATTTTTTTTTTAAAAAAATAAATAGCCAGTTTATAATTTTTTAAAAAGTGAACTAGCACTTCAAAAACTGATTTTCGACCACTTTCGTAGAGAAATAAATAATAACTCTTTTTTCCGTCTCAAATTATGTCGCGTAATTTTTAAAAATATTTATCTTAAATTATTTATCAATTTGTATTCTTAAAAAAAGAGCAACTCGTATGCAACTTTACCTTATATTTCTACCACTATAGTGCCCCTTATATACAGGGTTCGGAAAAGGGCTCCACTACTATAGTGCCAGTTATGTATAGGCCGGGTCTCGGGAAGTGCCCCACCAGAAGGATGTACTGTATGCCGTCTTACCTTATATTTCTGTCCCCCACCACAAGGATTTACCTTATATTTCTTCCACTAAAGTGCCCATTATATACAGGGTTCGGAGAAGGGCTCCACCACTAAAGTGTCCGTTTTGTACAGGGTCTCAGAAAGGGCCCTACCACAATGATGTAATTTATGCAGCCTTGCCTTATATTTTTGCCCCCACCACAAGGATTTACCTTATATTTCTACCACTAAAGTTCCCGGGTTCGGAGAAGGGCTGCACCACTAAAGTGCCCATTATGTACAGAGTTTCGAGAAGGGTCCCGCCACAACAATATACTGTATGCAGCCTTACCTTATATTTCTGTCCCCCACCACAAAGATGTACTGTGTGCAGCCTTACGTTATATTTCTGTCAGAGTCGGTTTGTAAGGCTTGAAACCGTGACCTCCCGATCACATGACAACAACTTTACCAGTTACTCCAAGGCTGTCCTTCGTCAATTTAGATTATTAAGATACGTAATTATCCTTTTTCTATTTAGTGATTTTTTTGAAGACTATTTATACATTTTATTATAATAAGATGATGACATATTAAAGGTTTCAATCGAGAGAAGTTGTTCTTTAAGAAATAAATAAGCATGCACTTTTAAGACATAATTAATACATATCCTTATGAGATAAAAAAAAAAAAAGGTTATTTCCGACAGATTCTCATCAACAATCCACTTCTTTTATCCGAACTTGGAATCGACAAGTTTATAGAAAATAATTTGAAAATTACATAGCAAGTTGCATTTTTTTTTTCGGATGGAACTTTATTACTACTTTGATTGACTCATATTGACTTGACACATTACTTAATTAAAAAATTAAAATTTTAGTTAAAAATACTCCATATCTTTTACTAAACTAATCCTACTAATGTTGCTTAAAACTCTAAATTTGCCTTAGCTAGATAGATGCGAGATATTTCTCTTTTTGTTCCTTTTTAATTACTCCCTTCATATAAAAAAGAATGACTCCTACTTTAATTTTAACTTTTCACGTGAAATATTTAAAACCACAAAATTAAATAATATTTTCAAACATTTGACATAACATTAATTTAAAACCACAAAGTCTTTATATTTTATTCTTAATAGTAATTATTTTGAAGACTATATATAAACACTTTATTATAATAAGATGATGACATATAAAAGGTTTCATTAATAGAGAAATTGTTCTTTAAGACATAAATAAGTAAGAACTTTTAAGACATAATTGATACATATCCTTATGAGATTAAGGAAAAAAAAGAGGTTATTTCCGAGAGATTCTCTTCTTTTATCCGAACTTGTAATCGACAAGTTTATAGAAAATAATTTGAAAATTACATAGAAAGTTGATGTTCGAAGTGCAACATTTTTTTTTCCAGATGAAACGATTTTATTACTTTGATTGACCCATATTGACTTGACACATTATTTAATTAAAAAAAACTACATTGTGGATGCTATTGCATGAGAAGAGGGGACTTCTATTTATAGATATTCAAAATCTTTCCTCTAAGAAAGAGGTTAGCTAAATATGGAAAAGAATTATATTTTTTCTTTCAGAAAAAGTAAAAGTAATTATGATAACTTTTATTTTTTGGGATCTTTCTGCTACTCCGCAGCCTCAAATATATTTCTCTTTTCTCCGTGTAGTGTAGCTAAGTGAAGGTGGTAGCTCAAATTTTTGAGATCTTCTACTACACCTGCAGGTACTCTTTTCATCCTAGCTAGTAGTTCAAAGGGTTTATTTCGAATTTTGACCTTTTTTCTTATTTTATTTTTTTTATTATTGTTAGATCACTACTTCTACATTGGGTATATTGTTGTTGTTGTTTCATATATCGTTAGAATCAGGTGAAGATGTGAATCACCTTCTTCTACATTATTAGATAACTTTTTGTTTATGGTGGGAAGTTCAAACACTATGAAAATAATAAACAATGGTTAATTAGTTGGACATTTAGAAGTTTTGGGTACTCCAAATCCCTCTTTTCTTTCTTTTCTCGCGTAGATAGCATAACAAAAGTTTAGATATTACCGTGAGTGAGTGAGTGAAAAAGGTGGAAGCTGGTTTTTGAGATTTTGTACTATGAAGGATCCAGGATTTAGGGCTTGTGGGTGATCGTGAGGTTCAGACACAAATATTGACCTTCAAAGCTTTAAGGTTCCGCTTGAAAACCAAAACACTCAGCTATCTTTTTTATTTTCTTGCTGCTTTTTGAAGCTTATACTAATTTTATATATATATATATATATATATTATAATTATACCTAGCAAATTTAACGAGTATCGAAGCACCAAAAATACATATAGTCCCCCCTGCTTATGAGAGAGTAGATAAAAACTTTATATACTTAAGTAGGCATTGTCCATGAAACCCCCCACAAAAATCACTTCATTGTGTTTAGACATAGTTTTTGCAGTTAATATTAAGAATTTAAATATACTTTTGACAAAAAAAAATTAGAATATGGAATGTAATTTAAATAGCGTTATTTTATGAAAGTAAAAAAAGTTAGGATTTTTATGAGGAAAAAAAAAATTAAAAAGTGAAAAATTTTAAAACAAGGTTTTGGTTATTTTGTATTTGAAATTTTCATGATCAAACTCTATTCTTCAAAGAAAGTGAAATAAACTTTTGAAAATAAGCGAAAAATATTAATGGCAAAAAATATCTAATGAAATTTATCAGTTTATTTTTTTTAAAAAAAAAGATAGAAAACACACTTGAAGCAAATTTGTTAGTTTATAAATGGTTTCTATGACTATTTTTCTACAGTACACATATACTTTTATTTTTATGCATGTATTTGCTATTTACAGGACACATATGACAAATTTAAATAGCTCGAGGTCAAAACACACTTAAACTATACCAAATGTTTATTGAAACATATTTTAATTAGCTATCGGTTGTTATTTTTTCAACCTAAACTGGTGATTCAACAACAACAACAACAAACCCAGTGTATTCCCACCTGGTGGGGTCTGGGGGGGTAAGATGTACGCAGTCCATACCTCTACCTCTAAAGAAGTAGAAAGGCTGTTTCCGATAGACCCCCGGCTCAAAACACAAGATACCACACAAATACAAAGTAAAGCACCGAACACGGTTACAAGGTTACATAACATAACATACATAATATAAATACGGCATAAATGCGGCAGCCATAAATAAAAGAAAGAAAAGAAAACAAAGGAAAACACCAAGAATCATACTAAAACAAGGAACAAGGAACACGGAATCATAACCAGGATACTACCCCCACCCGGTAATACCCTACACTAGCGACCCAAGCTGGCCCTAATCCTCTGCCCTAATTCGCGTCCTCCAGACCTTCCTATCTAGGGTCATGTCCTCGGTGAGCTGTAACTGCTCCATGTCCCGCCTAATCACCTCACCCCAGTACTTCTTCGGCCTATCCCTACCCCGCCTAAAACCATCCAACGCTAGCCTCTCACACCTACGAACCGGGGCATCCATGGTAGGAAAGTATATAGTTCAGGTGTATTTGGAAACTGGTGATTCTTAGGTAGGAAAAGTATATAGTTCAGGTGTATTTGGATAAATATTGATAGTTCAAGTAGGAAACCTACACACTAGATACCGTATTTTTTTCTCCTGAAAAGTACTTTTACAAATTTTTTTAGGTTGTTAGCTCTATAAGAATGCTACTAAGTGTGGTACTACACCGAGAATGTTATGGGGTGTTACAACTTTGTGGTAGTCCCCCTTGTTTCTACTATTATTTGTTATTTTGTTATTATCTATTGTTTTTTGTTCTTATATTATGTTTTGTTATAGACTATTTTTGTTACGAGCCGGGGTTTATCGAAAAAAACCTCTCTACCTCATCTGTGAAGTGGTGATACAGACTACACTTTACCGGTTTACCCTCTTTCTAGACCCCACTTTGTGGGAATATACTAAGTATGTCGTTGTTGTAAAAACAACACAAAAGTTAACATAAGTCAGAATAATAATTGCAATAGTCTCCGATTGTATTTTGCAGCCATGGTTAAAACAACTAAAGAAATAGAAGGCGTCGCAATGTGTGAAAGTTCAAAACTTGGGGAGAAGCCTTTCTTCCAAAAGGTAATGTATCATTTAACTTTCTTATTTTTGATCATTTTTAGTAGCAATAAACTACATTAAGTTCACTGTCCCTACATGAGACTAATCAGTATGAGTAGGAAGTGTATTTCTGAAGGATCACACAGAAGGAAAGTTAAAAGAGATGTAACTATTCCAAGTCATAATAGGGAATATCTTGAGTACTTATTACATACTTAGGCGCTAAATATATTAAGAAATATAAAAGAGAAGATTCTAGTAGAATACTGTTATTGATGCTTTTGTCGGGAAATAATATTCCAGACGCAAGAATTAATACGAATGATAATGAGTTTATTTTCTGAATTATTTTGTTAGTAGAATAGAACTTCCCTTAGTGGATTATAACTCTTGGTAATTTAGTTTTATAGGGCTTTTTTTATTTCTAGATTTTTAGGATTCTTTGCTACTGTGAACTTTCTCAAACAAGTTCCCAGGTCTGAAGTTCCCTAGTTCCCTGAATGAATTGCAAAATTCAGCAATCATAGCTAAGTCACGAAACAAAAACAAGGGCTTAGACCATAACGTTAGGTCTGACTTCCAAGGGCTTAGACCATAACGTTAGGTCTGACTTCCAAGTTAGTTGTCCAGTGACTCGATCCAAAACTAGGGGCCATAACAATTTGGTATCAGTTTGATAGGATATACTTTAATACTCTGAAATTTACATACTATGTAAACTTTTTACCTTGGATTCAAATGTTAAGGCATTCCTGATTTTTTAGATTAGCTTTTCTTGGGTTGGAAAAAAGTGTCTGCTCTGCCCACAAAGTCAGAAAAAAACTAGTAAGTTTCATTTTTATTATTATATTATTATTACTATTAACATTGTTATTATACGTTTTGTTTAATTACTTTTGTTTCAGAGTATTGCTGGGCATATGCTTCCATTGGAGCCATGTCGGCAGCTTTATCCATTAAAAGCAAAAAGGCTGTCGTCCCCTTATCGAAGCATCATTTGACAGACTGCTTGTTCAAGTACTATCCCGATCCTAAGAAAGAGGCTGAGTTGAAGGAAGGTGAGACGTACGGATGTAGTTGTTCTAAGGCTTATAGGTTTGCTGTTGAACAGGGCATTGCAGAAGAAGAATCATATCCCTACGCTATGAGAAGAGGCGATTGCAAATGCACAGAAACAATGGTATGTATTTTTTATTTTTTTTACTGTTAGCTTCTGGATTCTGCTGCTCTTTGGTTACACAAGTATATCTTTTCCCATGAAACCCCGATCAATCAAACCACAGGCTTGAGTTACACCGTAGAGTTCCATGTGATTGTCGTGATCATTGTAAAATTTAAGACTGGGATCTACTGAGAGGTCTGCCAGAACTGACGTACCAATTTTGCTGGTCTTTGACACCTTTTTCTTGCTTCTAGGTGACAGACCTGCTGATCAGAAACTTGCTGATCTTCTTCTTGTATTTCACTGTTAAAAGAAGAGCCAAATGTTTTGATCAAATATTCACTTGATTTCCTCCTCTTCATCTTCATGAATAGGCATTTTATCTTTATTGAAATGCAATCCTAAGTGTAGATAGGATTGGACGTAGGATGCTAAGGTGGGTTGCAGTATTCATTTCGATCTAAAATGAATAGGCATTTTAGCATCAAGCACCCATGTTGCATTTACAGGAATAGGACAAGTAATATTCTGATTGTCCTTTGCCTTTGCTAGTGTCCTTGGTTGGTGAATTCTTGGTTTGAGTATTTTGTGAGTCAAGAGGTTGAGTGCCTCGAAGTGGGGGTCGAAATTGGAAGAGTATTTAGGAGTTCACGGTAATGATTTTATTTGTTTTTTATGCAGAAAAAGGTGAAGATTGCTGCATATCAACGCATTAATATTCGTAGACTGTCTAAAGGCCAAATCGAAGAGCACATAAAAAGGCAACCAATCAAATGCTCTATTAGGTCTTATGATAGCCTTAAGAATCACGTCGGACAGGTTTGAATTAATTTATTCTATCAAATTTTCAAAATAATTGAATGTCACTTGCTGTCTATGTTTACCAATGCTGTGTAAATCAGAGCGTCTATATGGGACCGACTATGGAAGAAATTGAAGATAGGAGGGCAAGTCTAGCCAGAGGCGAGAAAGACAGTACGCACAGCATGCTTATCATGGGCTTTGGCACGGATGAAGATGGACAAAATTATTATCTTGTTCAGAACAGCTGGGAGGAAAGATGGGGGTACCATGGCCATGGTAAAATAAAGTGTTCGTTGTTGTATAATCTACGCTATCCAATTGCTTTTTGACAATGAGGAACATCATTGAGGAACATCAAAAGAAATTGTCCATAAGCTTTTCGTTTGTTGTTTTATTTCTGCATAAGAATGTTCTCTTTTTTTTTTCCTGCATTTTTGTTCCAAATACTATCATGTAGTGACAGTCCCTATTGGAGAAATAAAAGTGACACCTTTCCACTAACTGCCTCTTCTTTTTCCATTCAGATGCTTTCTGTGATACATAATTTATTTTTAAATTATTTTTTTGCCTTCCCTGACCATTCCTCTTTGACATTCATGGAAGGAGATTAAAAACTCGAAATAATGAGCCACTTACACTGGTGGAATAATAATTCACAAAACTAAAATATGTATAAAAATCATGGCCAAAAGACCTTTGCATTTGTATAGTTGTTTTTAATAAAAGACTAAGCTCGAATTTCGCATTGCGTAATTTTTCATCCCACAGCACTCAGGACCCCGGGTCCACCCCCGAAACCGTAGGCTATAGCACACTACTTTGATTCGAAAATGCTCCATTTGCACTGTTTCGCACGTTTGACCACCCAAATGGACACAAAAATCAAAACGGACCACACTAGGATGATTTCCAGCCTCTCTGGCACGCCCATGTCAATTTTCAGCCCATATCACTCTCGGACCCCAGACGCACCCCCAAAATCGTGGGCTATAGCACACCGATTTGACCCGAAAAATATAATCAAACTAATGATGCGAAGGCTGGAGCAAATCAGATTAGATGTTCAATGTCTCCAAGGATTTGGTCAGACATTCACAGCATGTTGCTCGAATTTTGAATCACAACATGCTATTTCGACCTTTAAATCTTCTTATGTTTCTGGAATGTGGCATACCTTGTGTGAATATATCACATAATTCTTTGCCGAGTCCTCAAAAAGCCTCAAAAGTTAAGAGAGAAAGGTGTTGCTCTGATTCTTAAGGGCTTTGGGAGGTCAACATCCTCGACCTTTCTTCTTTGGAGGTCCTACTTGAAGATTTTTTCAAGAAGCATGTAAATTACGATGCCGCGAGGTTGTCTTCCTCTCAGCTAGAGATTCTTATTGAGAGTTGTTTTCTGCTGCGCAACAACGCCTCCATACTGCACACATGGAAAAACTTTAGCCGGACAAGCATCTGGGTGATCTTCAAAAAGTCCTTACAAGATTTGAAAAAGAGCTAGAGGCCTGGACTTCTAAGAAGAAAATGACCATAGCACTTATTGAGGAACATCAAAAGAAACTGTCCTAAAATCAAGAGAGTATCACCAACATTTAGGGGTGTTCATGGGTCGGTTTGGATCGGTTGGTGGTTAAAACCATAACCAAAACCAATTTAGTCGATTTTTAAATTTCTAAAACCAAACCAAACCAAACCAAAAGAAAAAAACAACCGTCGCTTTGGTTCAGTTTTTTTGGTTATTGACTAGCCTACTCTGTTAATATCTACGAGGTGAATTTTCTCTTCTTCCCAAATTACTAAAAAAAAACAGCAAAAATAGGTAGACGGAGAAAAATTGCAATGGTTAGCAAAATTACCTTACCAAAATTCCAAATATCATACCATACCATGTCCTACCTAACAAGAGTTAGCTTGGTAAACTATACGTTGTGCATTGCATAACCAAGCATTCATTTTTTGTACTTTTTTTCCTCCGATGGTTCCAACTTACCATAAGTTTAATTATGTTGAACTGTATATTTCTTGAATGAAACTACTTGTTTAGATTAAAAATATAACTATCAGACACATTATTCATGGTACTCTAGTCTACGTTGTTGAGGCTTTGCGGCATCCATTTTGGATCCTCAAAAGATGAACAGAATGAATTGGAGGATCCGACACGCATGCAGTTAAGCGTCATTTTTTGAGAGTCCAAACACCCCATAGCTCTACTCTATTAATATCTACGAGGTCAATTTTCTCTTCTTCCCAAATTACTAAATAAAACAGAAAAAATATATTCACCTGACAAGAACTGCTAATGTAAAGCACAAAAGAGCCCTAGAAGTCAATATCGAAGCTCAAGAAGTATGCAGATTACTAAACACTCCAAATGTACTAAGCTCCTCAATCTTGGCTGATTACAGGTTCACACTCCGTCTGCTGAATTGTCTTATGGTACATCACATCTACAGAGAACAAAACCAGCCAGAAGATCTATTGGCGATGCTGGCAACCAGATAGCTTAACAACAACGACACTTCAATGTATATTTTGTGTGCAGAAATGGAGTTTTGTCCACTAGACTGGTTAATGCTAGTGCAGCATACTCATCTTTAATGTATAATATTAACTGTAATGTGTCGTCTAATGTACATAGTGTATGATTAGAAAAGAATCCATGATCAAATAGGCTATGAAAATGTCCAATTTGCAGATCGTACCAAACTGACATAACTTCACAGAATATCGTCTATGGTCCTGACCCCATTATTGTACCATTTATGTGAAATTTTTTTAGCCCGTAAATCATTAATACTGAAACAATTGTAATCCATTTGAAGGTTAGACACCAATATTCCTCCGTTTTTTTTAGTTGGTTCTTGGGAACGTATCCAGTGATGTGTTTGGAGATTATATTACAAGCCCAAATCCATCCAATGTGATGAAAAGAGTTCTCACCTCTCGCTACAGATACGGGTCCATCGACAAAGCTGATGGTCCCTCCTTTAGAAAATGTTGAACTTTCCCAACCTGTGTTAACTACTGAGGTGGAGGCTTTGGTCCAACCTTTGCAGCATGTTGCCTCAAATTTTGAACCACAACTGGCAATTTCGACTTTCAAATCTTTTTATGTTTCTGGAATGTGGCGTACCTTGTGTGAATGTATTACACAATTCTCTGCCGAGTCCTCCGAAAGCCTCAGAAGATTACGATGCCGCAAGGTTGTCTACCTCTCAGAAGATAACTAGAGATTCTTATCAAGAATTTCTTTCGGCTGCGCACCAGCACCTTCATATTGTGAGCGAGAGGAAAAATCAAGATGGACAAGTATCTGGGAGAGCTTCAAAAAGTTGTTGCAAGAGCTGAAAAGGAGCAAGATGCCTGGACTTCTCTGTAGAAAAAGACCATAGTACTTGTTGAGGAGCATCAAAAGAAATTGCCTAAAAATCAAGTGATGTTGGAAATAGAAACAAAATAACTTAGCTAAGCTAAAGGAGGACGCTGAGACTAGTCGCCACCAGCCAAATCCTTAGCCATAAGCTTTTTGTTGCGGAATGGGTATTAGAGTAGTAAAGATTAAAGAAGTCATAGGAAAAAGGAGGGAAAACAGTTACTGTTACATTGTCCAAAAGTTAGTTAATACGGTGATTAGTTAGTCAGGTTAACTGTAATACTGATGTATCATCAGGTACCTCTATTGTAATTTCTTTCAATTAAAGGGAAGTGAGAACTATGTTGCAGTTGTTAGAACTGCATTATTATTATTAGGACACAATAAATTTGGTCGAGTAGATGATTCTTGGAAGAAAGAGGCCATATATAGTGTTCTATTGGCTTATGAATGCTTCATCATTACATGCCCATGCTGTATGGGTTGTTCTTAAAGAAAGGTTTGACAAGATAGATAGATGGTTGTAATTGTGAGAAATCAAGTCCCAAAAAAACCTCAGTTTTAGCATTTTGCTCATATGACTTTAAAAAACCAAAACCATCGATTTAGGGGAGCGGCCAAGAAGTTTCTCCCAAAAACGCACTCCGGCTGTTGTACCATTCATCGATCCATAGGCCAGCGCACACAAAAATCGCAAAATATTCTGAACTTTTCATATTTTTCTCATGTCTTAAATAAAACTTTGTTTGCCCCTCCAAAATAACACGACAGTTAAGGGCGCTCAAGAAGTTTCTCCCAAAACATACTTCGGCGACCGCAACCCCATTGATCCATAGGCGAACACACACACACAAAAAATCATAAAATATCCTTAGTTTTAATTATTTTGCTCAAATGGCTTAAAAAAACCTCCACATGCCCCCCAAACCAATATGATCCATTTAATAGATCATCAGAGGAGGGCCTAAGAGGTTTCTCCCAAAACACACTCTCGCGACCGCAACGCCATGTCGATCCATAAGCTAAAACACATGGAAAATTGCAAAAAATCCTTAGTTTTTAGAATTTGGCGCATATGGCTTATAAAAAACCTCCGTCTGCCTACCAAAACCAACATGATATATTTAATAGGTCGTTGGGGGCGCGTCCAAGAAATTTTGGCCAAAACACACTCCGACGAATTAAATGTTTAGTTGGGTGGGATGGGGGGGAAGCGAAGTTTTTTTTTTTTTAAAAGCCATTTAAAAAAATACTAAAAACTGAGTATTTTTGCGATGTTTTGTGTGTGTTAGTCTATGTATCACTAGAGAGTGCGGTCGTCAGAGTGCTTTTTGGCGAAACTTCTTGTGAACTCCCCTAACGCCCTATTAAACGGTTCGTGTTGATTTTGGGGATGGATGAAGGTCTTTCTAAAGCCATATGAGTGAAATGCTTAAAACTTTGGATTTTTGAGATTTTCCATGTCTGTTAACCTATGGATCAATAGGGATTTGATCGTCGGAGTGCGTATTGAGCAAAATTTCTTGGGTGCGCACCTTACAACTTAATAGATCATGTTGGTTTGGCCAGGAGGGGGAGTTGGAGTTTTTTAAACATATTTGAGCGAAATACTTAAAAAATTAAAATTTTCCGTGTCTGTTAACCTATGGATCAATAGGGGATTCGATCGTCGGAGTGCGTTTTGAGCAAAAATTCTTTGGCGCTCACCTAACATCTAATTAAATGTAATGATGGGATTTTTTTTTGGGTGGGGGGTGGGGGGAGGATAAGGGAGGTTTTTTTTAGCCATGAGTAAAATGCTAAAAACTAAGGATTTTTGCAAATTTTTTGTTTGTGTTAGCATATGGATTGTGTTGGTTTGGGGGTTGGCGGAGATTTTTTAAGCCATATGAGCAAAACTTGAAAAATTAAAGATTTTTTGTGATTTTTCGTATGTGGTAGCCATTAGGGGGTCCTATCATTGGAGTGCGCATTTTGAGCAAAATTTCTTGGGGGCGCCCCTTACAACTTATTAATAGATCGTGTTGGTATAGGGGGTTGCTGAGGTTTTGTAAGCCATATGAACAAAGTACTAAAAAGTGTGGATTTTTTTGCGATTTTTCATGTGTTAGCCTATGGAGTGATGGGGTGTGGAGTTGTTGGAATGCGTTTTAGGCGATACATCTTGGGCGCTCCACGGATGACCTATTAAATGGATCATGTTTGTATGGGGGGTGGGGGAGCGGCAGAACAAGGTTTTTTAATCCATATAAGAGATATACGAAACACTGAATATTCTTATGCGATTTATTGTGTATGTTTAGCCTATGGATCGATGGGGTTTGCAATCGCCGAAGTGAATTTTGGGCAAAACTTCTTTGGCACACTCCTGACGACCTATTACATTGATTATGTTGGTTAGGGGGTAGCCCAAGGTTTTTAAAGCCATATGAATGAAATAGGTAAAATTGAAAATTCTTATTTGTTGGATTGATAATAGATCTGTCTGTATATAGGTCAGATAGATAATCAATTTGTCGAATTGATAATCGATCCATCCATATATAGGTCGGATTGGTAATCGATTTGTCGGATCAGTAATATATCTGTCTATATATAGGTCGGATAGATAATAGATCTGTCTAAAAAATGAAAATAAAAAATTGTAATCTATTTAATCAAAAGAACATTTGAAAAGGTCATTCAACAAAAGATCCCTTCTTTTATTTCAATACAAAAAAAGTCTAGTCCTAACAAAAATGGGAGTGCATTTTCCTATTAAATTAGTTTTGAGTTTAAAATTGTTCATTGTGAAACTTGATGTAGGCAACAACAACAACAACAACAAACCCAGTGTATTCCCACCTGGTGGGGTCTGGGGGGGGGGTAAGATGTACGCAGTCCATACCTCTACCTCTAAAGAAGTAGAAAGGTTGTTTCCGATAGACCCCCGGCTCAAGACACAAGATACCAGACAAATACATAGTAAAGCACCGAACAAGGTTACAAGACTACATAACATAAATAACATAACATAAATAACATAAATACGACAGCCATAAATAGAAGAAAACAGAGGAAAGCACCCAGCTTCTTACTAAAACAAGGAGCACGGGATCATAACAAGAATACTACCCCCAACAAGTAAATCCCTACACTAGCGACCCAAACTGGCCCTAGTCTTCTGCCCTAATTCGCGTCCTCCAGACCTTCCTATCTAGGGTCATGTCCTCGGTGAGCTGCAACTGCTCCATGTCCCGCCTAATCACCTTACCCCAGTACTTCTTCGGCCTACCCCTACCCCGCCTAAAACCATCCAACGCTAACCTCTCACACCTACGAACTGGGGCATCCATGCCCCTCCTCTTCACGTGTCCGAACCAGCTCAATCGGACTTCCCGCATCTTGCACTCCACTGGAGTCACACCAACCTTCTCCCTGATAGTCTCATTCCGAACTCTATCCCCCCTAGTCAGCCCACACATCCAGCGCAACATCCGCATCTCTGCCACTTTTATTTTTTGGATATGGGAATTCTTAACTGGCCAACACTCCGCTCCATACAACATGGCCGGACGGACTACCACCCTGTAAAATTTGCCTTTAAGCTTGGGCGGCACCTTCTTATCACACAACACCCCCGACGCTAGCTTCCACTTCATCCATCCCACCCCAATACGGTGCGAGACATCCTCGTCAATGTCACCGTTCCCCTGAATCACGGACCCGAGATACTTGAAACTATCCCTTTTACATACCACCTGTGATTCCAGCTTCACGACCACCTCTTTATCCAGCCTCACGTCATTAAACTTGCATTCCAAATACTCTGTCTTGCCTCTTCTCAACCTGAACCCTTTAGACTCAAGAGTTTGTCTCCACACCTCTAATTTGTCATTCACACCCCCTCGAGTCTCATCAATCAGAACTATATCATCTGCAAAAAGCATACACCATGGCACCTCCCCTTGAATACGCCGCGTCAACACATCCATCACCATAGCAAACAAAAAGGGGCTAAGAGTAGATCCCTGATGCAATCCCTGCAAGACGGTGAAATGCTCTGAGTCTCCTCCCGCCGTCCTCACCTGAGTTTTCGCTCCCTCATACATATCCTTAATTGCTATGATATATGCCTGCGGGACTCCACTCACCTCCAAGCACCTCCAAAGCACCTCCCTGGGGACTTTGTCGTATGCCTTCTCCAGGTCGATAAAAACAAGTTAGTCTATTTAAGTGTTTTTTCTCCAATTGGTGCCATGCATACACCATTCTCGGATCTCAACTCTGTCCTCTCTAGGTTAGGTTTTGGTTTGTCAATTCGTTGTGATGCTTTCCGAGGAACCGTCACCTCCGCCACTGCGGCTGATGCCACCACCTCCACAACCGACACCGGCTGAGATCGGAATTGTGACGGATGATTTCTCGAGCGAATCATCCGAATAATCAAATATTTTAAGTATTTCAAGTGATTCGGATTCGGAGTTGGAATAGGATGTGAAGAAGAAAAAGCTTAATGATGATGAGGAGGAGGGGAAAGCGGATGATGATTTGAGCGAATCCAAAAAATTGGATCCTTTACCAATGACGCCTGATATGGAAGATTCAGATTCAGATTGAGATTTAGATTCAGATGATCAATTTGTGTTTGACGATGATGGCTGGAAGAAGTATTCTCAAAAGCTACAAGAAAGCGAGGTATCTAATGCTTTTCTCTGTTTATTCTTCATCAAATAATAATATTCATGTTTACGCTAGTCAATATGGTTTATAGCTCTGAACAGATCACGACTTAGGGAGATTATTATTGGATGTATTGAGTTTAATGAAACTCAGTGAGAAATTTTTTGTTGGTTCTGTTTGTTGCTGCTATTGTTGTTGATTGTTCAGCCGAGGATCCTTACGGAACATCTAATCTGATTTACTCCAGCCTTCACATCATTAGTTAAAATAGGTTGGGAAAGTTCAACATTTCTGAAAGAGGGAGCGTAAACTGTCAATAGACCCTAATTTATAGCTTGACCCTTGACATTATCAAGTGAGAGATGAGAACTCTTCATTACATTGGAGGGATTCAACTTGTAATACAATATCATATCACCAACTAGAAATGTCCCCAAGACCCAACTAAAAAAATGAAGTTAATATCAAGTAAAGAAGCAAGTTGGATGAAATAATTTTTATTTTATGTGACAATTCAGCCAAGGGCATTGTTGAACCAGTGACACCATCTTCGAAGATCACGGTATCAATACTAATGGAATCCAAATAAGCAAACTCACAATGTTGCTCGCTTAAGCTCTTAGGCTTTTCCTTTAAGCGCTTCCAATATTTTTGTTGGATAACATTGCTTTCGTTTGAACTAGAGGCTGCACTATGCCAACCCTATTGAGCGAAACAAGTGTGGATGTGTCCCTGCAAAATTACACAATGCCTACAGACTTTTCGATGCCTAATCAACATGACTAAATTTTGCTGTAGAAAAGAAGATCTTTTCCTTCTTCAAATCATTTTCAAGAGAAGCGCATCAACAAAAGTTTTTTAAACAAAGTGCATAATCATTTGGGTTGACAAAGACAAATAGCAAGCTACACAATTCACATATACACAAAAAAGAAAGACATTTAGAATGACTCTTCTGACGTCAAAATTATAATGGAAGATTATTGAAGTAGGGAAGTCATAGTCAAAAAACAGCAATGTCAAACCCACCTATTCTTTCATCATTTCTTTTCATTTGCAATTGGATGCCGTAGATTATACACCAACGAACACTTGATTTTACCATAGACATGGTACCCATCCTTTCCCCAGCTATTCTGAGCAAGATAATAATCTTGCCCATCTTTGTTCATGCCAAAACCAACGATAAGCATGTTGTGTGTCCTGTCCTTCTCACCTTTGGCTAAACTTTCCTCTCTCTTTTATCTCTCTATCCGTCGGTCCTATATAAATGGTCAGATTTACACAGCGTTGGTAAACATAAACAGCAAGTAACATTCAATTATTTTGAAAAATTGATAGAATAAATTAATTTAAACCTGTCCGACGTGATTCTTAAGTTTTTTATAAGACTTAATTGAACATGTGATTGTCACTCTCCAAAATTCTCTTCCAATTTTGACCCCCACTTCGAGTCACTCAACCTCTTGACTCACAAAATACTTAAAGCAAAGGACAATCAGAATATGACTACAAATTCTGGTAATTTTCAGAGAACTGAAACTATTATTTGTTCAAATTCGCCCCAGAGTGATTGATGATTAGAATTTTGGCTCAAATAAGGCTCAGGTTATGGACAAGGGTACTCTTAACAATATCCCAGTAGTTCTTGATACTTCTTATGATAATAGTAGCTCGGAAACCTCTACACTTAGATCCAACTGATCAGTCTTTTCAATAACAAGAGACACCTTTAAGATGATTTTTTTCGGAGATCAAACAAGATAAGCAATCATACATACCATTTCTTCTGTGCATTCGCATCTGCCTCTTCTCATAGCTTATGGATATTCATCTTCTTTTGCAATGCCCTTTTCAACTGCAAACCTGTAAGCCTTAGAATAGCTACCTCCGTACGTCTCGATAAGGGGATGGCAACCTTTTTTCTTTTAATAGATTCAGCTGCCGATATGGCTCCAATGGAAGCATATGCCCGGCAGTACCCTGAAACATAAGTAATTAAACAAAACATATAATAAAAATGTTAAAATTAATAACAATATAATAATAAAAATGATACGTATGAGTTTTTCTCTGAATTTGGGTGCGGAGAAGGGACTTTTTTCCAACCCAAGAAAAGGTAATCTGAAAAATCAAGAATGCCTTAACATTTGAATCCAAGGTAAAAAGTTCACATACTACATAAATTTAAGAGTATTAAGGTATATCCTATCAAACTGATATGCCATAGTTCAATCAGGTGCTATCAAAATTATTCAGCTATTAGTCAGTCTAGATTCTAGACATTGTATTCTACTAGAATTTTTTCTTTGATATTTCTTAATATATTTAGCGCCTAAGTATGTAATAAGTACTCAAGATATTCCCTATTATGACTTGGAATAGTTACATCCTTTTTAACTTTCCTTTTGTATGATCCTTGAGAAATACACTCCCTACTGATACTGATTAGTCTCATGTAGGGACAGTCAATGCAAGAACTTAATGTAGTTCATTGCTACTAAAAATGATCAAAAATAATAAAGTTAAATGATACATTACCTTTTGGAAGAAAGGGTTCTTCCTAAGTTTTAAACTTTCATAGTTCAATCAAGTGCTGTTAAAATTATTCAACTATTAGTCAGTCTAGATTCTGGACATTGTATTCTACTAGATTCTAGACATTTGCATCCGGTCTTTCGGATGATTTGGTGCTTGAATGCAATGGAGCAATGTTGAATCGGGACATGAATTTCTCTAGACTGTCAGTTCATATGCTTTAGGTAAAGGATCAGAAAAAGAAAGTTGCTGAGGCAAGAGAGAAGGATAGGCAGGCCAAGAGGGCCGGGCCAACAGAGCAAAACCACAGTCAACCGCAGAGTGGTAATTGGGGTAACAGATGGCCAAAGAAAAAGTTTTGGGGTAATGCACAGTCTGCAGCCAGTGCCCCAGCGCCCAAACCACTAGTTGACAGACGATTGCATCGCATAGTTTTCAGACTAACCATGGATCCAGATCTCAGGATACCAAGTCACAGGGCAGTGTGGCTCAGCAGCATCGTACTTTTCTGTGGTATGAGACTTGCGGAAGGCATCACCTAGGGAGGTGTTAGTTGGGCACACTTGTATGCTATTCATATGGTCAGTCGGGTCACTTCCAGAGAGATTGTTCATCTGCTAGAAGAAATGTTGGTGGTGCTAAATCACAGGTTAATACCACCTCAAAAGGGCGCCACTTCAGCTACCGGGAGTGGTACCAATCGGTTGTATGCTTTGTCCATCCGCTAGGAGGCGGAAGCCTCACCAGACGTAGTCACCAGTACGTTACAATTCTTTTCCCGTGATGTTTATGTATTGATTGATCCCGGGTATACCTTGTCTTATGTGACCCCATATGTGGCCATTGGTTTTGGGTTTGAGCTCGAAGTGATTGCAGAAACTTTCTCCGTTTTCACTCTGGTGGGTGATTCTGTTGTGGCTAGGAGGGTGTATAAAAATTATGTTGTGTCTGTTTTTGGTCGGGATACTATGGCAGACCTCATAGAGCTTGATATGGTTGATTTTGATACTATCCTAGGGATGGACTGGCTCCATTTATGTTATGCCATGCTAGACTGTAGAACTTGAGAGGTTAGTTTTTCTTTCCCGCATGAACCCCTAGTGAAAGGTTGTTTGTACCATATTATTTGGGTTAAACATTCCAATATCGAAAGTCCATCTCTTTAGTTAGTCCCTGTAGTGAAAGAGTTTCCAGAAGTCTTTCCTGATGATCTCCCAGGAATACCACATAATAGGGAGAGATTTTGGTATTGATTTATTGCCAGACACCCGTACCATTTCTATTCCCCCATATAGAATGGCTTCTTCAGAATTGAAAGAGTTGAAAGAACAGCTAACAGACCTTCTAGACAAAGATTTTATCCATCCTAGTGTTCCCCCTCGGGGTGCACCTGTGTTTTTCGTACGAAAGAAAGATGGTTCCCTTCGTATATGCATAGATTACCGCCAGTTGAGTAAGGTCACTGTTAAAAATAAATAGCCTCTTCCTAGAATTGATGATCTAGGAGAATAACATAAGGGAAAGTTTCAAGAAATTCAATCCATTTGGCATACCGTCGGTTAAGCTTGTCTTGTGCCCGTAGATTCTTTAAGGATTCATGATCCGTTCGGATCACGAATTCTTAGGCCACAAATAATGTTGCCAAGTGGCCAAGGCTCTAATCAACGCATACAACTCTAAATCTTACGTAGAGTAGTTTAGAGTTTCTCCTTTGAGTTTTTCGCTAAAGTAGGCAATAGGCTTCAATTCTTGCATTAAAACCGCACCTATGCCGACTTTGCTAGAGTCACATTCAACCTCAAAAGTCTTGTCAAAATTTGACAATTGTAGCAAATGGGTCGAGATGAGCATAGCTTTCAAGTCCTTGAAGGACTTAGCTTGTTCATTTCCCAACTTAAAAGGTTGATCCTTTTTAATCACTTCGGTCAAGGGGGCAGCAATGGTGCTAAATCCTTTGACAATACGTCTATAAAAACTAGCCAACCCGTGGAAGCTTCTCACTTCACCTATGGTTTGGGGGGTGGCCAATTTTTAATGGCTTCAATCTTAGATTAATCCACTTTGACCCCTTTTGAGCTCACCACAAACCCAAGAAATACAACCTCATGGACACCAAAAGAACACTTTTCTAGATTGGCATATAACTTCTCCTTTCGGAGGACATCAAACACACATTTTAAATGATTTACATGCTCATCTAAGGACTTACTATACACCAACACATCATCAAAGTAAAAACAAAAAACTTTTCAATAAATGGATTCGTCATATGATTCATTAGCCTTATGAAAGTACTTGGAGCGTTTGTTAGGCCGAATGGCATAACTATCCATTCATAGAGACCGAATTTTATCTTGAAGGTGGTTTTCCATTCATCACCCAGTTGCATATGAATTTGGAGATAGCCACTCCTTAAATCAATTTTAGAAAACAAACACGAACTATTCAATTCATCAAGCATATCATCTAGACTAGGAATAGGGTGACGATATTTTACCGTTATCTTGTTGATGGCTTGGAAATCAACACACATACGCCAAGTCCTGTCTTTCTTGGGCTCTAGTAGCACCGGGAACGCACAAGGGCTCATACTCTCCTTGATATACCGTTTGTTGAGGAGTTCCTTAACTTGGTGTTGCAATTCCTTGGTATCCATCGGGTTGCTCCTATAATCCGATTTGTTGGGCAATTATGAACCCGGCACAAAATCTGTTTGATGCTTAATTCCCCAAAGTGGGGGTAATTCTTGTTGTAATTCCTTCGGGAAGGCATCTTTGTAATCCTACAAACATGAGAAATAGGAGGAGAAATGGAAATGTTAGTGGGGTTAGTATTAAGAAAATGAGCCAAGAGGAGCATCGGAGTGTCCTCATCATGATCCATAAATAGTTCTTTCCTCCTAGCCATCATCACCACACTCCCTTGCCCCTTAGAAATTAGGAGCTCTTCAGTTTCTCCTACTCTCTCATTCTCGAATTCCACTCTTTTTTCCTCACTCTCGGCCTTCTTTCCCTTCTCTCTCAATTCCTGCATCTTCTGGTGTAATTCATTCACTTGGGAAGGCAATAATGGATGAAGAGCGAACTTTCGTCCATCCTTATCAAGTGTATATCAATTGGACCTTCCATCATGTTTGGTCAGCCTATCGTATTGCCAAGGCCTTCCTAACAACAAGTGACAGTCTTGCATTGGTATCACGTAATAAAGCACCTTGTCATGGTAGTTATCTATCTTAAAATATATCACGCATTGCCTTATGACCTTTAAATCGCCACATCCATTCAGCCATTGCAACTTGTAAGGACTAGTGTGAGGTGTAGTCAGTAATTTCAAGAAGTTCACCATTGCAACACTAACCACATTCGCACAACTTCCACTATCTATCACCATAGTGAACACACTTCCCTTCACAAGACATTTAGTATGGAATAGATTCTCCCATTGGATAGGATCATCTATTGCCTTACTAATCATGGCACGCCTCACTACAAAGTTTGGAACCACACACTTCTCTTCTTGCAGATATGCATCCTCACAATCATCATCATCATGTGGCTCATTTTTGGGTTCCTCTCCATCTTGAGGCTTGGCCTCATTATCTTCATTTTCAAGACCCACTTCCTCACGAAGGTAATAAAATCTCCCTTACCTTAGGATCACATTGCGTCAGTTTGGACATTCATTGGTTTTATGTCCCCAACCTTGGCACTTGAAACATTGGAACCCCTTAGGATTAGGATACTTGTGAGCCTCTTGCCTTGGTGGATATTTTTGCATTACCTTAGCCTCGGGTTGCCTTGTAGTGGTGGTTTGGTCTTTGTTTTTATGCCAACCCGTGGTGGAGGAAGCAACCTCCTTACCCCACGGCTAACCCGAGAGTGCTTGACCCTTGGCTTTGTAACTTGTTCTTTCCTTAAGTTCTCTTTCAATTTCAACGACCACTTGAAAGATTCCTTCAACGGTATCAAATTTATGGAGAGTCAAGTGAGTAGCAATCTTCTTATTCAGCCCACACTTGAACCAAATGATGTCATGGCCGATTTGTTCTCCCCGATGGTCAAGCTTCAACATGAGTTGTTGAAACTCATCATAGTATGTCATAACACTTTGATTCCCTTGTCGCAAGTTGTACAACATCATAAGAAACTCATGACAATAACTTTCAGGAAAGTACCGTTGCCTCATTAGATACCTTAATCAAAACCATGGTGGTTGTTTCCCATCTATTAACTCATTGTGAAATCGCTTGATGCATTACCACCAAGTGTTAGCATATCCTTCAAAGTGGGCTATGGCATAACAAATCTTCTTCTCCTCCGAAATATCATTCACTTGGAATACCTTGTCACACGCCGATTCCCAAGTGAGATACACCTCGGGGTCACTTTCACCCTTAATGATAGGTAGACTTAATTTGATGGTATTGATGCCCACGTCTCTCTCTAGGTATTGGTTTCCCCTTTATCCATACCCTCGATATCTCCTTAGATCCATACGACCCCTTCTAATATCCTTCTCCCTCATGTAGGCATCGTCAAAGGCTCTATACCCTTCATAATCCCCTCTACCATATTCCTCAAGGTGGACGGGATGGTTTTGTATATTTGGAACTTGATTTGGAGGAATTGGATTTTGTTGAGGTGGTGGTCTTTGGTTTAGTGGAACTTGGAAAGGGGGGTTCGGGTTTTGTGGAGGCATTTGACGTCCGAGTACCTCTTGCAAAACTTGAGGAATTTGGGAATGGGTTGATCTATTGGAGTCTCGATTTAGAATGTTATTAGTGGTTTGGCTTGCGGCATTTAGGGGAGCTAGTGAAGAAATTGGCAATTGTGGCCATGTTTTGGGAGTAACAGTGGTGGAGAAATTTCTATCATGTCCACTTGATGAAATATTTCGAGGAGTAGAAGGACGAGAGTTCCTTTGACTCTCCACTTGTTCTGACCTCCCACTAATAGTCGTCACTTCTCCCCTTATGGCTCCCACTTCCATACTCAATTTTTCAAGAGCTCGGGTCATAGCCTCAAGAGTGACCCTCATATTCTCCATTTCATTAGAATCCACGGTTTGAGACGTGGTTCCCTCCATTGTCAAGGTATTACCTACAAAAACAACAAACAAGTTAGTTAAAATCCCTCTTATCACTCACACTCTTTCGGTTAACTCACACTCGAGCTCCACAAGTGTTGTAGATTGGCTAGTTGAATCCTTAAGGTATGAGTATGCTATTGTCCGGAGTGGATTTTTATTGGAAACTCAAAGAATTCTCATTGGACTAGACCCAAGAGTTATAACGTATTCAAATGACAAAATCACACAAACAAACGTTGACACGAACACAAAGCTTCAAAGGACTAATTAACAAGCTAGTAGAAATGCACTACGTTGTCAATTAGTGTTCAAACCAACAAAAGAAACTAAGAAAAAATAAAATAAAACTAAGAAATCTAAAATTTGAACTCAAAATATGGTGTGAACAGTAATTTAGTGATGTGGCGGTCCACTATTGACCTCGGTTTTGTCAGAATTTTACTCTCCAATTTCAAGTCTTGACCAATCTACAATTTGGAAATGGTAGAATTGGTTAATGGAGGGAAATTTGGTCTTGAAGCTTCCTTTTCAAGTTCAAAACAAGACTTGACCTTCTTGGTACTTTTTCCTTGAAACAAGGTCATTAAATCAAGGAAAGTAGGTGAAAAGTGGTTGTTAAGTCTTTTGAGTGATGTGATCAAGTCTTTCATCAACAAATACTACAACTTGGTGTTTCACCTTTTGTGGATCTAATGTTCACTTTATGTTTTAACAAAGATGAAAAGGGTGAATAACAACAAGAACACAATAATAACATCAAGAACAACCAACAACAACCACGTCCAAAACAATCCACCACAACAACAATGTTCAACAATGGACAGCCAAGTTCAAGTTCACAATAACAACGTAAAATTTTAGAGCTCAAATCTATATCGACTCAAAGTGTTAGTCAACAATAGAACTAACACTAGAAACAACACTCAAGATGATTAAAAATCTTTCCAAGACACAACAAGAATACAATTTTTGGCCAAGAACATAACAACGGACAGATTTGACTGTTTTTTTTTGTAGTTTTCAAGTCCCAAGCCCAAGATTGATATTGTTAAAACAAAATTGAAGGTGGATTTGATACCAAATGATACAAAATTGAGTGTGTATCAAGAGAGTCAAGCCAACACAAGAACACAAGAATAACAAGATTTACAACAACAATGCTAGTGACTCGAAATAGGCCACGCACGGCTTCACTAGACTTCAAGGTTTACAAAAATGACAAGATGATAGATATTACAATAACAACAACAAGAGCAACAAAGTGGCATCAGCTATAGTGAATCGAAAATAGCCCCACACGGCTTCACTATGTTACCACAAAAACAACAAGATTACAAAATTAAAGATAGTTACTTGACATACAATATTCAAGAATCTAAGAACCCTAACAACATGAAAGGACCCTAAGATTAAAGAATATTATCACCAAGATCTTACTTGGACCAAGAGGAACTCAATGACCTCAAGATCCTAGTTTCTAACCAAGATTCAACCCAAGTGTCACTCCAATTGGGAATTTCAGTTTTGAGCTTCTCCAATGGAAGAGAAAAGTTCAAAATATTACAAGTCTTGTGTTCTCAAAATATCATGAATGAACTACCACAAGACTAGCCCTAACAAATGACTTATATAGTCAATTACAAAGGAGAGATGAAAGACCAAAATACCCTTGGCATTAAGTGGGTGGGTTTGGGGTATTTTGTTGGGCCTTTTCACATTTTAATAAGTATAGGCCCTTGGATGGGCTCACAAGGGCCTCACACAAGGCCAAGGATGTGAACAAGGCTTGGAGTCATTGCAACTCACACGCTTGGCTTCGTGTGAAAGGTCTCGAGCTAGAAATTCTCGTATCATCCTCTCCATCTTGAAGGAAATTTGTCCTCAAATTCAGATCATTGTCGTACTCCACCGTGTCCATCCGAGAGAGGTCACACACATTGAAAGTGTTGTGCACTTGATATTCTGGGGGTAGATCAATCTTGTAGGCGTTGTCGTTGATCCTTTCTAATACTTGGAATGGGCCATCACCCCCTAACATAAACTTAGCATTCCTTTTAGATAGGAATCTATCCTTCCTTAGGTGCACCCACACCCAATCTCCCAGTTCAAGAATGAGCTTTCTTCTTCCTTTGTTGATTCGCCTTGCAACTTTTTGGTTTTTATTCTCCAACCGCAACCTCACCTTCTCATGTAGCTTCTTCATGGCCTCAGCCCGTTTGCTTCCATCTAAGCTTATCATAAGATCACTTGGCAAAGGGGTTAAAGCCAAAGGGCTAGGGGGTTGATGCCGTATACACACGCAAGACTAGGAGGGACGAAAAACCAAAATACCCTTGGCATTAAGTGGGTAGGTTTGGGTTTTTTGTTGGGCCTCTTCATATTTTAATATATATAGGCCCTTGGATGGGCTCACAAAAGCCTCACACAAGGCCAAGGATGTTAACAAGGCTTGGAGTCGTTGCAACTCACGCGCTTGGCACACCGATTTGGCTCGAAAATGACACGTTCGCTCCGTTTCGCTCGTTTGTCCCTATAAATGGATACAAAAAATTGAACGGACTACACTGTCACTATCCCCAACCTCCCTGGCATGCCCTGATCGATTTTTGGGCCACAACACGCCTGGACACCGGTCCCATCCTCGAAATCATGGGCTATAGTGCACTAATTTGGCTCGAAAACTCCTCTTTCGCTCTATTTCGCCCGTTTGTCCACCTAAATGGCCACGAAAATTAAAATGGACCACACTGAGATGATCTGTGACCTCCCTGGCATGCCGCGGATGATTTTTGACCCACAACATACTCGAACCCTGGGCCCACCCCCAAAACCATGGGCTATAGCACACCAATTTAGCTTGAAAATGCCCTACTCACTCTATTTCGTCTGTTTGTCCAACCAAATGACCATAAAAAATTAAACTGACCACACTCGGACGATCCCTAACCTCCCTTCTATGCCTCGGTCAATTTTTGGTTAACAGCCCACCCGAACCCCGAGCTCACCCCCGAAGCTGCAGGCTATAGCACACCAATTTGGCTCGAAAATACCCCGTTTTCTTTGTTTCTCCTGCTTGTCCCCCTAAATAGCCACGAAAAATTAAATGGACGATACTGGGACGATCCTCACCCCCCTGCCACCAGCTGATCGATTTTCTTCCCATATCACACCAGGACCACTCAAAAATCGTGGGCTAGAGCACACCGATTTGTCCTAAAATTGCTCGTTCTCTCCGTTTCGCTCATTTGTCCATCAAAATGGCCACGAAAATTTAAACGGACCACACTGGGATGATCTCCAACCTCCCTGGCATGCCTTGTTTAATTTTTTGCCCACAGCACACCCGAGCCCTGGGCCCACCCCCAAAACTGTGGTATATAGCACATCGATTTGGCACGAAAATTCCCCGTTCGCTCCGTTTAGCCTATTTGTCCCCCCAAATAGACACAAAAATTTAAGCAGACCACAATGGGATAATCCCTAACCTCTATGGCATGCCTCGATCAATTTTTGGCCCACAGCATACCCGGACCCCAGGGCCACCCACAAAATCTTGCGCCTAGCACACCGATTTAGCCTAAAAATACCCCGTTTGCTCCGTTTTGCCCGTTTATCCACCCAAATGCCCATGACAAATTAAACAAACTATACTGGGATGATCCCCAACCTCCCTGGCATAACTCGGTCGATTTTTGGTCCAGAGCACGCCCAGACCCCAAGCCTACCCTCAAAACCATGGGCTATAGCACATCGATATGGCCCGAAAATGCCTGTTAGGTCTACTTTACCATTTTTCCACCAAAATATCCACAAAAAATTAAATGGAACATACTGGGATGATCCCCGTAAATGCCCCGTTCGCTCCGTTTGGGCAGTTTGTCCTACCAAATTTCCACAAAAAATTAAACGGACCATGCTGGGATGATCCCCAACCATCCTGGCATGCCCCGATCAATTTTTTGCCTACAGCACGCCCGAAACCTAGGCCCACCCCTAAAATCGTGGGATATAGTTCACTGATTTGGCCCAATAATGTTGTGCTCGCTCTATTTTGCCCCTTTGTCCACCCAAATGACCATGAAAAATTAAGAGGACAACACTGGGATGACCACCAAACTCCCTGGCATGACTCGATCAATTTTTGTCCCATTTCACATCTAGACCTTGGGCCTACCACAAAAACATGGGCTTTAGCACACCGATTTGGCTTGAAAATGCTACGTTCTCTTCGTTTCAGTCGTTTGTCCACCCAAATGGTCATGAAAAATTACATAGACTACACTGAGACGATCACCAACCAACCTGGCATAGTCTGATCAATTTTTGGCCCATAACACGCCCGAACCTCAAGCCCACCCCTAAAACTGTGTGCTATAGCACACCTATTTAGCTCGAAGATGCCTCGTTCACTCCGTTTTGCCCGTTTGTCCACCCAAAAGGCCACAAAAAATTAAACGAACCACAAAGGGATGATCCCCAACCTCCCTGGCATGCATCAGTCAATTTTTGGCCTACAGCACGCCCGCACCCCAGGCCCACCACCGAAACAGTGGGCAATAGCACATCAATTTGGCTTGAAAATGCCTCGTTCACTTTGTTTCTCCCATTTTTCCACCCAAATAGCCACGAAAAATTAAATAGACCACACTGGGATGATTCCCAAACTCCCTGACATGCCCAGTTGATTTTTGGCACACAGTACGCCCGGACCTCAGTCCCACCCCAAAAACGTGGGCTATAGCCCACAAATTTGGCCTAAAATGCTCCGTTTTGCCTGTTTGTCCACCCAATTGGCGATAAAAAATTAAACGGACCATACTATGATGATCCCCAACCTCCCTGGCATGCCCCGATCAATTTTTGGCCCACAGCACGCCTAACCCTGAGCCCATTAGCCTAAAAATGCCCTGTTCGCTCCGTTTTGCCCATTTGTCCTCACAAATGGCCACAAAAAAATAAAACAAACTACACTTTGACTTTGCCCAACCTCCCTGGTATGCCCCAATCAATTTTAGGCCCACAACATACCCGGACCAGGGGCCGACCCCCAAAACTGTTGGCTATAGCACACCGATTTGGCCCAAAAATGCCCTATTTACTTTGTTTCGCCCGTTTGTCCACCTAAATGGCCCCAAAAAATTAAACAGACCACACTAGGATGATCCGCAACATCCCTGGCACACCCTAGTCAATTTTCAGCCTACAGCATACCTGGACCCCGAGACCACCCCCAAAACCGTGGGCTATAGCACACCAATTTCGCCCAAAAATGCCCCGTTCTCTTTGTTTCGCCAGTCTACCCAAATGTCCACAAAAAATTAAACGGACCATACTGGGATGATCCTCAGCCTTCCTGGCACGCCCCGGTCAATTTTCAGCCTACAACACTCTCGAACCCTGAGCCCACCCCTAAAACTGCTGGCTATAGCACACCGATTTTTCCTAAAAATGTCCCATTCGCTCCGTTTTGCTCGTTTATCCCCCCAAATTGCCATGAAAAATTAAATGGACCACACCGAGACAATCTCTATCCTCCCTGGCAAGCCTCAGTCTATTTTCTGCCCAAGTATACTAGGACCTTGACCCCTAAAACTGTGTATTATAGCACACTAATTTGCCCCAAAAATGCCTTGTTCACTCCGTTTTGACTATTTGTCACTCAAATGGCCACAAAAAATTAAACAGACCAAACTAGGACAAAACCCAACCTCTCTGGCATGCCTTGGTCAAATTTTGACCTATAAAACTCCCGGTGCCCAGGTCCACCCCTAAAATCGTAGGCTATAGCACACCGTTTTGGCCCAAAAACACCCCACTCTCTCCGTTTCGCTCGTTTGTCTACCCAAACGGCTACTAAAGATTAAACAAACCATACTGGGATAATCCTCAACCTTCCTAGAATGGCTCTATCAATTTTACTCCTAAAAAACACCCAAACCATGGTGCTACCCCCAAAACGGTGGGTTATAGCACACCTATTTGGCCCAAAAATGCCCCGTTCACTCTGTTTTGACCGTTTGTCCACCCAAATGGCCCCAAAAAGATAAATAGACTACAATGGGACTATCCCCAACCTCCCTGGCACACCCCGATCAATTTTTGGCCCACAGCATGCCTGAACCCCTGGCCTACCCCTGAAACCGCGAGCAATAGCACACTCATTTAGCTCGAAAATGCCTCATTTTCTCTGTTTTGACCGTTTGTCCACCCAAATGGACACAAAAATTAAAATAACTACACTGGGATGATCCTTAACCTCCCTATCATACCTCGATCAATTTTTGGCCTATAGCATGCCCAAAACCCGGGCCACCCCTAAAACCGTGGGCTATAGTACACCGATTAAGCCCAAAAATGCCCCATTTTCTCCTTTTGCCAGTTTGTTCACCCAAATGGCCACAAAAAATTAAACGGACTACACTGGATGATCCCTAACCTCCTTGGCATGCCCTGGTTGATTTTTGGCCCACAACATGACCGAACAACCCCGGGTCCATCCCCAAAACCGTGGGCTATAGCACACAGATTTGGTCTGAAAATGCCTTGTTCGCTCTGTTTCACTCGTTTATCCGCCTAAATGGCCATGAAAAATTGAAAGGACCACACTGGGACAATCCCAAACCTCCCTGGCATGCGCCGATCAATTTTTAGCCCACAACACGCCCGTACTTCAAGGTCACCCCTAAAACTGTGGGCTATTGCATACCGATTTGGCCCGAAAATGCCCCATTCACCCCGTTTTGCCCGTAAAATGGCCAGGAAAAATTAAACAAACCACACTGGGATGATCCCCAACCTCCCTGGCACGCCTCGATCAATTTTTGACCTACATCACTCTTGGATCTTGGGTCCACCCCCAAAATACTGGACTATAGAACACCGATTTGTGACAAAAATGCCCCATTTGCTTTGTTTTGCCCATTTGTCCTCCCAAATGGCCACAAAAAATTAAACGGACCACACTGGGACAATCCCCAACCTCCCTGGCACGCACCGGTTGATTTTTGGACCACAACAATCCCGGACCCAAGACCCACCCCAAAAACCGTAGGCTATAGCACATCGATTTGGCCTGAAAATGCCCCTTATCACTTTGTTTTTCCCATTTGTCCCCCCAAATTGCCACAAAAAATTAAACAAACCATACTCGGACGATCGCCAACCTCCCTGGCATGCCCAAGTCAATTTTTCACCCACAGCACGCCTGTACCCCATGCCTACACTCAAAATCGTGGGCTATAGAACATCGATTTCGCCTGAAAATGCCCCTTTTACTCCGATTTGCTAGTTTGTCCACCGAATTGCCAATGAAAAATTAAATGGACCACACAGGAACGTTCCCCAACCTCCTTGGAATGCCCCGATCGATTATCTTCCCACTGCATGCCTGGACCCTATGCCCACCCCCAAAACCGTAGGCCATAGCACACCGATTTAACTCGAAAATGCCCCATTTGCTCAATTTCGCCCGTTTGTCTACCAAAATGGCCACAAAAATTAAACGGACCACACTAGGATGACCTCCAACCTCCGTAGCATGCTCTGGTCAATTTGTGGCCTAAAGCATACCCGAACCCCGGGCCCACCCTCAAAATCATGGGTTATATCTCACCCATTTAGCCCATACACGCCCTGTTAGCTCCATTTTGCCAATTTGTCCACCCCAAATGTCCGTGAAAAATTAAACACACCACACTGGGATGATCCCAACCTCCCTGGCATACCTCGATCGATTTTTAGCCCAACCCTGAAACCGTGTGATATAGCACACCGATTTTGCCCGAAAATACCCTAATTGCTCTGTTTCACCCATTTATCCACACAAAAGTCCACAAAAAATTAAACGGACCACACTGGAACGATCCCCAACCTCCCTGAGATGCCCCGCCCGAGTTTTGACCCATAGCACACCCGAGCCCTCCCACTAAACCGTGGACTATGGCCCATAATTTTGCTCTAAAATGATCCAACATCCCTGGCACTCCTCAGTCAATTTTTGGGCCACAGTACGCCCGGAACTTTGGCCGACCGCCAAAACCGTGGGCTATAGCACACCAATTTAGCCCAAAAATGCCCTGTTTGCTCCGTTTCGCCCATTTGTCCTCATAAATGTCCACAAAAAATTAAACAGACTACAATGGGACGATCCATAACCACCCTGTTATGGACCAATTGATTTTTGTCCCACAGTATGCCCGGACCCTAGCCCCACCCCTAAAATTGTGGGCTATAGCACACCGATTTGGCCCGAAAATGCCTTATTTGCTCCGTTTTGCTCGTTTGTCCACCCAAATAGCCACGAAAAATTAAACGGACCATACTGGGATGATTCCCAACCTCACCTGTATGCCTCAGTCGATTTTCAGCCCACAACATACCCGAAACTAGGCCCACCCATGAAACTGTGGGCTATAGCACAAAGATTTGGCCCAAAAATGCCCCGTTCGCTTTGTTTCGACTGTTTGTCCACCCAAATAGCCACTAAAAATTAAACAAACCACACTGAGATAATCCCCAACCTCCCTGGCAAACCCTGGACAATTTTTGGCCCATAGAACGCCCGGACCCCGAGCCCACCATTGAAACCATGGGCTATAGCACACCGACTTAGCCCAAAAATGCCCCTTTTACTCCATTTCGCCCGTTTGTCCTCCCAAATGGCCACAAAAATTTAAACGGACCACACTGGGATGATTCCCAACCTCCCTGGCATGCCTCGGTCAATTTTTGTCCCACATCACGCCCGGAACCCGGGTCAACCCCTGAAATCGTGGGCTATATAGCACACCGATTTAGCTAAAAAATTCCCCCCTTCGCTCCGTTTTGCCCGTTTGTCCACCCAAAAAGCCACAAAAAATTAAAATCACTACACTGGGATGATCCCTAACCTCCCTGACACGCCTCGATCAATTTTCTACCCCTAACACTCCCACTCCCAAAATTGTGGGCTATAGTACACTAATTTGGCCCAAAAATGCCTTGTTTGTTTGTTTCGTCGTTTAGTCCACCCAAATGACCATAAAAAATTAAACGGACCACACTAGATGATTCATAACCTCCCTGGTACACCCCAGTCGATTTTTGGCCTACATCATACCCGAAACCCCCCGCCCACCCCCAAAACAGTGATCCATAGCACACCAATTTTTCCTGAAAATGCCTCGTTCGCTCTGTTTTGTTCGTCCATCCAAAAGGTCACAAAAAATTAAACAGACCACATTGGGACAATCTCCAAACTCCCTCAAATGCCTCGATCAATTTTTAGCCCACAGCACGCCTGAACCCCGGGCCCTCTCCCAAAATCGTAGGCTATAGCACACCGATTTAGCCCAAAAATGCCCCATTCGCCCCATTTTTCCTGTTTGTCTACCCAAATGGCCACAAAACAATAAACGGACCATACTGGAATGATCCCTAACCTCCCTGGCATGCCCGGTTGATTTTCTGCCTATAGCACTCCTGAATCCCGGGCGCACCCCCAAAATCGTGGGCTATAGCATACCGATTTGGCCAGAAAATGACACCTTTGCCCTATTTCACCTATTGTCCACCCAAATGGCCACGGAAAATTAAACGAACCACACTGGGATGATCCCCAACCTCCATGGAATTCCCTGGTCGATTTTTGTCCCACAGCATGCCCGGATCCCGGGCCCATCCCCATAACCATGGGCTATAGCACATCAATTTGCTCTGAAAATGCCCTGTTTGCTTTGTTTCTCTCGTTTGTCCACCCAAATGGCCACGAAAAATAAAACGGTACACTCTAGGATAATCCCCAACTGCCTTAGAATGCCCTGATCAATTTTTGGCCCAAAGCACACCCGGACCCCGGACCTACCCCCAAAATCGTGGGCTATAGCACACTGATTTTGCTTGAAAATGCACCATTTGCACTGTTTCGCTCGTTTGTCCTTCTAAATCGCCACGAAAAAATTAAAAGAACCATACTCAGATGATCATCAACCTCTCTGGCATACCCCGGCCAACTTTTGGCATAATGTACGCTCGGTCCCCGTGCCAACCCCCAAAATCGTGGACTATAGAACACCAATTTTGCCTGAAAATGACCCGTTCTCCTCGTTTCACCAGTTTTTCCATCCAAATGGCCACGAAAAGTTAAACAGACCACACTGGGATGATCCCCAACCTCCCTGGCATACATCAATCGATTTTTAGCCCACAGTACGCCCGTACTTCGGACTGACCCCCGAAACCAAGGGCTATAGCATACCAATTTGGCTTGAAAATGCCCCATTCTCTCCGTTTTGCCCATTTATCTCCCTACATGGCCACAAAAAAATTAAATGGACCACACTGGGACGATCCCCAAATTCCCTGGCATGCCCTGATCAATATTTCCCCCACAGCATGCTTGGACCCCAAGCCCACCCCCGAAACTGTAGGCAATAGCACACTGATTTGGCCCAAAAATGCCCTGTTCGTCCGTTTGTCCACCCAAATGGCCATGAAAAATAAACAGACCACACTGGGATGATCCCCAACCTCCCTGTCATGCCCCAATTGATTTTTGGCCCACAAAACGCTCGAACCCTGGGCCCACCCCCAAAACCATGGTCTATAGTTTATCGATTTAGTCTGAAAATACCCCATTCACTCTGTTTGCCCGTTTGTCCACCCAAATGGTCAAGAAAAATTAAACGGACCATATTGGGATGATTCCTAACCTTCCTGGAACTACCCAACCTAGTTATGACCCACAGCACACCTGGACCCCTAGCCCATCCCCAAAACCATAAGCTATAGCACACCGATTTGGACCGCAGATGCCCCGTTCGCTCCGTTTCACCCGTTTGTCCATCCAAATGGCCATGAAAAATTAAAATGACCACACGGGGAAGATACCCAACCTCCCTGGCATGACTTAGTATATTTTTGACCCACATCATGCTCGAACCCCCATCCCACCCCCAAAACCGTGGGCTATAGCATACCTATTTGGCTCAAAAATGCCTTATTTGCTCCGTTTTGTAAGTTTGTCCATACAAATGGGCCCAAAAAATTAAACGGACAACATTGAGATGATCCCCAACCTCCCTGGTATGCCCAGGTCAATTTTTGGCCCACAACGCACTTGGAAACCAAGCGCACCCTCGAATTGTAGCTATAGCACACCAATTTGGCATAAAAAAGCCTCGTTCGCTCTATTTCGCCCATTTGTCAACCCAAATGACCACAAAATGTTAAAACGGACCACACAGGGATAATACCCAACCTCCCAAGCATTCCCCAATCTATTTTTGACCCACAACTTACCCCATACCCGGGCCCACCCCAGAAATCATGGGCAATAGCACACCGATTTGGCTCTAAAATGCCCCGTCTGATCCATTTCTCCCATTGTCCCCTAAATATCCATGAAAAATTAAACGAACCATACTGGGACAATACTCAACCCCCTGGCATGCCCTGGTCGATTTTCAGCCCACAGCATGCCCAAACATTGGTCCCACCCCCAAAATCGTGGGCTATAGCACACCAATTTAGCCTGAAAATACTTCGTTAGCTCCGTTTTGTCCGTTTGTCCACTCAAATAGCCAAGAAAAATTAAATGGACCATACTAGGATGATCTACAACCTATATAGAATGCCTCAAATGATATTTGGTCCACAGCACGTCCAGACCCTGGGCCCACCCCCTAAACTGTAGACTATAGCACATCGATCTAGCCTAAAAATACCCCATTTGCTCCGTTTTGCCTGTTTATCTACCAAATGGTGACTAAAAATTAAACGAACAGCACTGGGATGATCCCTAATTTTCCTGGCACACCCTGATCAATTTTTAACCCACAGCACGCCTAGACCCCAGGCCCACCCCCAAAATCGTAGGCTATAGGACACCAATTTGGCTCGAAAATGCCCTCTTTGCTCTGTTTCATTCATTTGTCCTCCCAAATGGCCACAAAAAGTTAAAAGGACCACACTGGGACAATCCTCAACCTCCCTGGCATGCCTCGATCAATTTTCAACCAACAGCTTGCCCGATCCCCGGGCCGACCCCTAAAATCATGGGCTATAGCACACGGATTTGGCTAAAAAATGTCCCGTTCGCTCTATTTTGCCTGTTTGTCCCCTTAAATAGCCACAAAAAAATAAATGGACCACACTGAGATGATACTCAACCACCCTGGCATGCCCTGATCGATTTTTGGCCTACAGCACGCTTGGAACTCAGGTCCACCACCAAAATCGTTGGCTATAGCACACCGATTTGGAACAAAAAATATCCATTCACTCCATTTTGCACTTTTGTCCACACAAATGGCCAAGAAAAATTAAATGGACCACGCTGGGATAATCCCCTGCCTCCCAAGAATGCCCCAGTCGACTTTCAGCCCATAGCACGCTCAGACCTTGAGCCCACCTCCAAAACTGTAGGCTACATAACACCAATTTGGCCAGAAAATTCCTCGTTCACTCCATTTTGCTCGTTTGTTCACCCAAATGGCCACGAAAAATTAAACAGACCACACTGGGATGATACCCAACCTCCCTGGCACATTTTTATTGATATTTGGCCCACGAAATTGTCGGACCCTTAGCCCACCCCCAAAACCGCGGGCTATAGCTTATCACTTTAGCCCAAAAATGTCCAATTTGATTTTTTTCGCCTGTTTCTCTACCCAAATGACCACGAAAAATTAAATGGATCATAATGGGATGATCCCCCATCTCCCTGCCATGCCACAATTGATTTTTGGCCCACAGCACACTCAGACCCTAGGCCCACCCCCAAAATCGTGGGCTATAGCACACCAATTTGTCCCAAAAATGCCCTGTGCGCTTTGTTTTGCTCGTTGGTCCACCCACCTGTCCCCAAAAAATTAAACGGACCATACTGACACCTTTCCCAACCTCCCCGTCACACCCTGATCAATATTTATCCCACAGTACACCCAAACCTCAGGCCCACCCCCAAAACCGTGGGCTATCGCATACGGATTTCACTCGAAAATTCCCCGTTCACTCTGTTTTGCTTATTTGTCCACCTAAATGACCACAAAAAATTAAATGAACCATACTGCGATGATCCCCATCCTCCCAGGAACACCTCAGTCAATTTTCTGTAAAGAGCACGCCCAAACTGTGGGCCCACCCCCTAAACCGAGGGCTATAGCATACCAATTTGGCCCGAAAACACCCCGTTTGCTTTATTTTGCCCATTTGTCCACCCAAATAGCAACAAAAAATTAAACGAACCTCACTGGGATGATACCCAACCTCCCTAGCACGTACCCATCAATTTTAACCCACAGAACGCCCGAACCTTCCGCCCACCCTCGAAATCGTGGGCTATAGCACAGCGATTTGGCCCGAAAATACCTCATTCGCTCTGTTTGCCACTTAAATGGCCACGAAAAGTTAAATGGACCATATTGGGACAATTCCCAACCTCTCTGGCATGCCCCGATATATTGTCGGCCCATAACCCCCTAGACTTAGGCCCAACCGTAAAACCGCAGGCTATAGGACACTGATTTCATCCAAAAATGTCCCGTTCGCTCCGTTTCACCCGTTTATACAGCCAAATGGCCCTAAAAATTTTAATGGACCATACAAGGATGATCCCCAACCTCCCTGGCCCACCCCAATTAATTTTTAGCCTACAGTAGCCCGGACCCCAAGACCACCCCTAAAACGGTGGGCTATAGCACACTGATTTGGCTCAAAAATACCCTGTTCGCTCCGTTTTACCATTTGTCCCTCTAAATGGCCACAAAAAATTAAACGGACCAAACTAAGATGATCCCCAACCTCCCTATCATGCCACGGTTGATTTCGACCCACAACACGCCTGGACCCCGACACACCCCCAAAATCGTGGGCTATAGAACACCAATTTGGCCCAAAAATGCCTCGTTCACTTTGTTTCACCCGTTTGTCCATCGAACTGACCATGAAAAATTAAACGGAACATACAAGAACTATCCCCAACATCCCTGGCATGGCCCGGTTGATTTTCGACCCATAGCATGCTTGAAACCTCGGGCCCACCCCTGAAACCATGGTCTATAGCACACTGATTTGAATCGAAAATGAACCTTTTGCTTTGTTTTGCCCGTTTGTCCACCCAAATAGCTAGGAAAAGTTAAACGAACCACACTGGGATGATACCCAACCTCTCGGGCATGCGCGGATTGATTTTTGGCTCACAACCTGCCAGAACACCGAACCCACCCCCATCGGGCTATAGCATACCTATTTGGCTCGAAAATGTCGCATTTGCTCCATTTTGTCGGTTTGTCCACACAAATGGCCACAAAAAATTAAACGAACCACACTGGGATAATCCCCAACCTCCCTATTATGCCTAGATCAATTTTCGGCTCACAACACGCTTGGAACCCGAGCCCACCCACGATTTGTAGCTATAGCACACCAATTTGGCATAAAAAAGCCTCGTTCGCACTGTTTCGCCCATTTGTGAACCCAAATGGCCACAAAATATTAAACGGACCACACAGGGATAATCCCCAACCTCCCATGCATGCACCAATCTATTTTTGACCCACAGCTCGCCCCATCCCTGGGCCCACCCCCAAAATCATGGGCTATAGCACACCGATTTGGCTCTAAAATGCCCTGTTCGCTCTGTTTCTCCGTTGTCCCCTAAATAGCCATGAAAAATTAAACTAACCATACTGGGACAATAATTAACCCACCTGGCATGCCCTGGTTGATTTTCAGTCCACAGAATGCCGAAACACTGGCCCCACCCCTAAAATAATGGGCTATAGCGCACCAATTTAGCGTGAAAGTACTCCGTTCGCTCCGTTTTGTCTGTTTGTCCACTCAAATGGTCAAGAAAAATTAAATGGACCATACTAGGATGATCTCCAACCTCTTTAGCATGACTCAGATGATTTTTGGCCCACAACATGCCCAGACCCCGGGCCCACCCCCCAAATCGTAGACTATAGCACATCGATCTAGCCTGAAAATACCCCATTCGCTCCGTTTTGCCCGTTTATCTACCAAATGGCGACAAAAAATTAAAAGAACAGCACTAGGATGATCCCCAATTGACCTGGCATACCCTGATCAATTTTTCGCCCACAGCACGCCTAGACCCCAGGCCCACCCCCAAAACCGTATGCTATAGGACACCAATTTGGCCCAAAAATGTCCTGTTCACTCTGTTTCATTCATTTGTCCTGGCAAATGGCCACAAAAATTTTAAAGGACCACATTGGGACAATCCTCAACCTCTCTGGCATGCCTCAATCAATTTTCAACCAACAGCTTGCCCGATCCCCGGGCCCAACCATAAAATTATGGGCTATAGTACACCGATTTGGCTAAAAAATGTCCCATTCACTCCATTTTGCCTGTTTGTCCCCCTAAATAGCCACAAAAATTAAACGGACCACTCTAAGATGATCTTCAACCACCTTGTCACATCCTTATCGATTTTCATCCCATAGCATGCCCGGAACTCAGGTTCACCATTAAAATCGTTGGCTATAGCACACCGATTTGGACCAAAAATATCCATTCATTCTGTTTTGCCTGTTTGTCCACACAAATGGCCAAGAAAAATTAAACGGACCACGCTGGTATGATCCCCAACCTCCCTAACATGCCCCAGTCTATTTTCAGCCCATAGAACGCCCGAACCTCGAGCGCACCTCCAAAACTGTAGGCTACATAACACCAATTTGGCCTGAAAATTCCTTGTTCACTCTATTTTGCTCGTCTGTTCACCTAAATGGCCACAAAAAATTAAACGGACCACACTGGGACGATCCCCAACCTCCCTGGCACATTTTGATTGATATTTGGCACATGGCATAGTCGGACCCTTAGCCCACCCCCAAAACCGCGGGCTATAGCTTATCGATTTGGCCCAAAAATGTCCAATTCGATACGTTTCGCCTGTTTCTTCACCCAAATGACCACAAAAAATTAAATGGACCATACGGGGATGATCCCAAATCTCCCTACCATTCCACAATTGATTTTTGGCCCACAGCACAATCAGACCCTGGGCCCACCCCTGAAACCGTGGGCTATAGCACACCAATTTATCCCAAAAATGCCTTGTTTGCTTTGTTTTGCTCGTTGGTCCACCCACCTATCCCCCAAAAATTAAAAGGACCATACTTAGACCTTTACTAACCTCCCTGGCATGCCTTGATCAATATTTAACCCACAGTACGCCCAAACCTAGGGCCCACCCCTAAAACCATGGTCTATCGCATACGGATTTCACTCAAAAATTCTTCGTTCACTCTGTTTTGCTCGTTTGTCCACCTAAATGGCCACAAAAAATTAACCGAACCACCCTGGGATGATCCCCATCCTCCCAGGAATGCCCCAGTTGATTTTCTCTTAATAGCACGCCCGAACTGTGGGCCCAACCCCTAAATCGTGGGCTATTATTTCGCCCATTTGTCCACCCAAATAGCCACAAAAAATTAAACGAACCTTACTAGGATGATCCCCAACCTCCTTAGCACGTCCTCATCAATTTTTAATCAACAGAACGCCCGAACCTTTGGCCCACCCCCGAAATCGTGGGCTATAGAACACCGATTTGGCCCGAAAATACCTCATTCGCTCTGTTTGTCCACTTAAATGGCCATGAAAAGTTAAACAGACCATACTGGGACAATTCCAAACCACCCTGGCATGGCCTAATATATTTTTGACCGATAACCCCTAGACTTAGGCCCACCCCTAAAACCGCGGGCTATAGAACAATGATTTGGCCCGAAAATATCCCGTTCGCTCCGTTTCACCCATTTGTCTAGTCAAATGGCCCCAAAAAATTTAATGGACCATACAAGGATGATCCCCAACCTCCCTAGCCTACCCCAATTAATTTTTAGCCTGAAGTATCCCGGACCCCAGGACCACCCCTGAAATGGTGGGCTATAGCACACTGATTTGACTCAAAAAATACCCTGTTCGCTCTGTTTTCCCATTTGTCCCCCTAAATGGCCACAAAAAATTAAACGGTACACACTGGGATGATTCCCAACCTCCCTGGAATGCCACGGTTGATTTTTGACCCACAACATGCCTAGACACCGACACACACCCAAAATCGTGGGCTATAGAACACCAATTTGGCCCAAAAATGCCTCGTTCACTTTGTTTCACCCGTTTGTCCATCGAACTGACCATGAAAAATTAAACGGAACATACAAGAACTATCCCCAACATCCCTGGCATGGCCCGGTTGATTTTCGACCCATAGCATGCTTGAAACCTCGGGCCCACCCCTGAAACCATGGTCTATAGCACACTGATTTGAATCGAAAAAGAACCGTTTGCTTCGTTTTGCCCGTTTGTCCACCCAAACAGCTATGAAAAGTTAAAAAACCCACACTGGGATGATCCCCAACCTCCCGATCATGCAAGGATTGATTTTGGCCCATAACACGCCCGAACACCAGGCCCAACCCCAAAATCATGGCCTACAACACACCAATTTCGCCCAAAAATGCCCCGTTCACTCCGTTTCACTCGTTTGTCCATGCAAATGGCCACAAAAAATTAAACGGACCATACTGGGAAGATGCTCAACCTCCATGGCATGTCCCAGTCGAGGTTTGGCCAACAGCACAACTGGACCCCGAGCGCACCCCCAAAACCTTGGGCTATAGCATACCGATTTGGCCTGAAAATGCCTTATTCGCTCTATTTCTCCCGTTTGTCCCCCAAATGGACATGAAAAATTAAAAGGACCACACTAGGACGATCCCCAACCTCTGTCGCATGCCCCAGTCGATTTTTTGACCACACCACTCCCGTACCACAAGCCCACCCTCAAAACCATGGGCTATAGGCCATCGATTTGGCCCGAAAATGCCCCGTTTGCTCCATTTCACTCGTTTATTCACCTAAATGGCCACAAAAGAATTAATGGGCCATAATAGGATGATCCCCAGCCTTCCTAACATGCCCCAGTTGATTATTGACCCACATCACTCCCATACCCTGGGCCCACCCCAAAATCGCAGGCTATAGAACACCGCTTTAGCCCGAATGCCCCGTTCACTTCGTTTCATCTGTTTCTCCACCCAAGTGTCCACAAAAAATTAAACTAGATACACTGGGATGATCCCCAACCTTTTTGGCACTCCTCGATCAATTTTTGGCCCACAGAACACCCGAACATTGGGCCCACCCTCAAAATCATGGGCTATAGCAAATTGATTTGGCCCAAAAAATGCACCGTTCACTCCGTTTCGCCCGTTTGTCCACACAAATGGCCATAAAAAATTAAACGTACCATACTGGGATGATCCCCAACCTCCTTGTCATTCCCCAGTCAATTTTCAACCCACAGCACGCTCGGACCCTAGGCCCACACCTAAAACCGTGGGCTATTGTACATCGATTTGGCTCGAAAATGCCTCGTTCACCCCATTTGCCTATTTGTCCACCCAAATAGCCTCGAAAAATTAAACGGACCACACTAGGATGATCCAAACCTCCCTGGCATGCCCCAGTTGATTTACATCACACAACACGCCCGGACTGCGGCCTACCCCCAAAACCGTGGGCTATAACACACCGATTTGGCCTAAAAATGTCCTATTCGCTCCGTTTTGCCTGTTTGTCCACCCAAATGGCCATAAAAAAATTAAATGGGCTACATTGGGATGATCCCCAATCTCCCAAGAATGCCCCAATTAATTATTTGCCCACAGCACGCCTGGACACCTGGACCTCCCCCAAAACCATGGGCTATAGCACACTAATTTAGACTAAAAATGCCCCGTTCACTCTGTTTCGCCCGTTTATTCACACAAATGGCGACAAAAAATTAAACGGACCACATTGGGATGATCCCAAACCTCCTTGGCATGCCCCAATTAATTTTGACTACAGCATGCCCGGACCCCGAGCCCACCCCCAAAATTGCAGACTATAGTACACCGATTAGGCCCTAAAATACCCCATTCACTCCGTTTTTCCCATTTGCCCATCCAAATGGCCTTAAAAAATTAAACGAACCGCACTAGGACGATCCCAAACCTCCCTGGCATGCCCCAGGTGATTTTCCATGCACAACACGCCCGGACACCAGGTGCACCCCAAAAGCGTTGGCTATAGCATACCGATTTTACCCTAAAATGCCACGTTCGCTCTATTTCGCCTGTTTATCCCCCCAAATGGCCACAAAATATTAAACAGATCATACTAGGATGATCCCCAACCTCCCTGGCATGCCTCAATTGATTGTCTGCCTATAGCACGCACGGACCCTTAGCCCACCCCCAAAACCATGGGCTATTGCACACTAATTTGGCCAGAAAATGCCTCGTTCGCTCTGTTTCGCTTGTTTGCCCATCCAAAGGGCCCCAAAAAACTAAAGGACAACACTAGGATGATCCCCAACCTCCCTGCATGCCCCAATTGATTTTTGGCCCACAGCACGCTCGGAACCCGAGCCCACCCCCAAAACTGTGGGCTATAGCACACCAATTTGACCCAAAAATGCCCCATTCACTCCGTTTCATTCGTTTATCCACCCAAATGGCCACAAAAAGATAAACGGACCACATTGGGATGATCCCCAACTTACCTGGCACACCAAGTTGATTTTCAGCCCACAGTATGCTCGGACCCTGAGCCTACCCCAGAAACCATGGGCTATAGCACACTGATTTGGCTCGAAAATACCCCGTTTGCTATGTTTCACCCATTTGTCCACCCAAATGTCCACAAAAAATTTAACGGGCCATACTGGGATGATCGCCAACATCCCTAGTGCTCCCCAGTAAATTTTTGGCCTACAGAATACCCGGACCCTTGGCCTAACATGAAACCGTGGGCTATAGCACACCGATTTAGCTCGAAAATGCCCCGCTCGCTCCATTTTGTCTATTTGTCCACCCAAATGGCCAAGAAAATCTAAGCGGACCACACTAAGATGATCCCTAACCTCCCTCGCATGCCTCAATTGATTTTCAGCCCACAGTACAGCGAATCCCAGGCCAACCCACGAAATCATCGGCTATAGCACACCAATTTGTCCCAAAAATGCCCCGTTTGCTCAGTTTCGTTCGTTTGTCCACCCAAATGGCAATAAAAGTTAAGCACACCATACTGGGATGATCTCCAACCTCCTGGAATGACTCAGTCAATTTTTGGCCCATAGAACGCCTGCACCCCAGGCCCACCACCGAAACCATGGGCTATAGCACACCGATTTGGCTTGAAAATGCCCCGTCCGCTTTGTTTCACCCATTTGTCCACCACCCATTTGTCCACCCAAATGGCCACGAAAAATTAAACGGACCACACTGGAATGATTCCTAACTTCCCTGGCATGCCCCGATCAATTTTTGGCACACAACACACCCGAACCTCAGGCCCAGCCCAAAAATGTAGGCTATAATACATAAATTTGACCCAAAAATGCCCCATTCGCTTCGTTTCACCCGTTTGTCCACCCAAATAGTGATGAAAAATTAAATGAACCATACTGGGAAGATCCCCAACCTCCATGGCATGTCCCGGTCGATTTTCGCCCCACAGCATGCCCTAACCCCGGGCCCATCCCTAAAACTGTGCGCTATAGCAAACCGATTTAGCCCAAAATGCCTCGTTCGGTCCGTTTTGCATATGTGTCCCCACAAATGGCTACAAAAAATAAAACGGACTGTACTTTGACTTTCCCCAACTTCCTGGAATACCCTGGTCGATTTTTGGCCCACAGCACGCACAGACCCCGGGCCACCCCTAAAATCATGGGCTATTGCAAACCGATTTAGCCCAAAAATACCCCATTTTCTCGTTTCACCGGTTTGTCTACCCAATGGCCACGAAAAAATAAATGAACCACACTGGATGATCCCCAACCTCCTTGGCACGCCCCGGTCTATTTTTAGACCACAGGACGCCCGAACCCCAGGTCCACCCCCGAAACCGTGGGCTATAGCACACCTATTTGGCTCTAAAATACCTTGTTCGCTCCGTTTCGCCCGTTTATCCGCCCAAATAGCCACAAAAAATTGAACGGACCACACTGGGACAATCCCCAACCTCCCTGGCATACACCGGTCAATTTATAGCCCACAGTACGCTTGGACGTTGGGCTCACCCCTAGAATCGTGGGCTATAGTACACCAATTTGGCTCAAAAATGCCCCGTTCGCCACGTTTCACCTGGCAAATAGCCACGAAAAATTAAACGAACCACGCTGAGATGATCTCCAACCTCTATGGCATTCTAAGACCAATTTTCAACCTATATCACTCTCGAATATTGGGTCCACCCCCAAAACCGTGGGCTATAGCACACCGATTTGGGACAAAAATGCCTCATTCATTTTGTTTCACCCATTTGTCCACCCAAATGGCCACGAAAAATTAAACAAACCATACTGGGACAATCCCCAACCTCCTTGGCACGCCCTAGTTGATTTTTGGCTTATAGAAAAACCCAGAACAAGGATCCACCCCCAAAACCATGGGCTATAGCACATCGATTTGGACAAAAAATGAGCCTTATCATTTTGGTTTGCCTGTTTGTCCCCTCAAATGGACATGAAAAATTAACGTGCCATACTCGGATGTTCCCTAACCTCCCTGGCATACCTAGGTCTATTTTTAACCCACAGTACGCCCGTACCCTAGGCTCACACCCGAAATCGTGGGCTATAGCACATCGATTTTGCCCAAAAATGCCCCTTTTGCTCTGTTTTGCCAGTTAGTCCACCGAAATGGCAATGAAATATTAAACAGACCACACAGGAATAATCTCCAACCTCCTTTCCATGCCCTGGTTGATTATCTGCCTACAGAATGCCTGGACCCTATGCCCACCCCCAATACCATGGGCTATAGCACACCGATTTAATCCAAAAATGCCCTATTTGCTCCGTTTCACCCATTTTTCCACCAAAATGGCCACAAAACGTTAAACAAACCATACTGGGATGACCCCCAACATCCCTATCACGCCCTAGTCGATTTTCAGCCTAAAGCGTGATCGAACCCCAGGCCTACCCCCTAAACCATGGGCTATATCTCACCGATTTATCCCGTACACGCCCTGTTAGCACCGTAAACAGACCATACTGGGATGATCCCATATCCATGGCATGCCCCGATCGATTTTTGGCCCATCCCCAAAACTGTGTGATATAGCACACTGATTTGGCCCGAAAATGTCCCGTTCGCTCCGTTTTGCCTTTTTGTCAACCTAAAAGGCCACAAAAAATTTAACGAATCACACTGGGTCGATCCCTAATCTCCCTGTAATGACCCGATCAATTTTTGTGCCACAATATGCCCGCATCCCGGGCCCACCCCTAAAACTGTGGGCTATAGCACACCAATTTGTCCCAGAAATGCCCGTATGCTTTGTTTCGGTCGTTTGTCCAGCCAAATGGCCACGATAAATTAAACGGATCATATTGGGACAATCCCCTACCTCCCTGAGATGCCTCAGCCGATTTTTAGCCCATAGCACACCCGGTCCCACCCCGTAAACCGTGGACTATATCACACAAATTTTGCTTGAAAATGTCTAATTCGCTCCGTTTCCCCCGTTTGTCCACCCAAATAGACATGAAAAATTAAACGAACCACACAGGGATGACCCCTAACATCCTTGGTATGCCTCGATCGATTTTCAACCCACAGCACGCCCTTACCATGGGGCCATCCACAAAATTGTGGGCTATGGCACATCGATTTAGCTCGAAAATGCCTCGTTCGCTCGGTTTCACACGTTCATCCCCTCAAATGTCCATGAAAAAAAGGACCACACTTTGACTATCCGCAATATACTAGGCATTCCCTGGTCGATTTTTGGCCCACATCACGCCCGAACCCCGGGCCGACCCCCAAATCATGGGCCATAGCACAATGATTTAGCCCAAAAATGCCCTGTTTGCTCCATTTTGCCCGTTTGTCCACCAAAAATTAAACAGACTACACTGGGACAATCCGCAACCTCCCTAGCATGCCTCAGTCAATTTTTGGCCCACAGAATGCCCAGACCTAGAGCCCACCCTTAAAACCGTGGACTATAACACAATGATTTGGCCCGAAAAAGCCCCGTTCGCTCGGTTTCGTCCGTTTGTCCTCCGAAATGGCCAGGAAAAATTTATGGAGTACACATGGATGATCCTCAACCTCCATGACATGCCCCAGGAAACTTTTGGCCAACAAAACTCTGGTACACTGAGCCCAGCCCCAAGATCATGGGATATAGCACACCAATTTGGCCCAAAAATGCCTCGTTCACTTCGTTTCACCTGTTTGACCACCCCAAATGGCCACAAAAAATTAAACGAACAACACTTGGATGATCCCCAACCTCCCTGGCATGCCCCAGTAAATTTTAGGCCCATAGCATGCCTGGACCTTGGGCCCACCCCTGAAACTGTGGTCTACAGCACACCGTTTGGCCTAAAAATGCCCGTTTACTCTGTTTCGCCTGTTTGTCCACACAAATGGCCACGAAAAATTAAACGGACCACACTAGGATTATCCAAAACTTCCTTGACACACTCGGCCAATTTTTAGCTCACAGAACGCCCGGACCCCGGGCCCACCCCCAAAATCGTGGGCTATAGCACACCGATTTAGCCCGGAAATACCCCGTTCGCTATGTTTCGCACGTTTATCCCCCTAAATGGCCACAAAAACTTAAACAGGCCACACTGGGATGATCCCCAAACTCCCTGGAATGTCCCGATCTATTTTAGGCTCACAGTACGATCGGACCCTGAGCCCACCCCGAAATCGTGGGTTATAGCACACCGATTTGACCCAAAAATACCTTGTTCTCTCTATTTTGCTCATTTGTCTACCCAAATAGCCACAAAAATTAAATAGACCACACTGGGATGATTCCCATCCTCCATGGAACTCGGTCTCACCCCCAAAACAGCAGGCTATATCACACCAATTTGTCTCGAAAAAGCCCTGTTTGCTCCGTTTCACCAATGTGTCCACCTAAATGGCCAGAAAAAATTAAACGGACCACACTGGGATGATCGCCAATATCCCAAGCATGCACCTGTAGATTTTCAGCCCACAACATCCCAGGACCCTGGGCATACCCCCAAAACCATGGGCTATAACACACCAATTTGGCCCGAAAATGCCCCATTCGCTCTGTTTCATCTGTTCGTGCACCCAAATGGCCACGAAAAGTTAAATAAACTACACTGGGATGATCCCCAACCTCCCTGCCATGCCCCAGTCGATATTTTGCCCAAGAATGCTTGGACCATGGGCCCACCCTCAAAATCATGGGCTATAGCACATCGATTTGGCTTGAAAATAACTCGTTCCCTCTGTTTTGCTCGTTTGTCCAACAAATTTTCCACGAAAAATTAAAAGGACCACACTAGAATGATTCCAATCCACCCTAGCATGCTTTGAATGATTTTTAACCCACAGCAGGCCCGAAACCCAGGCCCACTCCCTAAACCATGGACTATAGCACACCAATTTTTCCCAAAAATTCCCCGTTCGCTCTATTTTGCCCGTTTGTCCACCCAAATGTCCACAAAAAATTAAACAAACCACACTGGGATGAGACCCAACCTCCCTGACTTCCCCCGATCGATTTTCAACCCACAACACGCTCGGACCCTAAGCCCACCCCCCAAAGTGTGGGTTATATAGCACACCAATTTGGCCTAAAATGCTCCGTTTGCTCTGTTTCTCCCGTTTGTCCACCCAAATGGCAATAAAAAATTAAACGGACCACACTAGGATGATCCCAATCCTCCCTGGCATGCCCTAATAAACTTTGGCCTATAGCACGCTAGGAAGCTGGGTCCACCCCCAAAAACGTGGGCTATAGCACACCGATTTGGCCTGAAAAAGCCCCGTTTGCTCTATTTCGTCTGTTTACCCAAATAAATGGCCACAAAAAGTTGAACAAACCACACTGATATGATACCCAACCTTCCTGGCATGCCCTGGTTAATTTTCGGTCCAATCACGCCTGGAACCCTAGCCCACCCTCAAAACCTTGTACTATAGCACACCAATTTCGCCCGAAAATGCCTTGTTCACTCCGTTTTGCCCATTTATCCACACAAATGGCCACAATTAATTAAACGGACCACACTAGGATGATCCCCAACCTCCCTATCATGCCCCGATAAATTTTTGGCCCACACCACGCCCGTAACCTGGGCTCACCGCCGATACTGTAGGCTATAGCACACCAATTTGGCCCAAAAATGCCTTGTTCGCACCGTTTTGCCCGTTTGTCCACCTAAATGGCCACAAAAAATTAAACGGACTATACTGGGACGATACCCAAACTCCCTGGCATGCCCTTATCAATTTTTATCCCACGTCATGCCCAGACCCATGGCCCATCCCCAAAAATGTCGGCCATAGTACACTGATTTAGCTCAAAAATATCCCATTTGCTTCATTTTGCCCATTTATCCACACAAATGGCCACAGAAAATTAAATGGACCACACTAGGACTATCCTCAACCTCCCTGGCATGCCCCAGTTGATTTTTGTCCCACAACTCGCCCGGAACCTGGGCCCATCCCAAAAACCATGGGCTTTAGCACACTATTTTCTCTCGATAATTCTCTGCTCGCTCCGTTTCACCCATTTGTCCAAGTAAATGGCCAGGAAAAATAAATAGACCACACTGGGATAATACCCAACCTCCATGGCATGCCCCAGTCAATTTTTGGCCCATAGCACGCCTGGACCCTGGGCCCACCCCCAAAACTGCAAGCTATAACACATCGAGTTGGCCAGAAAAAGCCTTGTTCGCTCCGTCTCGCCCATTTGTCCACCCAAATGACCACAAAAAATTAAAAATACCACACTGGGATGATCCCCAACTTCCCTGGCATGCCCAGGTCAATTTTTGGCCAACAACACGCTTGAACCTCAGGCCCACCCTCAAAATTGTAGGATATAGCACACCGATTTAGTCCGAAAACTCCCCGTTCACTCCATTTCATTCATTTATCAACCTAAATAGCCACAAAAAATTAAACAGACAATACAGGGATGATCATCAACCTTCCTGGCATGCCTTAGTCCTTTTTTTGCCTACAACACTCCTAGATTGTGGGTCCACCTCTAAAACCGAGGGCTATAGCACACCGATTTGGCTCGAAAATGGCCCTTTCACTCCATTTTGCCTATTTTCCACCCTAATAGCCACGAAAAATTAAACAAACCACACTAGAATGATCCCCAACCTCCTTGGAATGCCTTGATTGATTTTTGGCCCACAGCACGCCCGGACCCCAGGCCCACCCCTAATACTACATGCTATAGCACACCAATTTGGTACGAAAAAGCTCCGTTCTCTCTATTTCAACTATTTGTCCATCCAAATGTCCATAAAAAATTAAACGGACCACACTGGGACTATCCTCGACCTCCCTGACATTCCACGATCAATTTTTAGACCATAGCACGCTCGAACCCCGGGTCCAACTCTAAAATTGTGGGCTATAGAACAATAATTTGGCCAGAAAATGCCTCGTTGCTCTGTTTCATCCATTTGTCCAACCAAATGGCCACGAAAACTTAAACGAACAATACTGGGAAGACACCCAACCTCCCAGTCACTCCCCAGTCAATTTTTGGCCCATACAACGCCTGGACCCCAGGTCCACCCCCAAAACCGTGGGCTATAGCACACCTATTTAGCCCGAAAATGCCCCATTTGCTCTGTTTCACCCGTTTGTCCTACCAAATGGCCACAAAAAATTAAACGGAACACACTAGGATGATTCCCAACCTCCCTTGCATGCTCCGATCAATTTTCAGCCCATAGCATGTCTGGACCCCATGCCCACCTCCAAAACCGCAGGCTATAGCACACCAATTTAGCTAGATAAAGCCATGTTCGCTCCATTACGCCTGTTTGTCCACCCAAATGGCCACAAAAAATTAAACAGACCACACTAGGATGATCCTTAACCTCTTTAGCATGGCCTGGTCAATTTTTGGCCCACAGCACGCCCGAACCCCGAGCCTACCCCCAAAACCGTGGGCTATAGCACACCTATTTGTTGCAAAAATTGCCCGTTTGCTCCAATTCGCTCGTTGTCCACCCAAATGGACATGAAAAATTAAAATAACCATATTGGGATGATCTCTAACCTCCCAGGCATGCTCGAGTTGATTTTTGCCCCATAACACACCCGAACCGCAGGCCCACCACAAAACCAAGGGTAATAGAACACCGATTTGGCCTAAAAATGCCCCATTCGCTCTATTTGGCCCGTTTGTCCACCCAAATGGCCATAAAAAATTAAACAGACCACACTGTGAAGATGCCCAACCTCCTGGTCACTTGCCGATATATTTTCAGCCCATAACACCCCTAGACCGCAGGCCCACCCCAAAATAGTGGGCTATAAAACACCGATTTGGTTCGAAAATGTCTCGTTTGCTCTGTTTCACCCGTTGTCCACCCAAATAGACACAAAAAATTAAACGGACCATATTAGGATTATCGTTAACCTCACAGGTATGACCCGATCAATTTGCAGCCCACAGTACACTCGAACCTCAGGCCTACCCCTAAATCTGTGGCCTATAGCACACCGATTTGGACTGAAAATGCCCCATTCGCTCCATTTGTCCACCCAAATGGCCACAAAAAGTTAAGCAAAATACACTAGGATGATCCTTAACCTCCATGGAATGCCTCAATTGATTTAAGGCCCACAGTACACCCGAACCTCGGGCCCACCCCTCAAATAGGGGGCTATAACACATCGATTTGGCCCGAATATGCCCCGTTTGCTTTGTTTTCCTCTGTTTTGCTCGTTTCTCCAACCAACAGCCCATGAAAAGTTTAACAGACCACACTAGGATGATCCCCAACCTCCTTGACATACCTCAGTCGATTTAGGGTCCACAGTATGCCCGAACCCTAGGCCCACCCCCAAAACTTTGGGCTATTACGCACCGATTTATCCCCAAAACACCCCATTCGCTCCATTTATCTCATTTGTCCAACCAAATGGCCCTACAAAAATTAAAAAACCACACTGGAATGATCCCAAACCTCTCTAGCATGCCTCAGTCAATTTAAGGCGCACAACACACCTGGAGCTCGGGGCCACCCCAAAAATCAGGGGCTATAGCACACCGATTTGGCCCAAAAATTCCCTATTTGCCCCATTTTGCTCGTTTGTCTAATAAAATGGACACAAAAAGTTAAACGGACCACACTGGGATGATCCCTAACCTCCCTATCATGCCTCGATTGATTTTAGGCCCACAACTTGCCTGAAATTTGGGCCCTCCCACGAAATCGTGGGCTATAGCACACCGATTTGGCTCGAAAATGCTTCGTTTTCTCTGTTTCGTCAATTTGTAAACCTAAATGGCCACGAAAAATTAAACAAACCATAATAAAATGATCCCCAACCTTCATGGAATGCCCTGATCAATTCCCAGCCCACAGCATACCCGGACTCCTAGACCACCCTCAAAACCATGGGCTATAGAACACCAATTTGGCCCCAAAAAATCCCCATTTGCTCCGTTTTGCCCATTTGCCCCCATGAATGGCCACGAAAAATTAAATAGACCAACACTGGGATAATCCTTAATGACCCACGTATGGCTCAGTTGATTTTTGGCCCACAAAAATCCCAAACCTCAGGCCCACACCCAAAACCGTAGGCTATAGCACACCGATTTTACTTGAATATGCCCCGTTTTCTCTATTTCACCTGTTTGTCCACCCAAATAGCCACAAAAAATTAAACGGCACACTGGGACGATCTCTAACCTCCCTGGCATACCCCAATTTATTTTCAGCCCATGCACGCTCGGACCGCAGGCCTACCCCTGAAACTGTGGGCTATAGCACCCCGATTTGGCTTAAAAATGCCACGTTCACTCCGTCTCGTTCGTTTGTCCACCTAAAAAGAAATGAAATATTTAATGGACCATACTGGGATGATCCCCAAGCTCCCTAGCAGGCGTAGGTCGATATTTGACCTATAGCACGCCAGGAACCCGGGCCCACCCTCAAAACCATGGGCTATAGCACACCGATTTAGCCTAAAAATACCCCGTTCGCTATGTTTGACCCATTTGTCCCCCTAAATGGCCACAAAATATTAAAAGGACCACACTAGGATGATCCCCAACCTCCCTGGCATGCCCCGGTCAATTTGTGGCCCTCAAAATTCCCTGATACTGAGTCCACTCCCGAAATTGTGGGTTATAGCACACTAATTTGGCCCGAAAATGCCTCGTTCTCTCCATTTCACCCATTTGTCCACCCAAATAGCCACAAAATATTAAACGAACTATAATGGGATGATCTCCATCCTCCCTGGCATGCCTCAATCAATTTTGGCCTACAGCACGCTTGAAACTTGGGCCCACACCCAAAACCATGGGCTATAGCATACCGATTTGGCCCGAAAAAGACCCGTTCGCTCTATTTCGTCTGTTTACCCACCCAAATAGCCACGAAAAAAGTAAAAAAAATATAATGGGATGATACCCAACCTCCTTGGCTTTCCCAAGCTGATTTTCGACCCACAACACACCCGAACCTCGAGCCCACCCTCAAAACCGTTGGCTATAGCACAACGATTTAACTCAAAAATGCGCCATTTGCTCTCTTTCATCCATTTGTCCACCCAAATGACCACGAAAAATTAAACGAACCATACTGGGATGATCCTCAACCTCCCTGGCATGCCCAGGTCGAATTTTGGCCTGCAGAAAGCCCAAACTCTATGCCCACCCTTGAAACTGTGGGCTATAGCACACCGATTTGGCCCAAAAATGCCCCGTTAGCTCCATTTTACCCGTTTGTCCACAAAAATAGCCACAAAAAATAAAATAGACCATGCTGGGATGATCCTAATCACTCTGGAATGCCCCGGTTGATTTTCATCCTACAACACGCCTAGACCTCAGGCCCACCCCCGAAACTGCGGGTTATAGCACATCGATTTAGACCCTAAAAGCCCTGTTCAATCCGTTTTGCCCATTTGTCCACTCAAATGGCCACAAAAAATTAAATGGACAACACTGGGATAATTCTCAACCTCTGTGGCACACCCCGGTAAGTTTTCAGCCAACAAGATGCCCGGACCCTCATCCCACCCCCTAAACCTAGGGCTATAGCACACTGATTTAGTATGAAAATGCCTCATTCTCTCCGTTTTGCTCGTTGTCCATCCAAATGGACACTAAAAATAAACAAACCACATTAGGATGATACTTAACCTCCCAAGCATGCCCCAGTCAATTTTGTTCCCATATCACGCTCGTACCCCGAGCCCACCCCCAAAACTGTGGGCTATAGCACACTAATTTGGCCCAAAAATGCCTCTTTCGCTCTGTTTCGTCCTTTTGTCCACCCATATTACCATGAAAAGTAAAGCAGACCACACTAGGACGATCTCCAACCTTCCTGGCATGCACCAATCAATTTTTGACCCATAGAACACCCGAACCCTAGGCCCACCAACAAATCAAGGGCTATAGCGCACCAATTTGGCCCGAAAATGCCCCGTTCGCACTTTTTTGCCTATTGTCCATCCAAATAACCATGAAAAATTAAACGGAACACACTAGGATGATCCCTAACCTTCCTGGCATGCCTCAGTTGATTTAAGACCCACAACATGCCTGGACCCTGGGCCCACCCTCAAAACCATGGGCTATAGCACACCAATTTGGCCCGAAAATGCCCTGTTCGCTCTGCTTTGCTCATTTGTTCAACCACCCAAAAAATTAAACTGACCATACTAGAATAATATTTAATCTACCTAGCATGCCCCGATCGATTTTGTCCTACAGCACGCCAGAACCCTGGGCCCCCAAAACCGTGGGCTATAGCACACCGATTTGGCCCGAAAATGCCCCGTTCCCTTCGTTTTGTCCATTTGTCAAGCCAAATGCCCAAAAAAAATTAAAGGGACAATAATGGGATGATCCCCAACCTCCCTGTCATTCCCCGGTCAATATTTGAATCACAACGCACCTGAAACCTAGGCCCAACCCCAAAACAGTTTGCAATAGCACCTCGACTTGCCTTAATTCCCCGTTCACCCCCTTTCATCGGTTTGTTCCCTTAAATGGCCACAAAAAATTAAACGGACAAAACTGGGATGATTTCCAACCTCATTGGCATGCCTCGATTGATTTTCGGCCTACAGCATGCCTGAACCCCGGGCCCACCACCAAAATTGTGGGCTATTGCAGACCGAGTTAGACAGAAAATGCCTCATTCACTCTGTTTTGCCTGTTTTCCCACCCTAATGGCCTCAAAAAATTTAACAGACCACACTGGGATGATCCCCAACTTCCCTGGCATGCCCCGATCAATTTTTGGCCAACACCACGCCCAAACCTCGGGCCCACCCCTAAAATCGTAGGATATAGCACACCTATTTAGTTAAAAAAAACTCCCCGTTCGCTCTATTTCGTTTGCTTGTCCACCCAAATGGCCACAAAAAACTAAACAGACAATACAGGGACGATCATCAACCTCTCTAGCATGCCTCGATCAATTTTTGGCCCACAAAATGCCTAGAACGTGGGCCCACCCCCAAAACTGTGGGCTATAGCACACCAATTTGTCTCAAAAATGCCATGTTCGCTCTGTTTTACCCGTTTGTCCACCTTAATGGCCACAAAATATTAAACAGATCACATTGTGATGATTACTATGGCAGGACCCAGTCAAATTTTGGTCCACAGCATGCCTGGATCCCGGGCCCACCCCCGAAACCGTGGGATATAGCGCACCGATTTGTCCTAAAAATGCCCCTTTCCCTTTGTTTCGCCCATTTGTCCACTCTAATGGCCAGGAAAAACTAAAAAAATCATACTGGGATGATCCACAACCTCCCTGGCACGCCCCAGTCAATATTTGGCCCACAGCACACCCGGATCCCGAGCCCACCCCAAAAACTGCGTGCTATAGCATACTAATTTAGCCCAAAAAAGCCCCGTTCACTCTATTTCACCTGTTTGTCCACCCAAATGTCCACAAAAAATTAAACTGATCATACTCAGATAATCCCCAACCATCCTGGCATGCCGCGATCAATTTTTGGACTACTGAACGCCTGAACCCCCTGTCCAACCCTTAAATCGTAGGCTATAGAATAATGATTTGGCCAGAAAATACCCCGTTCGCTCCGTTTCGTCCATTTGTCCATCCAAATCGCCATAAAAATTTAAACGAACCATACTGGGAAGATACCCAACCTCCCAGGCACTCCCCTATTAATTTTTGGATCACAGCACGCCTGGACCCCAGGACCACCCCCAAAACTGTGGGCTATAGCACACCGCTTTGGCCCGAAAATGCCCCGTTTACTCCATTTTGCCCGTTTGTCCTGCCAAATAGTCGCAAAAAATAAAACGGAACACACTGGATGATTCCCAACCTCCCTGGCATACCCCGATCGATATTTAACCCATAGCATGCCTGGACCCTAGGCTCACCTCCAAAATCGCGGGCTATAGCACACCAATTTATCCAAAAAAAGCCCTGTTCGCTCCATTACGCCTGTTTGTCCACCCAAATGGCCACAAAAAATTAAATGGACTACACTAATATGATCCTTAACCTCCCCGTCATGCTCCTATTAATTTTTAGCCCACTATTTTGTCCAAAAATGCCCCGTTCACTCCAATTTGCCCGTTGTCCACCCAAATGGATACGAAAAATTAAACTGCCCACATTGGGATGATACCTAACCTCCCAAGAATTCCTGAGTCATGTTTTTTTCCCATGACACGCCTGGACTCCAGGCCCACCCCCAAAATTGTGAGTAATAAAACACCGATTTAGCCTAAAAATGCCTCGTTCGCTCTGTTTCACCTGTTTGTCCACCCAAATGGCCACCAAAAATTGAACGGACCACACTGGGAAGATCCCCAACCTCCTTGGCACATCCCGGTCTATTTTTGACCCACAAAACCTCTGGACCGTAGGGCCACCCCCAAAATAGTGGGCTACATCACACTAATTTGGTTCGAAAATGCCCTGTTTGCTCTGATTTGCCCATTGTCCACCCAAATGGACACAAAAAATTAAACGGACCATATTGGGATGATCCCTAACCTCCCATCCATGCCCCGATCGATTTACTTCCCACAGCACGCCCGAACCTCGTGTCCACCACCAAATCTGTGGGTTATAGCACATCGATTTGGAATAAAAATTTCCCGTTCGCTCCGTTTGTCCACCTAAGTGGCCACGAAAAGTTAAGAGAAATACACTGGGATGATTCTCAACCTCCCTGGAATTTTTGGATCGATTTAAGGACCATAGCATGCCCGGACCTTGGGGCCACCCCAAAAATCGTGGGCTATAACACACCGATTTGGCCTGAATATGCCTCGTTCACTCTATTTCACTCCGTTTTGCTCGTTTCTCTAACCAAGTGGCCACGAAACGTTTAACGGACCACACTGGGATGATCCCCAACCTCCCTGGCACGTCTCGATCGATTAAAGTTCCACAACACACCCAAACCCCAGGCCCAACCCCAAAATCGTGGGCTATAGCACATCGATTTGGCCTGAAAACACCCCGTTCGCTCTGTTCCTCTCATTTGTCCAACCAAATGGTCACAAAAATTTAAACAAACCACACTGGGATGATCCCCGACCTCCCTAGCATGTCCCAATAGATTTTAGGCTAATAACACGTGCGGACCCTGGTCCCACCCATAAAACTGTGGCCTATAGCACATCGATTTGGCTCAAAAAATGCTTTGTTCGCTCTGTTACATCAATTTGTACACCAAAATGGCCACGAAAAATTAAATAGACCACACTAGGACAATCCCCAACCTCCCTGGCATACCCCGATTAATTTCCATCCCACGGCATGCCCAGACCCCGAGCCCACCCCCGAAACCATAGGCTATAGAATACCGATTTGGCCCCAAAAAGTCCTATTTGCTCCATTTTTCATGTTTTCCTACAAGAATGGGCACAAAAAATTAAAAGGACCACACTGGGATGATCCTGAACGACCTTGATATGGCTCGGTCGATTTTTGGCCTACAAAAATCCCAAACCTTGGGCTCACCCCTAAAATCTTGGACTATAGCACATCGATTTTACCTGAATATGCCCCGTTTTCTCCATTTCCCCCATTTGTCCACCCAAATGGCCACAAAAATTTAAATGTACTGAACAAGAATGATCCCCAACCTCCTTGGCATGCCCCGATTGATTTTCATCCCACTGCACGCTCGGACCGCGAGCCCACCCCTAAAACTGTGGGCTACAGCACCCTGATTTGGCTCGAAAATGCCATGTTTGCTCCGTTTCGTCTGCTTGTTCACCTAAATACCGACAAAATATTTAACAGACCATACTAGGATGATACCCAACTTCCCTAACAGGCGTCGGTCAATATTCGGCCCATAGCACCCCTGAACCCCGGGCTCACCTCCAAAACCATGGGCTATAGCACACCGATTTAGCCCAAAAACACCCAGTTCGCTATGTTTAGCCTGTTTGTCCTCCCAAATGGCCACAAAAAAATAAACGGACCACACTGGGATAATTCCTAACCTCCCTGGCACACCTCGGTCGATTTTTGGCCCACAATACACCTGGACCCTGAGCCCACCCCTGAAACTGTAGGTTATAGCATCCCGATTTGGCCCAAGAATAGCTCGTTTTCTCCATTTCTCCCGTTTGTCCACCCAAATGGCCACAAAAAATAGAACGAACCATACAGGGATGATCCCCAACCTCCTTGGCACCCTTCGATCAATGTTTGGTCCAAAGAACGCTTGAAACCCAGGCCCACCCCCAAATATAGCACAATGATTTTTTCCAAAAATTCCCCGTTCGCTCCGTTTCGTCCATTTGTCCACCCAAATAGCCACAAAAAATTAAATGGACCGCACTGGGATGAGTCCTAACCTCCCTAATATGCCTCAGGTAATTTTCTGCCCACAGCACACCCGGACCCCGTGCCCACCCCTGAAACAGTGGGCTATAACACATCGATTTGGCCCAAAAATACCCCGTTTACTCCGTTTTGCCCGTTTGTCTACCCAACTAGCCACAAAAAAATAAATGGACCACACTAAGATGATCCACAACCTCCTATACACTCCCTGATCATTTTTTGGCAACCAATACACTCGAACCCCCTTTCCACCCCTAAAACCATGGGCTATAGCACCCCGATTTAGCCCAAAAATACCCTGTTCGCTACGTTTCACCCATTTTCCCCCTAATTGGCCACGAAAAATTAAATGGACCACACTGAGATGATCCCCAACCTCCCTATCATGCCACGGTCGATTTTTGATGCATAACATACCCTAACCCTGAGCCCATCCCCAAAATTATGGGTTATAGCATACCGATTTGGCCTAAAAATGCCTCGTTCGCTTCGTTTTGCCCGTTTGTCCACCCAAATAGCCACAAAATATTAAGCGGACCACACTGGGACAATCTCCATCCTTCGTAATATGCCTCAGGTTATTTTCGGCCCACAGCATGCCCGAAACCTGGGCCCACCCCTAAAACAGTGGGCTATAACACACCAATTTGGCCCGAAAATGCCCCGTTTTCTCCGTTTTATCCGTTTGTCTACCCAAATAGCCACAAAAAATTAAACGAACCACACTGGTATGATCCACAACCTCTCAGATACCTCAATAATTTCTCAGCATACAAAACACTCGAGCCCACTTCCCACCCCTACACCAATGGGCTATAGCACCCCAATTTAGCCAAAAAATACCCCGTTCACTACGTTTCGCCCATTTGTCCTCCCAAATGGCCACAAAAAATTAAACGGACCATACTGGGATGATCCCCAACCTCCCGGAAATGCCTCGGTCAATTTTCAATGCATTACATGACCTGACCCTGAGCCCATTCCCAAAACTGTGGGTTATAGAATACTGATTTGGCCCAAAAATGACCCGTTCACTCCGTTTCGCCCGTTTGACCACCCAAATGGCCACAAAATATTAAACAGACCTCACTAAGACAATATCCATCCTCCCTATCATGCCCCGATATATTTTGGCCTACAGCATGCCCGGAACCTAGGCCCACCCCCGAAATCGAAGGCTATAGCACACTCATTTGGCCCAAAAAATCCCCGTTCGCTTTGTTTCATCCGTTTTCCCACCCAAATGGCCACGAAAAGTAAAATGAACCACACTGGGATGATCCCTAATCTCCCTAGCTTGCATCATTCAATTTTTGGCACACAGTACGCTGGGACACCGAGCCTACCCTCAAAACTGTGGGATATAGCACAGTGATTTAGCTCGAAAATGCCCCGTTTGCTCTGTTTCATCCGTTTGTCCACCCAAATGGCCTCAAAAAGTAAAAAAACTACACTGGGATGATCCCCAACCTCCTGGCATGCCTCAGTCGAATTTTGGACCACAACAAGCACGGACCTCGGGCCCACCCCTAAAACTTTGGGCTATAGCAAACTAATTTGGCTCGAAAATGCCGCGTTAGCTCCATTTCTCCCATTTGTCCACCCAAATAGCCATAAAAAATTAAATGGACCACACTGGGATGATCCCCAACCTCTCTGGCATTCCTCGGTTGATTTTCAGCACATAGTACACCCGGACCTTGGTCCCACCCCCAAAATCATGGGCTATAGCACACCGATTTAGTCCAAAAAATCCCTGTTCGCTCTGTTTTTCCTACTTGTCCACCTAAATAGCTATAAAAAATAAAATGGACAACACTAGGATGATCCACAACCTCCCTGACCTACGTCGATCAATTTTTGAAACACAAAACACCCAGACCTCGAGCCCACCCACGAAATCGTAGGCTATAGTACACCGATTTGTCCTTAAAATGACCCGTTCGCTCCATTACACCCGTTTATCTACCTAAATGGCTACGAAAAATTAAATGGACCACACTAGGATGATCCGCAATTTCCCTGGCACGCTCCAATCAATTTTTAGCCCACAGGATGATCGGACCCCGATCCCACCCCTAAAACCGCAGGCTATAGCACACCAACTTATCTCAAAAAAGCTCTGTTTGCTTCATTTCGCCTATTTGTCCACACAAATGGACACGAAAAATTAAACGGAAGACACTGGTACTATACCCAAATTCCCTGGCATGCCCCGGTCAAATTTTGGCCCGCAACACGTCCAGACCCCAAGCCCACCCCCAAAACCGTGGGCTATAGCACACCGATTTGGCCTGAAAACTCTCTGTTCGCTCTGTTTCATCTGTTTGTCCACCCAAATGGACATGAAAAGTAAAACAAACCACACTGAGATGATTCCTAACCTAGATGGCATGCCCCGGTCAATTTTCAGCCCACAACACGCCCGAACCTAGGGTCCACCCCCAAAACCGTGGGCTATAGCACACCGATTTGGCCTAAAAATGCTCCATTCGCTCTATTTTGCCCGTTTGTCCACCCAAATAGCCACAAAAAATTGAACGGGCCATACTGGGAAGATCCCCAACCTCCTTGGCACATCCTGATCTATTTTCGGCCCACAACACCTCTGGACCGTAGGCCCACCCCCAAAATAGTAGGCTACATCACACTGATTTGGTTTGAAAATTCCCCGTTTGCTCTGTTTCACCCATTGTCCACCCAAATGGACACAAAAAATTAAACAGACCATATTTGGATGATCCCTAACCTCCCAGCCACGCCTCGATCGATTTTCTTCCCACAGCATGCCCGGACCCCGGGTCCAGCCCCAAATCTGTGGGCTATAGCACATTGATTTGGCCTGAAAATGCCTCGTTCGCTCCATTTGTCCACCCAAATGGCCACGAAAAGTTAAGCAAAATACACTGGCATGATCCTCAATCTCCCTAGAATTCCTGGATCAATTTAAGGACCATAGTACGCTCGGACCTTAGGCCCACCCCAAAATCGTGGGCTATATCATACCAATTTTGCCCAAATATGCCCCGTTCACTCTGTTTCACTCGTTTCTCCAACCAAGTGGCCACAAAAAGTTTAACGGACCACACTGGCATAATACCCAACCTTCCTGGCATGCCTTAGTAGATTTAAGGTCCACAATACACCCGAACCCCGATCCCAGCCCCAAAACCCGTGGGCTATAGCACACCGATTTGGCCAGAAAACACCCCGTTCGCTCTGTTTCTCTCATTTGTCCAATAAAATGGCCACGATAAGTTAAACAAACTACACTGGGATGATCCCCAACCTCTTTAGCATGCCCTAATCGATTTTAGACCTATAACACGCATGGACCCTGGTCCCACCCACAAAATCGTGGCCTATAGCACATCGATTTGGCTTAAAAAAATGATTCGTTCGATCTACTTCATCAATTTGTACACCAAAATGGCCATGAAAAATTAAACAGACCATACTAGGATGATCCCCAACCTCCCTAGCATGCCTCGATTGATTTCCAGCCCACGGCATGCCCAGACCCCGAGCCCACCCCCAAAACCATAGTCTATAGAATACCGATTTGGCCCCAAAAAGTCCGGTTTGCTCCATTTTGCATGTTTTTCTCCATGAATGTCCACAAAAAATTAAACGGACCACACTGGGAAGATCTCAACGACCCTGGTATGTCTTGGTCAATTTTTGGCTCACAAAAATCCCAAACCTCGGGATCACCCCCAAATTCGTGGGCTATAGCACATCGATTTGACCCGAATATGCCCCATATTCACCATTTCGCTCATTTGTCCACCCAAATGGCCATAAAAATTAAATGGACCAAACTGAAATGATACCCAACCTCCCTGACATACCCCGATTGATTTTCAGCCCACTACACGCTTGAATCGTGGGCCCACCCCCAAAACCGTGGGCTATAGCACCCTGATTTGGCTCGAAAATGCCACGTTAGCTCCGTTTCATCCCTTTGTCCACGTAAATGGCGACAAAATATTTAACGGACCATACTGGGATGATACCCAACCTGCCTATCAAGCGTCGGTCAACATTCAACCTATAGCACGCCTGGACCCTGGGCCCACCTCCAAAACCATGGGATATAGCACACCGATTTAGCCAAAAAAAACACCCAATTCAATATGTTTAGCCTATTTGTCCCCACAAATAGCTACAAAAAATTAAACGGACCACACTGGGATGATTCCTAACCTCCCTGGCACACCTCGGTTAATTTTTGGCCCACAACACACCTAGACCCTGAGCCCACCCCTTAAACTATAGGTTATAGCATCCCGATTTGGCCCAGAAATAGCTCGTTTGCTCCGTTTCTCCCATTTGTCAACCCAAATGGCCACGAAAAATAAAATGTACCACACAAGGATAATATACAACCTCCTTGGCATGCTTCGATCAATGTTTGGCCTAAATCACGCTTGAACCCCGGGCCCACCCCCAAAAGCGTGGGCTATAGAACGATAATTTTTCCAAAAAAATGCCCCATTTGCTCCGTTTCGTCCATTTGTCCACCAAAATTGCCACAGAAAATTAAATGGACCGTACTGGGATGAGTCCCAACCTCCCTAACATGCCTCGGGTGATTTTCGACCAACAGCACGCCCGGACCCCGTGCCCACCCCTGAAACAGTGGGTTATAACACATCAATTTAGCCCGAAAATGCCCCGTTTGCTCCATTTCGCTCATTTGTCTACCCAAATAGCCACAAAAAATTAAAAGGACCACACTGGGATAATTACCATCGTCCCTAACATGCCTCAGGTGATTTTTGGCCCACAGCACGCCCGAACCCCGAGCACACCCCTGAAATAGTGGGTTATAACACACCGATTTGGCCCAAAAATGCCCCGTTTGCTCCGTTTTGCCCGTTTGTCTACCCAAATAGCCACAAAAAGTTAAAAGAACCACACTTGGATGATCAAAAACCTCTCATACACACCCCGATCATTTTTCGGCAAAAAAAACACTAGAGCCCACTTTCCACCCTTAAAACCATGGGCTATAGGACCCCGATTTAGCCCAAAAATACCCCGTTCGCTACGTTTCACCTGTTTGTCCCCCCAATTGGCACCAAAAAATTAAACGGACCATACTGGGATGATCCTCAACCTCCCTTTCATTCATCGATCGATTTTCAATGCATTACATGCCCTGACCCTGAGCCCATCCCCAAAACTGTGGGTTATAGCATACTGATTTAGCCCAAAAATGCCCCGTTTGCTCCGTTTCGCCCGTTTGTCCACCCAAATGGCCAAAAAATATTAAATGGAACACACTGGGAAAATCACCATCCTCCCTAGCATACCCCGATAGATTTTGGCCCACAGCATGCTCGAAACCTAGGCCCACCCCCGAAAGCGTGGGTTATAGAACACTCATTCGGCCCAAAATAGCCCCATTCGCTCTGTTTCGTTCGTTTGCCCACCCAAATGGACACGAAAAGTAAAACAAACTACACTGGGATGATCTCTAATCTCCCTAGCTTGCGTTGGTTAATTTTTGTCCCATAGCACGCCCGAACCCCGAGCCTACCCACAAAACCGTGGGCTATAGCACAGCGATTTAGCTCAAAAACTGCCCTATTTTCTCTGTTTCATCTGTTTGTCCACCTAAATGGCCTCAAAAAGTAGACAAACCACACTAGGATGATCCCTAACCTCCCTAGCATGCCCCGGTCAATTTTTGGCCCACAAAAAGCATGGACCCCGGGCCCACCCCTAAAACTGTGGGCTATAGCACACTGATTTGGCTTGAAAATGCCCCGTTAGCTCCGTTTCTCCCGTTTGTCCACCCAAATGGCCATAAAAAATAAAGTGGACCACACTGGGATGATCCCTAACCTCTCTGTCATGACTCGATCAATTTTTCGCTCACAGCACGCCTGGACCCTGGTCCCACCCCCAAAATCGCGGGCTATAGCACACCAATTTAGCCCAAAAAAGCCCTATTCACTCTATTTTGCCCACTTGTCAACCTAAATCGCTATAAAAAATAAAATGGACCACACTAGGATGATCCACAACCTCCCTGACCTGCCTCGAACAATTTTCAAAACACAAAACACCCAAATCCCGAGCCCACCCATGAAACCGTAGGCTATCGCACACCGATTTGTCCTTAAAATGAGTCGTTCGCTCCGTTTCACCCGTTTATCTACCCAAATGGCTACGAAAAATTAAACGGACCACACTAGGATGATCCAAAATCTCCCTGTCATGCTCCGATCAATTTTTAGCCCATAGCATGCTCGGACCCCGATCCCACCCCTAAAACTGCAGACTATAGCACACCGACTTGTCTCGAAAAAGCTCTGTTTGCTTCGTTTCACCTATTTGTCCACACAAATTGCCACGAAAAATTAAACAGACCATAGTAGGACTATCCCCAACCTCCCTGGAATGCTCCGATCAAATTTTGGCCCGCAACACGTCCAAACCCCAAGCCCACCCCTAAAACTATAGGCTATAGCACACCGCTTTGGACTGAAAACTCTTCGTTCTCTCTGTTTCATCTGTTTGTCCACTCAAATGGACACAAAAGGTTAAACGAACCACACTGAGATGATTCCTAACCTCCACGGCATGCCCCGGTCAATTTTCAGCCCATAACACGCCCAAATCTAGGGTCCACCCCCAAAACCGTGGGCTATAGCACACCAATTTGGATTAAAAATGCCCCGTTCACTCCATTTTGCCAGTTTGTCCACCCAAATGGCCACAAAAAATTAAACGGACCACACTGGGATGATCCTCAATCTCCCTAGCAAGCCTCGGTTGATTTTCCAAGCATAGCACACCCAGACCCTGGGTCCAATTAAAAAACCGCAGGCTATAGCACACCGATTTGGCCTAAAAAAGCCCTGTTCGCTCCATTTTCCCTGTTTATCCACACAAATGGCCACAAATAATTAAACAAACCATACTGGGATGAACCCCAACCTTCTTGGCATGTCTCGATCGAGTTTTGACCCATAGCACGCCCAGACCTAAGGCCCATCCCTAAAATCATGGGCTATAGCACATCGATTTGGCCTGAAAATGCCCCGTTCACTCTGGTTCACCCGTTGTCCACCCAAATGGACACCAAAAATTAAACGGACCACATTGGAATGGTCTCCAACCTCCTAGGAACCCCTCGGTCGTACGTTTGTCCACCCAAATAGCCACCAAAAGTTAACAGAACTACACTGGTATGATCCCCAACCTACCTGGCATGCTCCAGTTAATTTTTGACCCACAGCACACCCGAACCTTAGGCCTTCCTCTGAAATAATAGGCTATAGCACACCAATTACACCTGAATATGCCTCGTTTGCACCGTTTCACCTGTTTCTCCACCCAAATGACCACAAAAAAATAATCGAACATATTGGAATGATCCCCAACCTCCCTAGTATGCCTCGATAGATATAAGGCCCACATCACACCAGGACCCTGGGCTCACCCCCAAAACCATGGGCTATAACACACCAATTTGGCCCAAAAAATGTCCCGTTCGCTCCGTTTTGCTTCTTTGTCCGACCAAATGGCCCCAAAAAAATAAACGGACCATACTAAGATGATCCCCAACATCCCCAACACCCCCCGATCAATTTTTTGCCTACAACTAACCCGGACCCTGATCCCACCCCCAAAACCATGGGCTATGGCACATCGATTTGGTGTAAAAGTGCCCCGTTCTCTCTGTTTCACCCATTTTACTGCTCAAAATGCCACAAAAAATAAAACGAACCTCACTGGGATGATCCCTAACCTCCCTAGCATGCCACAATTGATTTTCGGCCCACAACATGATCGTACCAAGGGACTCTCAAAACCGTGGGCTATAGCACATAGATTTGGCCCAAAAATACCCCATCCAAGCTATTTTACTTGTTTTTACACCCAAAAAATTAAACGGACCACACTGGGATGATACCTAACCTCCCAGGCACACACCGGTCAATTTTCTGCCCAAAGCATGCTCGAATCCCAGGCCCACCCCCAAAATCATAGGCGATAGCATACCGATTTGGCCCAAAAATGCCCAGTTTTCTCCGTTTTGCCCGTTTGTCCACCCATTTTTCCCGAAAATACCCCGTTCGCTTGCTTTCGGCCATTTGTCCCTCAAAATGGCTCCGAAAAGTTAAACAGGCCATACTGGGATGATCCCCAACCTCCCTGGCATGCCCCAATTAATTTTTGGCTCACAGCACACCGAACCCCGAGCCCACCACCAGAATCGTGGGCTATAGAACACCAATTTGGCCTGAAAATTTCCCGTTCGCTCCGTTTCACCAGTTTGTCCACCCAAATGAGCACAAAAAATTAAACGGACCATGCTGGGATGATCCCCACCATTCCTGGCATACCCGATTAATTTTTGGCCCACAGCATACTTGGACCTCGGGCCCAGCCCCAAAACCATGGTCTATAGTACATCGATTTGGCCCGAAACTGCCCCATTTGCTCTATTTTGCACGTTTGCCCCCTCCCAAATGAACACAAAAAATAAAATAGACTATAATAGGATGATCCTCAACCTCCCTAGCATGCCCTGGTTAATTTTTGGCCCACAGCACGCCCAGACCCCGGGCCCACCCCTAAAACTGTAGGCTATAGCACATTAATTTGGCCAAAAAATGCCTCATTCGCATTGTTTCGCCAGTTTGTCCACCCAAATGACCACAAAAAATTAAATAGACCACATTGGAATGATTCCCAACCACCCTAGCACGTCCCAATTGATTTTTGGCCCACAGAACACCGGACCCCGAGCCCACCCCCAAAACTGTGGGCTATAGAATACTGATTAGGTTCGAAAATGCCTCGTTCCCGCCGTTTCACCTGTTTGTCTACCCAAATAGCCACAAAAAATTAAACTAATCATACTGGGATGATCCTCAACCTTCCTCGCACACCCGATCGATTTTTGGCCTACAACACGCTTGGACCCTAGGCCCACACCCAAAACTGTGGGCTATAACTCACCAATTTGGCTCGAAAATGCACCGTTTGCTCCCTTGTACTTGTTTATCCCTCCAAATGGACACGAAAAGTTAAATAGAACAGACTGGGACAAACTTCAACCTCCCTACATACCCTGGTCAATTTTTGGCCCACAGAAGCCTAACCCCAGGCCCACCCCCAAAACCGTGGGCTATAGCATATCGATTTTGCCCAAAAATGCCTCGTTCACTCCGTTTGTCCAACCCAAATTGCCACGTAAATTAAATGGACCACACTGGGAGGATCCCCAACCTCCTTGGCAATCCCCGATCAATTTTTGTCCCACAGCATTCCCAGACCTTGGGTCCACCCCTAAAACTGTGGGCAATAGCACACCAATTTAGCCAGAAAAAACCTTGTTCCCTCCGTTTAGCCCGTTTGTCCACCCAAATGGCCAAGAAAAATTAAACAAACCACACTGGGATGATCCTCAACCTCCCTGGCATTTCCTAATCGATTTGCATCCCACATCACATCAGACCCCAAATCCACCCCCAATCCCCGAAAAATCCCCGTTCGCTCTGTTTAACCTATTTGTGCACCCAAATGGCGACGAAAAATTAAACAAACCACATTGGGATGACCCCCAACCTCCCTAGGATGTCCCAATCAATTTTCAGACCACAGCACACCCAAACCCTAGGCCCATCCTCGAAACCGTGGGCTATAGCACGCCGATTTGGATTGAAAATCTCCCATTCACTCTATTTCACCCGTTCCACCTAAATCGCCAGAAAAAATAAAACGGACCACACTAAGATGATCCAAAACCTTGCTGACCTGCCTTAGTCATTTTCGGCCCACAAAACACCCAGACCCTGGGCTCACCCATAAAATCGTAGGTTATAGCACACCGATTTATCCTAAAAATTCCCCGTTCGCTCCGTTTTGCCGGTTTATCTGCCCAAATGGCAATAAAAAATTAAATGAACCACACTGGGATGATCCCCAACCTTCCTGGCAAGGCTCGATTAATTTTTAGCCCACAGTATGCCCAGACCCCGAGCTCACCCCCAAAATCACGGGCTATAGCACATCGATTTATCTCAAAAAAAGCCCTGTTTGCTCTGTTTCGCCCGTTTGTCCACCCAAATAGCCACAAAAAATTAAAAGGACCACACAGAGATGATCCCTAATCTTCTTGTCATGCCCCGGTCAATTTTTTGCCTACAACACGCCCGAAATCCAGGCCCACCCCCAAAACCGTGGGCTATAGCACATAGATTTGGCTCGAAAACTCCCTGTTCACTCTGTTTCATCTGTTTGTCCACCCAAATGGACACAAAAAGTTAAACGAACCACACTGGGATGATCCTCAACCTCCATGCCACGCCCCGGTTAATTTTTCGCCTATAGCACGCCCTGATCCCAGGTCCACCCCCAAAACCATGGGTTATAGCTCACTGATTTGGCAATGCTCCGTCAGCTCCATTTTGACTGTTTATCCACCCAAATGGACATAAAAAATTAAATAGACCACACTGGAATAATCCCCAACATCCCAAGCATGCCCCAGTCAATTTTCGGAGCACAGCATGCCCGGACCCTATGCCCACCCCCAAAATGTAGAGGCTATAGCCCACCAATTTCTTCTAAAAAAGCCCCATTCGTTCCATTTTGCCCGTTTGCCCACCCAAATGGACACGAAAAATTAAACAAACCATACTAGGATGACACCCAACCTCCCTAGAATTCCCCAATCAATTTTTAGCCCACAGAACGCTCGGACCCTAGGCCCACCCCCAAAACCATGGGCTATAGCACACCGATTTGGCCTAAAAATGCCATGTTCACTCCGTTTCGCCGTTGTCCACCTAAATGGACACAAAAAATTAAACGGACGACATTGGTATGATCTCCAACCTCCTAGGAATGCCTCGGTCGATTTTCTTCCCACAGCATGCTCGGACCCCGAGCCCACCCCAGAAATCGTGGGCTATTATAGCACATCAATTTAGCCTAAAAATGCCCTGTTCTCTTTGTTTCGTATGTTTGTCCACCCAAATGGCCACAAAAGTTAAGCGAACCACATTGGGATGATCCCCAACCTCCCTGGCATGCCCAAGTCAATTTTCAACCCACAGCATGCCCGAACCTTAGGCCCACCCCCAAAATCGTGGGATATGGCACACCAATTTTTCTCGAATATGCCCCATTCACAGCGTTACATCCGTTTCTCTAGCTGAATGACCACAAAAAATTAAACAGACCACATTGGGATGATCTGCAACCTCCCTGGCATGCCTCGGTAGATATAAGGCCCATAGCACACCTGGACCCCTAGCCCACCCCCAAAACTGTGGGCTATAGCACCCCAATTTGGCCCGAAAATGCCCTGTTCGCTCCGTTTTGCTCCTTTGTCCAACCAAATAGTTGGAAAAAATAAACAGACCACACTGGAATGATCCCCAACATCCCTGACATACCCCAATCAGTTTTTGTCCTACAACACGCCCGAACCCTGATCCCACCCCCAAAACTGTGGGCTATAGCACACCGATTTGGCATAAAAATGCCCTGTTCTCTATGTTTTGCCTGTTTTTCTGCCCAAAAGGCCACGGAAAATAAAACGGACCTCACTAGGACAATCCATAACCTTCCTGGTATGCCCCAGTAATTTTTTGGCCCATAGCCCCTTACCCAGGGCTTTTCAAAACCGCGGGTTGTAGCACATCAATTTAGCCTGAAAATGCCCCGTTCGGGCTGTGTTGCTCGTTCATCCACCCAAAAAATTAAACGGACCATATTGGGATGATCCCCAACCTCTCATACACACCTCGGTTAATTTTCTACCCACAGCACCCCTAAAATCGTGGGCTATAGCACACCGATTTGGCCCTAAAATACCCCATTTGCTCCATTTCGCCCGTTTGTCCACCCAAATGGCCACAAAATATTAAAAGGACAATGCTGGAATGATCCTCAACCTCCTTGGCATGCCTCAGTCAATTGTTAGCTCACAGAATGCCCGAAACCTGGGCCTACCCCCAAAAATGTGGCTATAGCACACCGATTTACCCCAAATATGCCCTGTTTGCACCGTTATGCCCTTTTGTCCCCCCAAATGGCTACAAAAAATAAAATGGGTCACACTGGGATGATACCCAACTTCCCTAACATGCCCCCATCAATTTGCACTCAAAAGCACGCCCGGACCTTGATCCCAACCCCAAAACTGTGGGCTATAACACACCAATTTAGCCCAAAAATGCCCTACTCACTCTGTTTCGCCCGTTTGTCACCCCAAATGGCGACAACAAATTAAATTTACCACAATGGGATGATACCCAACCTCCTATACCCTCCCCAGTTGATTTTTCACCCACAACACGCACGGACCCTGAGCGTACCCTCAAAATCGTGGGTTATAGAACACTATTTGGCTCAAAAATGCCCCATTTTCTCCGTTTTGCCCGTTTATCCAATTAATGACCATGAAAAATTAAACGAACCACATTGGGACAATACCCAACCTCCCTGGAATGCCTCGTTAGATATAAGGCCCACAGCACGCCTGGACCCCCGGCCTACCCTCAAAACTATGAGCTATAGCACACCAATTTGGCCCAAAAATGCCTCGTTCGCTCTATTTTGCTCCTTTGTCCAACCAAATGGCCCCCAAAAAATTAATGGACCACACTGGGATAATTACCAACATCCCTGATATGTCCCGATCAATTTTTGTCCTACAACATGCTCGGACTCCATCCCACCCACAAAACCGTGGGCTATAGAACACCGATTTTGCCTAAAAAGGCCCCGTTCACTCTGTTTTGCCCGTTTTTCCACCCAAAAGGCCACAAAAAATAAAATAGACCTCACTGGGATAATCCTAATCTCCTTGGCATGCCCAAGTTTATTTTCAGCCAACAGCACACCCGTACCCAGGGCCTCTCAAAACCGTGGGCTATAGCACACGAATTTTGCCCAAAAATGCCCCGTCTGGGCCGTGTTGCTCGTTTGTCCACACAAAATATTAAACGGACCACACTGGGATGATCCATATTATCCTAGGCATGCCTCAGTCACTTTTCTAACCACAGCACGCCCGAATCCCGAGCCCACCCCTAAAATCGTGGGATATAGCTCACCAATTTGGCCCGAAAATACCCCATTTGCTCCATTTTACCCGTTTGTCCACCCAAATAGAAACGAAAAATAAAAGGATCATACTTTCACAATCATCAACCTCCCTGGCATGCCCCGGTCAATTTTTGGCCCACAGCAAGCTCGAAACCCGGGCGTACCCCTGAAATTGTGGCTATAGCACACTGATTTACCCCAAAAATGCCTTATACGCATCGTTTTGCCCATTAGTCCCCCCAAATAGCCACAAAACATTAAACGAGCCGCACTGGATGATAACCAACCTCCCTGACATACCCCAATAAATTTTCACCCCAAATCACGCTCGGACCATGGGCCCACCCCCTAAACCGTGGGCTATAACACACCAATTTGGCCAAAAAATGCACCATTCGCTCCGTTTCGCCCGTTTGTCACCCCAAATGGTGATGGAAAAATTAAATGGACTACACTGGGATGATCCCCAACCTCCTAGGAACTCTCCAGTTGATTTTTCACCCACAGCACACTCGGACCCCGATCCCACCCCCAAAACCGTGGGCAATAGAACACCGATTTGGCTCAAAAATGCCCCGTTTGATCCGTTTTACCATTTGTACACCCAAATGACCACAAAAAATTAAACGGACTACATTGGGATGATACCTAATCTTCCTTTCACTCCTCGGTCAATTTTTAGCCCACAGCATGCCCATACCCTGGGCCTACCCCCAAAATAGTAGGCTATAGCACACCGATTTTGCTCTAAAATGCCCTGTTTGCTCCTTTTCACCCGTTTGTCCTCCAACTGGCTGCAAAATATTAAATGGACCACACTGGGATGATCCCAAACCTCCCTATCATGCCTTGGTTGATTTTTTGCTCAGACCCCGAGCCTACCCCCAAAACCGTACGATATAGCACACTGATTTGGCCCAAAAATTCCCCATTCGCACTATTTCGCCCATTGTCCACCCAAATGGACACGAAAAATTAAATGGATCATATTGGTACGATCCTTAACATCCTAGGCAAGCCCCAGTCGATTATCTACCCACAGCACACTCGGACCCCAGGCCCACCCCTAAAACTGTGGGCTATAGCACACAAATAATGTGTCGTTCACTCTGTTACATTCATTTGTCCAGCCAAATGGCCACGAAAAGTTAAACGGACCATGCTGGGACAATCCCCAATCGCCCTGGTATGCCTCAATCAATTTTTGACTCACAGCACGCCCGGACCCCGAGCCCACGCCCGAAAAATGGGCTCCATTTTGCTTATTTCACCACCCAAATGACCATAAAAAATTAAACAAACCACACTAGGATGATCCCCAACCTACCTTCCATGCCTCGTTTAATTTAAGGCCCACAACAGACCCAGACCTTGGGCCAACCCAAAAACCGTGTGCAATAGAGCATCGATTTGGCCCAAAAATGCCCTATCCACTCTGTTTCGCTCGTTTGTCCAACCAATTGGCCCCAAGAAATTAAACAGACCACACACGGAAGATCCCCAACCTATCTGGCAAGCCCCGATCAATTTTTGGCCCACAGAACGCCTGGGTCAACCCCCAAAAACATTTGCTATAGCATACCGATTTGTCCTGAAAATACCTCGTTCTCTCCATTTTACCCGTTTGTCCACCCAAATGGCAACGAGAAATTAAAGAACCACACTGGGATGATTCCCAACCTCCCTGGCGTACCTCGATTGATTTTCACCAAACAACACGCCCTAACCCCGGGTACACCCCCAAAATCGTGTGCTATAGCGCACTAATTTAGCCCGAAAATGCCCCATTTACTCCTTTTCGTCTGTTTATCCACCCTAATGGCTACGAAAAATTAAATGGACCAAACTGGGACGATCCCCACCCTTCCTAGCATGACCTGGTTAAATTTTAGCCCACAACATACTTAGACCCCATGCCTACCCCCAAAACCATGGGCTATAACACACCGATTTGACCCAAAAATGCCTTGTTTTCTCTGTTTCACCTGTTTGCCCACCAAAATTACGACAAAAAATTAACTGAACCACACTAGAACAATTCCCAACCACCTTGGCACACCCTGGTCAATTTATGGGCCACAGCACATTGGATACCGGGCCCACCCCCAAAACTGATGGCTATAGAACACCGATTTGGTTGAAAATACCTCGTTCGCTCCGTTTAGCTCATTTGTCCACCCAAATGGCCACAAAAATATAAACGGACCATACTAAAATGATCCCCAACCTCACTTACATGCCCCAGTCAAGTTTTGGTCCACAGCACGCTTGGATCCCAGGCCCACCTACGAAACTATGGGCAATAGCACATTGATTTGACCCAAAAATGCCCCATTCTCTCCGTTTCGCCTGTTTGTCCATCCAAATGGCCACGAAAAATAAAACGGACCAAACTGGGACGATCCCAACCTCCCTAGAATGCCTCGATTAATTTTTGGCCCACATCATGCTGGACCCCGGACCCCCCTAAAAACATGGGATATAGAACACCGATTTGGCCCAAAAATACCCTATTTGCTCCATTTTACCCATTTATCCCCAATTGGCCACGAAAAATTAAACGGATCATACTGGGATGATACCCTACCTACCTGTCATGCCCCAGTCAATTTTTAACCCATAGCACACCCGTACCCTGGGCCCACCCCTAAAACCGTGGGATATAGCACACCGATTTGGCTCAAAAACACCCTGTTCGCTTTGTTTTGCCCATTTATCCACCCAAATGGCCATGAAAAATTAAACAGACCACACTAAAATGATCCTCAACCCTTCTAGTACATCAATCAATTTTTGACCCATAGCACGCCTAGACCTCGGGCCCACTTACAAAACTATGCTCCAAAATGCCCCGTTCGCTCAGTTTTGCACGTTTGTCCCCCCAAATGGATACGAAAAATTAAACGGACCACACTAGGATGATCCCCAGCCTTCTCGGCACGCCCTGATCAATTTTTGGCCCACAGACCAAAACCCAGGCCCACCGCCAAAACTTTGGGCACTAGCACACCGATATGCCTGAAAATGCCCCATTTGCTCTGTTTTGCCAGTTTGGCCAGCCAAATGGACACAAAAAATCAAACGGACCACACTAGGATGATCTCCAACCTTCCCAGCACACCACTATCAATTTTTGGACCACAACACACCCAGAACCTGAGCCCACCCCTGAAACCGCGGGCTATAGAACATCGATTTGGCTCAAAAATGCCCTGTTTGCATCGATTTGCCAGTTTACCACCCAAATGGCCACGAAAAATAAAATAGACCACACTGAGATGATCCCCAACCTCCCCGGCATACCTCAGTCAATTTTCATCCCACAGCACGCCGAACCCCAAGCCCACCACCAAAACTGCGGGCCATTTCTTTGATAAGTCCATTATGCTAGAACACTGATTTTTCCCAAAAAGGGCCCATTCGCTCTGGGTCGCCCGTTTGTCTTCCCAAATAGCAACGAAAAATTGAACGGACCACATAGGGATGATCCCAGACCTTCCTGTCATGTCCCAATCAAAGTTTGGCCGACACCACATCGGGATCCCAGGCCCACCCCCAAAATTGTGGGCTATAGCATACCGATTTGACCCAAAAATGCCCCATTTGCTCCGTTTTGCTCGTTTGTCCACCCAAATAGCCACAAAAAATAAAACGGACCACACAGGGATGATCTCCAACCTCCCTGGCATGCCCCAGTTGATTTTCGACCCACAGCATGCCAGACCCTAGGCCCACCCCCAAAATCTTGGGCTATAGAACACTGATTTGGCTCGAAAATGCCTCATTCACTGTGTTTTGCCCATTTATCCACCCAATTGACCATAAAATCTTAAACGGAACACATTGGGATGATCCCCAACATCCTTGGTACACCCCGGTTGATTTTCAGCCCACAGGACGCCCGGACCCAGGCACACCCTCGAAACCGTGGGCTATAGCATACCAATTTGCCCCAAAAATACTCTGTTCGCTTTGTTTCGCCCGTTTGTCCCCCCAAATGGCTTCAAAAAATTAAAATAACCACACTGAGATGATCCCCAACCTCCCTAGCATGCCCCGATCAATTTTTGGCACACAGTACACCAGACCCCGAGCCCACCCTTAAAATTGTGGGCTATAGAACTCTAATTTGGCCCAAAAATGCCTCGTTCGCTACGTTTTACTCGTTTGTCCACCCAAATGGCCACAAAAATTAAACAGACCACACTGTGAGGGTACCCAACCTTCCTCTCACACCCGATCGATTTTCGAACTATAGCACGCTTGGACCCTGGGTGTACCCCCAAAATCGTGAGCTGTAGCACACTGATTTGGCTCGAAAAAGCCCCGTTCGCTCTGTTTCACACATTTGTCCCCCCAAATGGACACGAAAAGTTAAATAGACCACACTAGGACTATCCTCAGCCTCCCTCTGGTCAATTTTTGGCCCACAGCATGCTCGAACCCGGGTCCACCCCAAAAAATATGGGCTATAGCACACTAATTGGGCCCAAAAATGCCCTGTTCGCTCCATTTTGCCTGTTTGGCCACCCAAATGACCAATAAAAATAAAATGGACCTTAATAGGACGATCCCCAACCTGCCTAGCATGCCGCGGTTGATTTTTAGACCACATCGCGCCCACACACCAATCCCACCCCCAAAACTGTGGGCTATAGAACACCGATTTAGCCCGATAATTCCCCGTTCACACTATTTCGCTCATTTGACCAATGAAATAGCCACAAAAAAATAAACGGACCATACTGGGATGGTCCTCAACCCCCTGGCATGCCTCAATCAATTTTTATCCCATAGCACGCCGGACACCGAACCCACCCTCAAAATCGTGGGCTATAGAACACCGATTTGGCTCGAAAATATCTCATTTGCTCCATTTTGCTCGTTTGTCCACCCAAATAGCCACAAAAAATAAAACAGACCATACAGGGATGATCCCCAACCTCCCTGACACGCCCTGGTCAATTTTTCGTCCACAGTATATCGTACCCCAAACCCACCCCCGAAATCTTGGGCTATAGAACACCGATTTGGCCTGAACATGCCCCATTCACTCCGTTTAGCCCATTTTTCCACCCAATTGGCCACGAAAAATTAAATGGACCACATAAGGATGATACCTAACCTCCCTGTCATGCCCCGGTCAATTTGTGGCCCACAGAAAGCCTAAAATCCTCGCTCACCCCAAAATCGTGGGCTATAACACACCGATTCGGCCCGAAAACACCCCGTTCGCTTTGTTTCGCCCGTTTGTCCGCCCAAATGGCTCCAAAAAAGTAAACGGACCATACTAGGACGATCCCCAACCTTCCTATCATGCCCCAGCTAATTTTAGGCCCACATCACACCAGATCCTATGCCCACCCCCAAAACCATGGCTATAGAACACCGATTTGGGCAAACAATACCCCGCTATCTCTTTTCACCCGTTTGTCCACCTAAATGGACACAAGAAATTAAACAAACCACACTGGGATGATCCCCAACCTTCTTGGCATACCCTGTCAATTTTTGGACCCTAGCATGCCTTGACCCCAGGCCCAACCCCGAAACCGTGGGCTATAGCACACTGATTTCGCTCGAAAAGGCCCCGTTCGCTCTATTTTGCATGTTTGTCCACTCAAATGGACATGAAAAATTCAACGGACCACACTGGGATGATCCCCAGCCTCCCTGGCATGCCCTGGTCAATTGTAGGCCCATAGCACATCTAGACCCCGATCCCACACCCAAAACTGTAGGCTATAGCACATCGATTTGGCCCAAAAATGCCCGTTCGCTCCATTTTTCTAGTTTGTCCATCCAAATGACCACAAAAATTAAGATAGACCACACTAGGATGGTCACCAACCTTCCTAGCATGCCACAAATGATTTTTGGACCACATCATGCTCGGACCTCGGGCGCACCCCCAAAACTGTGGGCCATAGCACACCTATTTGACCCAAAAATGTTCCGTTTGCACCGTTACGCCCGCTTTTACACCCAAATAGCAATGAAAAATAAAACGGACCACAACAAATAGCAATGAAAAATAAAACGCCCGCTTTTGCTCTATTTCTCCCGTTTGTCCACCCAAATGGCCACAACAAATTAAAGGGACCATACTGGGATGATCCCTAACCTCCCTGACATGCCTCGGTTGATTTTGGGACCATAGAATGCCCGAACCCCTGGCTAACCCCCAAAACCATGGGCTATAACACATCGATTAGACCCAAAAATGCCCCGTTCGCTCTGTTTTGCCCATTTACCCCCCCCCCCCAAATGGCCACAAAAAAAATAAATAGACCATACTGGGATGATCCCCAACCTCTCTGGCATACCCCAGCCTATTTTCGGCTCACAGCACTCCTGGACCCTAGCCCCAGCCCCCAAACCGTGGGCTATTGCACACCTATTTGGCCTGGAAAAGCTCAATTTGCTACGTTTTGCCCGTTTGTCTACTCAAATGTCCACAAAATATTAAACAAACCACACTAGGATAATCCTAAACCTCCCTGGCATGCCTTTGTGAATTTTTGACCCACAGCACGCCCATACGCTAGGTCCACCCCAAAAATCGTGGCCTATAGCACACCGATTTGGCCAGAAACTCCCCGTTCGCTTTGTTTCGTTCGTTGTCCACCCATATGGCTACAAAAGATTAAATAAACCACACTGGGATGATCCCTAACCACACTTTCATGCCCCGATCAATTTTTGACCCGCAGTACGCCCGGGTCGACCCCCAAAACTGTGGGCTATAGCACACCAATTAGGCCCAAAAATACTCCGTTCGCTCTGTTTTGGCCGTTTGTCCACTTAAATAGCTACTAAAAAATAAACGGACCATATTAGGATGATCCCCAACCTACCTGGCATGCCTTGGTCTATTTTCATCTAGTAGCACACCCGAGCCCTAGGCCCACCCAATTTGGCCCGAAGAATCCCCGTTTGCTCCATTTCGCCCATTTATCCAACCAAAGGGCCACAAAATATTAAACGGACTATATTGGGATGATCCCTAACCTCCCAGGCATACCTCAGTTGATTTTATACCCACAGTATGCCCGTACCTTGTGCCCACCCTCGATAGCACCCCAATTTGATCCAAAAATGCCCTATTCACTCTATTTCATCCGTTTGTCCACCTAAATGGTCACAAAAAGTTAAGCGGACTACACTGGAATGATACCTATCCTTGCTGGCATGCCCCATCAATTTTTGGCCCACAACACACCCGAACCCCGAGACCCCCAAAATCGTGGGCTACGGTACACCGATTTGACCCAAAAATAACCCGTTTGCTCTGTTTTGCCCGTTTCTCCACCCAAATGACCACGAAAAATTTAATGGACCATACTATCACAATCCCCAACCTCTCTGGCATGCCTTAGAATATTTAAGGGTTATAGAACCCCCGAACCCCAAGCCCACCACCAAAACTGTGGGCTATAACACACCGATTTGTCCTGAAAACCCCCCATTCTCTTCGTTTCTCCTGTCTGTCCACCCAAATAGCCATGAAAAATTAAACAGACCATACTGGAATGATACCCAACCTCCATGACATGCCTCGACTGACTTTTGGACCACAACACACCCGAACCCCAAGGCCACCCCCAAAACTGTGGACTATAGCACACCAATTTGGAAAAAAAGCCCCGTTAGCTCTGTTTAGCCCATTTGTCTACCCAAATAGCTATGAAAAATTAAACGGAACATACAAGGATGATCCCCCACCTCCCTAGCATGCCCTATTCAATTTTCGGCTGGCAGCACGCCCAGACCCAAAGCCACCCCTAAAAACGTGGGCTATAGCACACCAATTTGACCCGAAAACTCTTCGTTTGCTCTATTTCGTCAGTTTATCAACCCAAATGGTAATGAAAGTTAAACGACCTACAATAGGACAATACCTAACTTCCCAGACATGCCCAGATCAATTTTTGGCTTACAACACACCCAGACCCCAAGCCCACCCCCAAAAACGTGGGCTATTGCACACCAATTTGGCTCAAAAAATACCCCGTTCGCTTTGTTTCACTTGTTTATCCACCCAAATGGCCACAAAAAATTAAACAGACCATACTAAGACGATCGCCAACCACCCTGACATGCCTCGATCAACCTTCAACCCACAGCACGCCCGAACCCTGAGGCCATCCCCAAAACCGCAGTCTATAGCACATCGCTTTGGCCCAAAAAATCCCTGTCCACTTCGTTCTCCCGTTTGTCTACCAAAATAACCACTAAAAATTTAATGGACCACACTAGGATGATTCCCAACCTCCCTGGCATGCCTCAGTCAATTTTTGGCCGACAGCACGCCCGAACCCCAGGCCCATCCCCAAAACCGTGGGGAATAGCACACATATTTGGCATGAAAACTCCCCATTCGCTTCGTTTCATCCGTTTGCCCACCCAAATAGACACAAAAAGTTAAACGAACCACATTGGGATAATCCCTAACCTCCCTGCCATACCTCGCTTAATTTTTGGCCTACAGCACGCATGAACCCCCTGCCCACCCTTAAAACTGTGGGCTATAGCACACCGATTTTGTGTGAAAATGCCCCGTTTGCTCCGTTTTGCTGGTTTGTCCACCCAAATGGCCACAAAAAATAAACGAACCACATTGGGATGATCCCCAACTTCCCTGGCATGCCCCAGTTGATTTTTGGCCCACAGTATACTCGGACCCTGGGTCCACCCCCAAAACTGTGGGCTATAGCACATCGATTTATCCTGAAAAACCCTTGTGCGCTTTGTTTTGCCTATTTGTCCTCCCAAATGGCCAGGAAATATTAAACGGAGCACACTGGGATTATCCCCAACCTCCCTAGCATGCCTCGATAGATTTTTATCCCACAGTATACCCGGACCCTGAGCCCCAAATCCACCCCCAAAACTGTGGGCTATATCACACTTATTTGGCCTGAAAATTCCCCATTCACTCTTCTTCGCCCGTTGTCCACCAAAATGGACATGAATAATTAAACAGACCATATTGGGATGATGCCTAATCTCCTAGGCACACCCTGGCTAGTTTTATACCTACAGCACTCTCGGACCTCGGGCCTACCCCTAAAACCGTGCGCTATCGCACACCAATTTCTCCTCAAAATGCCCCATTTAGTCTGTTTCATTCTTTTGTCCACCTAAATGGCAACAAAATGTTAAAAGAACCACTCTAGGATGATCCCCAATATCTTTGGCAAGCCTCGGTCAATTTTTGGCCTATAGTACGCTCGGGCCCTGGGCCCACCCCCAAAACTGTGGGCTATAGCACACTGATTTGCATTGAAAATGCCTCGTTCGCTCCATTTTGCCCGTTTGTCCACCCAAATGTCCACAAAAAATTAAAAGAACCACACTGGGATGATCCTCAATCTCCCTGACACGCCCCGGTCAATTTTCTGCCCACAGAACGCCCAGAACCTAGGCCTACCCCCAAAATCATTGGCTATGGCACACCGATTTTTCCTAAAAATGCATTATTTGTTTCGTTTCTCCCATTTGTCCCTGCACATGGCCATGAAAAATTAAACACATCATCCTGGAATGATCCCCAACCTCCCTGGCACACACTAATCTATTTTTGTCCCACAGCACGCCCGTACCCTGAGACTACGCCTAAAACCATTGGCTATTGCACACCGATTTTGCTAAAAAATATCCCGTTTGCTTCATTTCGCCCGTTTGTCCACCCAAATAGCCACAAAAAATTAAACAGACCATACTGGGACAATCCCCAACCTCCCAATCACATTCCGATTAAATTTTAGGCCACAACACGCCCGAACCCCGGGCGTAACCCCAAAACTGTGGGCTATTGAACATCGATATGGCTCAAAATGCCCCGTTCGCTCTGTTTCATCCCTTTGTCCACCCAATGGCCACAAAAATTTAGACGAACCACACTGTGACGATCCCCACTATCTAGGGCACGCCCCGATCAATTTTTGGCCAACAGCATGCCCTTACCCCCAGCACACCCCTAAAATCGTAGGCTATAGCACACCGATTTAGCCCAAAAATGTCCAATTCGCTCCGTCTTGCTCGTTTGTCCACCCAAATGGCACCATGCAGGGATGATCCCCAACCTCCCTAGCACGCTCCAATCAATTTTCATCACACATCACACCCGGACCTTAGGTCTAGTCCCAAAACTGGGGCCTATAGCACACAGATTTAGCCCGAAAAAGCCCCGTACGCTCCATTTTGCCCATTTGTCCACCCAAATGGACACAATAAATTAAACGGACCATACTGGGATGATCCCCACCCTCCCAAGTATGCCCTAGTTGATTTTTATCCCACACATGCTAGACCCCAAATCCACCCCCAAAACCGTTGGCTATAGTACACCGGTTTGGCCCGAAAATGCCCCATTCACCCTGTTTCGCCCGTTGTCCACCCAAATGGATATGAAAAATTAAACGAACCATATTGGTATGATCTTTAATCTCCTAGGCAGGCCCCGGATGATTATCTGCCCATAGCACGCCTGGACCCCAGGCCCACCCCCAAAATCGTGGGCTATAGCACACCAATTTGGCCCAAAAATGCCTCGTTCACTCTGTTTCATCCATTTTTCCAGACAAATGGCCTAGAAAGGTCAAGAGGACCATTCTGGGATGATCCACAACCTCACTGGCATGTCCCAATCAATTTTTGACCCACAGCACGCCTGGACTCTGAGCCCACACCTTAAATCATGGGCTCCGTTTCGCTTATTTCACCACCCAAATGACCATAAAAAATTAAATGAACCACACTAGGATGATCCCCAACCTCCCTTCCATGCCTCGTTCGATTTAAGGCCCACAGCATGCCCAGAACATGGGACCACCCCCAAAACCGTAGGAAATAGCTCATCGATTTGGCTCAAAAATGCACTATTCACTCTGTTTTGCTCATTTGTCGAACCAAATGGCCCCAAAAAATTAAACAAACCACACTGGGACGATCCCCAACCTCCCTGTCATGCCCTAATCAATTTTTAGCCCAAATCACGCCTGGTTCAACCCCAAAAGCATGGGCTATAGCACACCGATTTGGCCTGAATATGCCCAATTCTCTCCGTTTCTCCCGTTTGTCCACCCAAATGGCCACAAAAAACTAAACGGACCATACTGGGATGATAAATAACCTTCCTAGTATACCCCAATTGATTTTTGACCTACAGCTCAACCGAATCTCGGGCCCCCTAAAACTGTGGGCTATAGCACACCGATTTGGCCAAAAAATACACTGTTCGTACCATTTTGGTCGTTTGTCCACCCAAAAAATTAGACAAACCAAACTGGGATAATCCCCAATCTCCCAAGCCTACCCCGATTGATTTTTGGACTATTGCATGCCCAGACCCTGGGCCCACCCCTAAAATCATGGGCTTTAGCAAATCAATTTGGCCTAAAAATGCCTTATTCTCTCTGTTTCGCCCGTTTGTCTACCCAAATGGCAACGAGAAATTAAATGAACCACACTAGGATGATCCGTAACCTCACTGGTATGACCCGATCGATTTTCGGCCCATAACATGCCCTAACCCCGGGCCTACCCCAAAATCGTGTGCTATAGTGCACCAATTTGGCGCAAAAGTGCCCCGTTCGCTCCTTTTCATCCGTTTGTCCACACAAATGGCCACAAAAAATTAAATAGACCACATTGGGATGATCCCCAACCTACCTGGCATGCCCTGATCAATTTTCAGCCCACATCACACTCAGACCCCAAGCCCACCCCCAAAACCGTAGGCTATAACACACTAATTTGACGAAAAATGACTCATTTACTCCATTTCGCTTATTTTCCCCCAAATATTATGAAAACAAAATTAAATGAACGACACCGGAACAATCCCAAACTCCCTGGCATGCCCCGGTCAATTTTTGGTTCACAGCACATTGGACCCCGAGCCCACCCCCAAAACCGTGGGCTATAGAACACCGATTTGGCAGAAAATGCCTCTTTCACTCTGTTTAGCCCGTTTGTCCACCCAAATGGCCATGAAAAATTAAATGGACCATACTGGAACGATCCCAAACCAGCCTATCACGCCCCAATTAATTTTTGGCCCACAGCATGCCCGGATCCTAGGCCCACCTACAAAACTATGGGCTATAGCACATCGATTTGACTCAAAAATGCCCTGTTCTCTCCGTTTTGCTCGTTTATCCACCCAAATGGCCACAAAAAATAAAACAAACTATACCGGTATGATCCACAACATCCCTGGTATGCCCTGATCAATTTTTGGCCCACAGCATGCTGGACCTCGGGACCACCCCCAAAATCGTGGGATATAGAACACCGATTTGGCCCAAAAATGCCCCATTCGCTCCGTTTCACCCGTTTGTCCACCCAATTAGCCACAAAAAATTAAACGGACCACACTGGGATGATCCCAACCTCCCTAGCACACCTAGGTTGATTTTTTACCCACATCACGCCCGGATATCGGGACCACCCCCGAAACCATGGGCTGAAGCACACCAATTTGGCTCGAAAATGCCCTGTTTCCTCCATTTCCCATGTTTATCCACACATATGGCCACAAAAAATTGAAGGGACCCTACTGAGATGATACCTAACCTCCCTGACATGCCTCGGAATACCCGAACCCCAGGTTCACTCCCAAATTCATGGGCTATAACACATCAATTAGTCCTAAAAATGCCCCGTTCGCTTCATTTCGCCCATTTATCCCCCCAAATGGCCACGAAAAAATTAAATGGACCACACTAGGACAATCCCCAACCTCCTTGATATAACCCAGACAATATATGGCCCATATCACTCCTGGACCCCGATCCCACCCCCAAAACAGTCGGCTATTGCACATCGATTTGGCCTGAAAAAGCTTCATTCGCTCCGTTTTGCCCGTTTGTCTACACAAATGGCCACAAAAAATTAAACGAACCACACTGGGATGATACTCAACCTACCTAGAACACCTTTGTCAATTTTTGGCCCATAGCATGCCCAGACGCCATGCCCAACCCAAAAACCATAGGCTATAGCACGTCGTTTTGGCCCGAAAACTCCCCGTTTGCTCTGTTTCATCTGTTTGTCCACCAAATGGACAATAAAAGTTAAACAAACCACACTGGGATGATCCCTAACTTCCCTAAAATGCCCTGATTGATTTTTGACCCCCCGCACGCCCGAGCCAACCCCCAAAACCATGGGCTATAGCACACTAATTAGGCCCAAAAATGCCCCGTTCGCTCTGTTTTGCCCATTTGTCCACCCAAATAGCCACAAAAACTAAATGGACCACATTGGAATGATCTCCAACCTCCCTGTCATGCCTCGGTCGATTTTTGGCTAGCATCACACCTGAACCCTGGGCCCACCCCCAAAACTACAGGCTATAGCACACCGATTTGGCCCGAAGAAGCCCCGTTCGCTCTGTTTCGCCCGATTGTCCACCCAAATGACCACAAAATTAAATAGACTATATTTGGATGATCCCTAAGCTCTTAGGAATGTCCCGATTGATTTTGTGCCCACATTGTGCTCGAACCTTGGGCCCATCCCCGATAGCACCCCAATTTGACCCAAAAATGCCACGTTCGCTCTATTTCATCTGTTTGTCCACCCAAATGGCCATGAAAAGTTAAGAAGACCACACTGGAATGATACCCATCCTTCCTGACATACCCCAATCAATTTTCAGCCCACATCACGCCCGTACCCCAAGACCACCTCCAAAATCGTGGGCTACAGCACACCGATTTAGCTCAAAAATGACCAGTTCGCTCTGTTTTGCCCATTTCTCCATCCAAATAACCGCAAAAAATTAAAAGGACCATATTGGCATGATCCCCAACCTCCCTATAAAGCCTCAAAATATATAAGGGCCACATCATGCCCGAACCCCTGGCCCACCACCAAAATCGTGGGCTATAACATATGAATTTGGCCTGAAAACCCCCCATTCGCTTTGTTTCTCCTGTCTGTCCACCCAAATGTCCATGAAAAATTAAATGGACCATACTGGCACGATCCTCAACCTCCCTGTCATTCCTCGATCAATTTTCATCCCACAACACGTCCGAACCCCGGGTTCACCCCCAAAACCGCAGACAATAGCACACTAATTTAGCCCCAAAAAGCCTCATTTGCTCCGTTTCGCCCGTTTGTCTACCCAAATGGCCACAAAAAAATAAACGGACCACACAAGGATGATACCAACCTCCCTGGCATTCCAAAATTGATTTTCATCCCACAGCACGCCCAGACCCCAAGCCCACCCCCGAAACCTGGGTTATAGCACACCAACTTGGCCCGAAAACTCTCCTTTCTCTCTATTTCATCAGTTTGTCGACCCAAATAGCCATAAAAAGTTAAACGAACCATACTAGGACAATCCCTAAACTCCCAGACATGTCCCGATCAATTTTTGGCTCACAGAACGCCTAGACCCTAAGTCCACCCCTAAAACCGTTGGCTAATGCACACCAATTTGGCCTGAAAAATACACTGTTCGCTTTGTTACTCTTGTTTGTCCACCCAAATAACCACAAAAAATTAAACAAACCACACTGAGATGATTCCTAACCACCCTGATATGCCCTAGTCAATTTTTAGCCCACAGCACGCCCAAACCCCGTGGCCAACCCTAAAACCGCAGGCTATAGCACACTAACTTGGCCCAAAAAAGCCCTATGAATTCCGTTTCACCCGTTTGTCTACCCAATGGCCACGAAAAATTTAATGGACCATACTAGGATGATCCTCAACCTCCCTGCCATGCCTCAGTCAATTTTTGTCCCCTAGCATGATCGAACCCTACGTCCACCCCTAAAACCATGGGGAATAGCACACAGATTTGGCACGAAAACTCCTTGTTCGCTATGTTTCATCTGTTTGTCCACCCAAATAGCCACAAAAAGTTTAACGAACCACACTGGGATGATCCCTAACCTCCCTACCACACCTCAATTGATTTTTGGACCACAGTACGCTTGAACCCCCGGTCCGCCCCTAAAACCATGGGATATAGCACAACGATTTGGCTCGAAAATGCCCCGTTCACTCCGTTTTGCCCGTTTGTCCACCAAAATGGCCACGAAAAAATAAATGGACCACATTGGGATGATCCCCAACTTCCCTGTCATGCCTTTGTCAATTTTTGGCCCACAGTATTCCTGGACCCTGGACCCACCCCCAAAATCGTGGGCTATGGTACACAAATTTGTCTTGAAAAAGCCTCGTTCGCTCTGTTTTGCCAATTTGCCCAGTCAAATTGCTATGAAAAATTAAACAAACTACATTAGGATGATCCTCAACCCTACTGGCATGCCCTGGTCAATTTTCAGCCCTCAGCACGCCCAGACCCCGGGTCCACCTCCAAAACCGTGGGTAATAGCACACCGATTTGGCTTTAAAATGCCCCGTTTGCTCTGTTTCGCCCGTTGTCCACCCAAATGGACACAAAAAATTAAACGGACCATTTTGGGATGATCCCTAACCTCCCAGGCATGCCCCGGTTTATTTTTTGCACACAACACGCTCGGACCCTGGGCCCACCCTAAAACCGTGGGCTATAGCACACTAATTTAGCTCGAAAATGCCCTATTTACTCCGTTTCATTCGTTTGTATACCCAAATGGCCACAAAAAATTAAGCGGACTATACTGGGATGATCCCCAACCTCTCTATCACACCCCAATTGATTTTCAGCCTATAGCACGCCCGAGCCCCGGGCCTACCCACAAAACCGTGGGCTATAGCAGACTGATTTGGCCTGAAAATACACTATTTGCTCTGTTTCGCTTATTTCTCCACCCAAATGACCACAAAAAATTAAACAGACCACACTGGGATGATCCCCAACCTCCCTACGATGCCTCGATCGATTTAAGCCCAACAGCACGCCTGGACCCCGAGCCCACCCCCAAAACCATGGGCTATAGCGCACCAATTTGGCCCAAAAATGCCCTTTTCTCTCTGTTTTGCTCGTTTGTCCAACCAAATGGCTCCAAAAATTAAACGGACCACAATAGGATGATCCCCAACCTCCTTGTCATGCCTAGATCAATTTTTAGCCCACAGCACGCCCGAACCTCAAGAACAACCCCAAAACCATGGGCTATAGCACACCGATTTGGTACAAAAATTCCCCGTTCTCTCCATTTTGCTCGTTTGTCCGCCCAAATGGCCATGAAAAATTAAATGGACCACACTGGGATAATCCCTAACCTCCCTGTCACACCTCAGTTGATTTTTTACCTATAGCACACCTGGGCTCCCCCCCCCCCCCCGAACCGTGGGTTATAGCACACTGATTTGACACAAAAATACCCCATTCGCGCTGTTTTGCACATTTGTCCACCCAAAAAATTAAATGGACCATACTGGGAAGGTCCTAACCTCCTTGGCACATCCCAATCTATTTTTGGTCCACAACACATCTGGACCGTAGGCCCACCCCCAAAATAGTGGGCTACATCACACTGATTTGGTTCAAAAAGCCCCGTTTGCTCTGTTTGGCCCATAGTCCACCCAAATGGACACAAAAAAATTAAACGGACCATATTTGGATGATCCCTAAACTCCCAACCATGCCTCGATCGATTTGCTGCCCACAGCACGCCCGGACCCCAGGTCCAACCCCAAATTTGTGGGCTATAGCACATCGATTTGGCCTGAAAATGCCCCGTTCGCTCCATTTGTACACCCAAATGGCCACAAAAAGTTAAACGAAATACACTGGGATAACACTTAACCCCCCTAGAATTCCTGGATCAATTTAAGGACCACAGCACGCCTGGACCATGGGCCCACCCCAAAAATCATGGGCTATATCAAACCAATTTGGCCCGAATATGCCCCGTTCACTCTGTTTTGCTCTGTTTCGCTCGTTTCCCCAACCAAGTGGCCACGAAAAGTTTAATGGACCACACTGGTATGATGACCAACCTCCCTGGCAAGTCTCGATTGATTTAAGGTCCACAACATACCCGAACCCCAGGCCCAACCCCAAAGCCGTGGGCTATAGCATATCAATTTGCCCCGTAAACACCCCATTCGCTCTGTTTCTCTCATTTGTTTGACCAAATGGCCACAAAATGTTAAACGAACTACAGTGGGATGATCCCCAACCTCCCTGTCATGCCTCGATCAATTTTAGGACCATAATAAGCGTGGGCCCTGGTCCCACCCACAAAACCATGGCCTATAGCACATCGATTTAGCTTAAAAAATGCTTCGTTCGCTCTGCTTCATCAATTTGTACACCAAAATGGCCACAAAAAATTAAACAGATCACACTAGGACAATACCCAACCTCCCTGGCATTCCCCGATTGATTTCCATCCCACGGCATGCCCAGACCCCGAGCCCACCCCCAAAACCATAGGCTATAGAATACCGATTTGGCCCCCAAAAGTCCTGTTTGCTCCATTTTGCACGTTTTTCTCCATGAATGGACACAAAAAATTAAACGGACCACACTGGGATGATTTGGCCTAAAGCACACTTGAACCCCGGGCCCACCCCCAAAACCGTGGGCTATAACATGATAATGTTTCCTAAAAATGCCTCATTCGCTCCATTTCGTCTATTAGTCCACCCAAATAGCCACCAAAAATTAAATGGACCACACTGGGATGAGTCCTAACCTCCCTAACATGCCTCAGGTGATTTTCGGCCCACAGCACGCTCGGACCCCCGTGCCCACCCCTGAAACAGTGGCCTCTAATACATCAATTTGGCCCAAAAATGCCCTGTTTGCTCCGTTTCGCCCGTTTGTCTATCCAAATAGACACAAAAAATTAAATGAACTACACTAGGATGATCCACAACCTCCCAAACACACCCTGATCAGTTTTTGGCAAACAAAACACTTGATCCCCCTTCCCGCCCCTAAAACCATGGTTTATAGCACCCCGATTTAGCCTAAAAATACCCTGTTTGCTATGTTTCACCCGTTTTTTCCCCAATTTTCCACAAAAAATTAACCGGACCACACAAGGATGATCCCCAACCTCCCTGGCATGCCACGGTCAGTTTTCAATGCATAACATACCCTGATCCTGAGGCCACACTCAAAAATGTGGGTTATAGCATACTGATTTGGCTCAAAAATGACTTGTTCGCTCTGTTTTGCCCGTTTGTCCACCCAAATGGCCACAAAACATTAAACGGACCACACTGGGACAATCACCATCCTCCCTAACATGCCTCAGGTGATTTTTAGCCTACAGCACACCCGAACCCAAGGCCCAGCCCTGAAATAGTGGGTTATAACACACCGATTTTGCCCGAAAATGCCCCGTTTACTCTGTTTTACCCGTTTGTCTACCCAAATAGCGACAAAAAATTAAACGGACCATACTAGGACGGTCCATAACCTCTAAGACACACCCAGATCATTTTTTGTCAAACAAAACAGTCAAGCCCCCTTCCCGTCCCTAAAACCATAGGCTATAGCATCCCGATTTAGCCTAAAAATACCTCGTTCACTACGTTTTGCCCGTTTGTCCCCCCAATTGGCCACGAAAAATTAAACGGACCACACTGGGATGATCCCTAAACTCCCTGGCATGCCTCAATCAATTTTCGATGCATTACATCACCTGACCCTAAGCCCATCCCTAAAACTGTGGGTTATAGCTTACCGATTTGGCCCACAAATGCCTCGTTCACTCCGTCTTGCCTGTTTGTCCACCCAAATGGCCACAAAATATTAATCGGACAACACTCGGAGAATATCCATCCTCCCTAGCATTCCTCGATAGATTTTGGCACACAGCATACCCGGAACCTAGGCCCACCCCCAAAACCGTGGGCTATAGCACACTCATTTAGCCAAAAAAGCATCGTTCACTCTGTTTCGTCCGTTTGCCCACCCAAATGGCCACAAACATTAAAACAAACCACACTGGGATTATTCCTAATCTTCCTAGCTTGTGTTGGTCAATTTTTGGCCCACAGCACGCCCGAACTCCGAGCCTGCCCTCAAAACCATGGGCTATAGCATAGCGATTTAGCTAGAAAATGCCCTATTTGCTCTGTTTCATCCATTTGTCCACCCAAATGGCCTCAAAAAGTAAACAAACCACACTAGGATGATCCCCAACCTCCCTGGCATGCCCCGGTCGAATTTTGGCCCACAACAAGCATGAACCCCGGGCCCACCCCTGAAACTGTGGGCTATAGCACACCGATTTGGCCCGAAAATGCCCCGTTAGCTCTATTTCTACCATTTGTTCGCCCAAATGGCCTTAAAAAATAAAAATGGACCATACTGGGATGATCCCCAACCTCTCTGGCATACCCCGATCAATCTTCTTCACACAGCATGCCTGGACCCTGGTCCCACCCCAAAATCGCGGGCTGTAGCACACCGATTTAGCCCAAAAAAGCCCAGTTCACTCTGTTTTGCCCACTTGTCCACCTAAATTGCTATAAAAATTAAAACGGACCATACTAGGATGATCCAAAACCTCCATGACCTGCCTCGATCAATTTTCAAAACACAAAACACCCAGACCCCGAGCCCACCCACGAAATTGTAGGCTATAGCACACCGATTTGTCCTTAAAATGAGTCGTTCGCTCCGTTTCACCTGTTTATCTACCCAAATGGCTACGAAAAATTAAATGGACCACACTACGATGATCCACAATCTCCCTGGCATGCTCCAATCTATTTTTAGCCCACAGCATGCTCGGACCCCGATCCCACCCCTAAAACCGCAGGCTATAGCATATCTTCTTGTCTCGAAAAAGCTCTATTTACTTCGTTTCCCCTATTTGTCCACACAAATGGCCACAAAAAATTAAAAAGACCATACTGGGACTATCCCCAACCTCCCTAGAATGCCCCGATTAAATTTTAGCTCGCAACACGTCCAAACCCCAAGCCGACCCCCAAAACCATAGGCTATAGCACACCGATTTGGCCTGAAAACTCTCCGTTCGCTTCGTTTCTTCTGTTTGTCCACCTAAATGGCCACAAAAAGTTAAACAAACCACACTGAGATGATTCCTAACCTCCATGGTATGCCCTGGTCGATTTTCAGCCCACAACATGCCCGAACCTAGGATCCACCCCCAAAACCGTGGGCTATAGCACACTGATTTGGCCTAAAAATGCCCCGTTTGCTCTATTTTGCCTGTTTGTCCACCCAAATGGCAACAAAAAATTGAACGGACCATACTGGGAAGCTACCCAATCTTCTTGGCACATTCTGATCTATTTTTGGCCCACAACACCTCTGGACCGTAGGCCCACCCCCAAAGTAGTAGGCTATATCATACTGATTTGGTTCGAAAATGCCCCATTTGCTCTGTTTCGCCCATTGTCCACCCAAATGGACACAAAAAATTAAACAGACCATATTTGGATGATCCCTAACCTCCCATACATGCCCCGATCGATTTACTGCCCACAGCAGGCTCGGACCCCGGGTCCAACCCCAAATTTGTGGGCTATAGCACATCGATTTGGCTTAAAAATGCCCCGTTCGCTACATTTGTCCACCCAAATGGCCATGAAAAGTTAAGCAAAATACACTAGGATGATCCTCAACCTCCTTGGAATTCCTCGATCAATTTAAGGACAACAGCACGCCCGAACCACGGGCCTACCCCAAAAATCATCGGCTATATTAGCCCAAATATGCCCCGTTCACTTTGTTTTGCTCCATTTCGCTCGTTTGCCAACCAAATGGCCAGAAAAAGTTTAATGGACCACACTGACATGATCCCCAACCTACCTGGCAAGCCTCGATTTATTTAAGGTCCACAACACACCCGAACCCTAAGCCCAGCCCCAAACCTGTGGGCTGTAGCACACCGATTTGGTCTGAAAACACCCCGTTCACTCTGTTTCTCTTATTTGTTTAGCCAAATGGCCACGAAAAGTTAAACAAACTACACTGGGATGATCCCCAACATCACTGGCATGCCCCGATCAATTTTAGGCCCATAACACACGTGGGCCCTGGTCCCACCTACAAAACTGTGGCCTATAGCACATCGATTTAGCTTAAAAAATGCTTCATTCGCTCTGCTTCATCAATTTGTACACCAAAATGGCCATGAAATAATTAAACAGACCACACTAGGACGATCCCCAGCCTCCCTGGCATGCCTCGATTGATTTCCATCCCACGGCATGCCCAGACCCCGAGCCCACCCCAAAAACCATAGGCTATAAAATACCGATTTGGCCTCAAAAGTCCTGTTTGCTCTGTTTTGCATGTTTTCCTCCATGAATGGCCACGAAAAATTAAAGGTACCACACTGGGACGATTTGTCCTACTGTACGCTTGAACCCCGGGCCCACCCCCAAAACCGTGGGCTATAGCACGATAATTTTTCCTAAAAATGCCCCGCTCGCTCCTTTTCGTCTATTTGTCCACCCAAATAGCCACAAAAAATTAAATGGACCGCACTGGGATGAGTCCCAACCTCCCAAACATACCTCAGGTGATTTGCAACCCACAGCACGCCCGGACTCCCGTGCCCACCTCTGAAACAGTGGGCTATAACACATCGATTTGGCCCGAAAATGCCTCATTTGCTCCATTTCGCCCATTTGTCTACCCAAATAGCCACAAAAAATTAAACGGACCACACTGGCATGATCCACAACCTCCCAGACACACACTGATCATTTTTTGGCAAACAAAACACTCGAGCTCCCTTCTCGCCCCTAAAACCATGGGCTATAGCATCCCGATTTAGCCCAAAAATACCCTGTTTGCTACGTTTCACCCGTTTTTCCCCCTAAATCACCACAAAAAAATTAAATGGACCACACAGGGATGATCCCCAATCTCCCTGCGATGCCACGATTGGTTTTCAATACATAACATACCCTGACCCTGAGCCCATCCCAAAACTGTGGGTTATAGCATACCGATTTAGCCCAAAAATACCTCGTTCGCTTCGTATCACCCGTTTGTCCACCTAAATGGCCACGAAATATTAAATGGACCACACTGGGACAATTTCCATCCTTCCTAACATGACTCAGGTGATTTTTAGCCCACAGTATGCCCAAACCCCGGGCCCACCCCTGAAATAGTGGGTTATAACACACCGATTTGGCCCTAGCATACCCTGATAGATTTTGGACCACAGCATTCCCGGAACTTAGGCCCACCCCCAAAACCGTGGGCTATAGCACACTTATTTGGCCCAAAAAAGCCCCGTTCGCTCTGTTTTGTCCGTTTGCCCACCCAAATGGCCAGAAACAGTAAAACAAACCACATTGGGATGATCCCTAATCTATCTATCTTGCGTCGGTCAATATTTGGCCCACAGCACGCCCGGACTCCGAGCCTACCCTCAAAATCGTGGGCTATAGCATAGCAATTTACCTCGAAAATGCCCCATTTGCTCTGTTTCATCCGTTTGTCCACCCAAATGGCCTCAAAAAGTAAAAAAACCACACTAGGATGATCCCCAACCTCCCTGGCATGCCCCGGTCGAATTTTGGCCCACAACAAGCATGACCCCGAGCCCACCCCTGAAACTGTGGGCTATAGCACATCGATTTGGCCCGAAAATGCCCCGTTAGCTCTATTTCTACCGTTTGTCCACCCAAATGGCCATAAAAAATAAAATGAACCACACTGGGATGATCCCCAACCTCTCTGGCATGCCCCGGTCAATTTTCCGCACACAGCATGCCTGGACCCTGGTCCCACCCCCAAAAGCGCGGGTTGTAGCACACCGATTTAGCCCAAAAAAGCCCATTTCACTCTATTTTGCTCACTTGTCCACCTAAATTGCTATAAAAAATAAAACGGACCACACTAGGATGATCCCAAACCTCCCTAACCTGCCTCGATCAATTTTCAAAACACAAAACACCCAGACCCCGAGCCCACCCACGAAACCGTAGGCTATAGCACATTGATTTGTCCTTAAAATGAGTCGTTCGCTCCGTTTCAGCCGTTTATCTACCCAAATGGCTATGAAAAATTAAATGGACCATACTAGGATGATACACAATCTCCCTGGCATGCTTCGATCAATTTTAGCCCACATCATGCTCGGACCCCGATCCCACCCCTAAAACCGCAGGCTATAGCACACCGACTTGTCTCGAAAAAGCTCTGTTTGCTTCGTTTCGCCTATTTATCCACACAAATGGCCACTAAAAATTAAACAGACAACACTAGGTCTATCCCCAACCTCCTTGGAATGCCCCGATTAAATTTTGGCCTGCAACACATCCAAACCCCAAGCCCACCCCCAAAACCATAGGCTATAGCACACCGATTTGGCCTGAAAACTCTCCGTTCGCTCTGTTTCATCTGTTTGTCCACCCAAATGGCCACAAAAAGTTAAACGAACCATACTGAGATGATTCCTAACCTCCATGGTATGCCCTGGTTGATTTTCAGTGCACAACACGCCCGAACCTAGGATCAACCCCCAAAACCGTGGGCTATAGCACACCGATTTGGCCTAAAAATGCCCCGTTTTCTCTATTTCGCCCGTTTGTCCACCCAAAATGGCCACAAAAAATTGAACGGACCATACTGGGAAGATCCCCAACCTCCTTGGCACATCCCGATCTATTTTTGGCCCACAACACCTCTGGACCGTAGGCCCACCCCCAAAATAGTGGGCTACATCACACTGATTTGGTTCGAAAATGCCCCATTTGCTCTGTTTCGCCCATTGTCCACCCTAATGGTCACAAAAAATTAAACGAACCATATTTAGATGATCCCTAACCTCCCAGCCACGCCCCAATCGATTTGCTGCCGACAGCAGGCCCGGACCCCGGGTCCAACCCCAAATTTGTGGGCTATGGCACATCGATTTGGCCTATAAATGCCCCGTTCGCTCCATTTGTCCACCCAAATGGCCACGAAAAGTTAAGAAAAATACACTAGGACGATCCTTAACCTCCCTAGAATTTTTGGATTAATTTAAGGACAACAACACGACCGAAACACGGGCCCATCCCAAAAATCGTTGGGCTATATTGGCCCAAATATGCCCCGTTCACTCTGTTTTGCTCCGTTTCGCTCGTTTGCCCAACCAAATGGCCACAAAAATTTTAATGGACCACACTGAAATGATACCCAACCTACCTGGCAAGCCTCGATTTATTTAAGGTCCACAGCATACCCGAACCCCGAGCCCAGCCCCAAAACTGTGGGCTATAGCACACCGATTTGGTTCGAAAACACCCCGTTTGCTCTGTTTCTCTTATTTGTTTAACCAAATGGACACAAAAAGTTAAACAAACTACACTAGGATGATCCCCAACCTCCCTGGCATGCCCCGATCAATTTTAGGCCCATAACACGTGTGGGCCCTGGTCCCACCCACAAAACTGTGGCCTATAGCACATAGTTTTAGCTTAAAAAATGCTTCGTTCGCTCTGCTTCATCAATTTATACACCAAAATGGCCACGAAAAATTAAACAGACCACACTAGGATGATCCCCAACCTCCCTGGCATGCCCAGACCCCGAGCCCACCCCAAAAACCATAGGCTAAAAAATACCGATTTGGCCCCAAAAGTCCTGTTTGCTCCGTTTTGCATGTTTTCCTCCATGAATGTCCACAAAAAATTAAAGGGACCACACTAGGATGATTTGGCCTAATGCACGCTTGAACCTCGGGCCCACCCCGAAAACCGTGGGCTGTAGCACAATAATTTTTCCTAAAAATGCCCTGCTCGCTCTGTTTCGTCTATTTGTCCACCCAAATAGCCACAAAAAATTAAATGGACCGCACTGGGATGAGTCCCAACCTCCCTAACATGCCTCAGGTGATTTTCGACCCACAGCACGCCCGGACCCCCGTGCCCACCCCTGAAACAGTGGGCTATAACACATCAATTTGGCCCGAAAATGCCCCGTTTGCTCTATTTTGCCCGTTTGTCTACCCAAATAGCCACAAAAAATTAAACGGACCACACTGGCATGATCCACAGCCTCCCAGACATACACCGATCATTTTTCAGCAAACAAAACACTTGAGCCCCCTTCCCACCCCTAAAACCATGGGCTATAGCACCCCGATTTAGCCCAAAAATACCCTATTTGCTACGTTTCATCCGTTTTTCCCCCCAAATTACCACAAAAAAATTAAACGGAACACACAGGGATGATCCCCAACCTCCCTGGAATGCCACAGTCAGTTTTCAATGCATAACATACCCTTACCCTGATCCCATCCCCAAAACCGTGGGTTATAGCATGCCGATTTAGCCCAAAAATGCCTCGTTCGCTCCGTATCGCCTGTTTGTCCACCCAAATGGCCACAAAATATTAAACGGGCCACACTGGGACAATTGTCATCCTCCCTAACATGACTCAAGTGATTTTTAGCCCACAGTATGCCCAAACCCCAGGCCCACCCCTAAAATAGTAGGTCATAACACACCGATTTGGCCCGAAAATGCCCCATTTGCTCCGATTTGCCCGTTTGTCTACCCAAATAGCCACGAAAAATTAAAATGACCACACTGGGATGATCCACAACCTCTCAGACACACCCCGATCATTTTTTGGCAAACAACACACTTGAGCCCACTTCTCGCCCTTAAAACCATGGGCTATAGCACCCCAATTTAGCCCAAAAATACCCTGTTCAATACGTTTCGCCCGTTTGTTCCCCCATTTGTCCACAAAAAATTTAATGGACCACACTGGGATGATACCCAACCTCCCTGGCATGCCTCGGTGGATTTTTGATTACATGTCCTAACCCTGAGCCCATCCCCAAAACTGTGGGTTATAGCATATCGATTTGGCCCAAAAATGTCTCGTTCACTCCGTTTCGCCTGTTTGTCAACCCAAATGGCCACAAAATATTAAACGAGCCACCCTAGGAAAATCTTCATCCTTCCTAGCATACCCCGATAGATTTTGCACCACAGCATGCCCGAAACCTAGGCCCACCCCCAAAACCTTGGGCTATAGCACACTCATTTGGCCCAAAAAAAGCCCCATTCGCTCTGTTTCATCTGTTTGCCCGTCTAAATGGCTAAAAATAGTAAAATAAACCACACTGGGATGATACCTAATCTCCCTAGATTGCATCGGTCAATTTTTGGCCCACAGAACGCCCGAACCCCAAGCCTACCCTCAAAATTGTGGGCTATAGCACAGCTATTTAGCTCGAAAATTCCCCATTTGCTCTGTTTCATCCGTTTGTCCACCCAAATGGCCTCAAAAAGTAGAAAAACCACACTGGGATGATCCCAAACCTCCCTGGCATGCCCCGGTCAAATTTTGGCCCAAAACAAGCACGGATTCCAGGTCCACCCAAATGGCCATAAAAAATAAAATAGACCATATTAGGATGATCCCCAACCTCTCTGGTATGCCCCGGTCAATTTTCAGTACACAGCATACCTGGACCCTGGTCCCACCCCCAAAATCGCGGGTTGTAGCATACCGATTTAGCCCAAAAAAAGCCCAATTCACTTTATTTTGCCCACTTGTCCACCTAAATCACTATAAAAAATAAAATGGACCACACTAGGATGATCCACAACCTCCCTGACCTACCTCGATCAATTTTCAAAACACAAAACACCCAGACCCCGAGCCCACCCACGAAATCATAGGCTATAGAACACCGATTTGTCCTTAAAATGAGTCATTCACTCCGTTTCACCCGTTTATCTACCCAAATGGATACGAAAAAATAAAAGGACCACACTAGGATGATCCACAATCTCCCTGGCATGCTTCGATCAATTTTTAGCCCACAACATGCTCGAACCCCGATCCCACCCCTAAATTCGCAGGCTACAGCGCACCGATTTATCTCGAAAAAACTCTGTTTGCTTCGTTTCACCCATTTGTCCACACAAATGGCCACAAAACATTAAACGGACCACACTAGAACTATCCCCAACCTCCCTGACATGCCCCGATCAAATTTTGGCCTGCAACACGTCCAGACCCCAAGCCCACCCCTAAAACCGTGGGCTATAGCACACCGATTTGGCCTGAAAACTTTTCGTTCGCTCTGTTTCATCTGTTTGTCCACCCAAATGGCCATGAAAAGTTAAACAAACCACACTGAGATGATTCCTAACCTCCATACCACGCCCTGGTCAATTTTCAGCCCACAACATGCCCGAACCTAGGGTCCACCCCCAAAACTGTGGGCTATAGCACACCAATTTGGCCTAGAAATGCCTCGTTCGCTCTATTTTGCCCGTTTGTCCACCAAAATAGCCACAAAAAATTGAACTGACCATACTGGGAAGATCCCCAACCTCCTTGTCATATCCCGATCTATTTTTGGCCCACAACACCTCTGGACCGTAGGCCCACCCCCAAAATAGTGGGCTACATCATACTGATTTGGTTCGAAAATGTCTTGTTTGCTCTGTTTCGCCCATTGTTCACCCAAATAGACACAAAAAATTAAACAGGCCATATTTGGATGATCCCTAAACTCCCAGCCATGACCCGATCGATTTGTTTCCCATAGAACGCCCGGACCCCTGGTCCAACCCCAAATTTTTGGCTACAGCACATCGATTTGGCCTGAAAATGCCCCGTTCGCTCTATTTGTCCACCCAAATGGCCACGAAAAGTTAATCCAAATACACTGGGATGATCCTCAACCTACCTAGAATTCCTAGATCAACTTAAGGACCACCGTGTGCCCGGACAATGGGCCTACCCCAAAAATCGTGGGCTATATCACACCGATTTGGACCAAATATGCCCCGTTCAATCTGTTTTGCTCCATTTCGCACGTTTCTCCAACCAAGTGGCCACAAAAGTTTAATGGACCACACTGGCATGCTCCCCAACCTCCCTGGAAAGCCTCGGTTGATTTAAGGTCCACAGCACACCCGAACCCCTAGCCCAGCCCCAAAACCGTGGGCTATAGCACATCAATTTGGCCCGAAAACACCCCGTTCGCTCTGTTTCTCTCATTTGTTTAAACCAATGGCCACGAAAAGTTAAACAACCTACACTGGTATGATATATAACCTCTCTGGCATGCCCCGATCAATTTTAGGCCCATAACACACGTGGGCCCTGGTCCCACCCACAAAACCATGGCCTATAGCACATCGATTTAGCTTAAAAAATGCTTCGTTCGCTCTGCTTCATCAATTTGTACCCCAAAATGGCCACGAAAAATTAAACATACCATACTAGGATGATCCCCAACCTCACTGGCATGCACCAATTGATTTCCATCCCATGGCATGCCCAGACCCCGAGCCCACCCCTAAAACCATAGGCTATAGAATACCGATTTGGCCCAAAAAAAGTCCTGTTTGCTCCGTTTTGACCGTTTTCCTCCATGAATGGCCACAAAAAATTAAACGGACCACACTGGGATGATTTTTCCTAAAGCACGCATGAACACCGAGCCCACCCCCAAAACCGTGGGCTATAGCACGATAATTTTTCCTTAAAATACCCGCTCGCTCCGTTTCGTCTATTTTTCCACCCAAATAGCCACAGAAATATAAATGGACCACACTGGGATGAGTCCCAACCTCCCTAACATGCCTCAGGTGATTTTCGGCCCACATCACGCCCGGACCCCCGTCCCCACCCCTAAAACAGTGGGCAATAACACATCAATTTTGCCCGAAAATGCCCTGTTTGCTCCGTTTCGCCCGTTTGTCTACACAAATAGCCACAAAAAAATAAACGGACTACACTGTCATGATCCATAACCTCCCAGACACACCCCGATAATTTTTTGGCAAACAAAACACTTGAGCCCCCTTCCCGCCCCTAAAACCATGGGCTATAGCACCCTGATTTAGCGCAAAAATACCCAATTTGCTACGTTTCACCCATTTTTTCCCCCAATTTGCCACAAAAAATTAAACGGACCACACAGGGATGATTCCCAACCTCCTTGGCATGCCTCGGTCAGTTTTCAATGCATAACATGCCCTGACCATGAGCCCATCCCCAAAACTGTGGGTTATAGCATACCGATTTGGCCTAAAAATGCCTCATTCGCTCCATTTCGCTCGTTTGTCCACCCAAATGGCCACAAAATATTAAACGGACCACACTGGGACAATCGCCATCCTCCCTAACATGCCTCAGGTGATTTTTAGCCCAAACAGCAACAAAAAATTAAATGGACCACACTAGGATGATCCACAACCTCTCAGACAGACCCCAATCATTTTTTGGAAAACAAAAAACTTGAACCCACTTCCCGCCCTTAAAACCATGGGCTATAGCACCCCAATTTTTCCTAAAAATACCACGTTTGCTACATTTCGCCCATTTGTCCCCCCAGTTGGTCACAAAAAATTAAACGGACCATACTAGGATAATCCCCAACCTCCCTGGCATGCCTCAGTCGATTTTCGATGCATTACATGCCCTGACCCTGATCCCATCCCCAAAATTGTGGGTTATAGCAAACCGATTTGGCCCAAAAATGCCTCATTTGCTCTGTTTCGCATGTTTGTCCACCCAAATAGCCACAAAATATTAAACGAACCACACTGGGACAATATTAATCCTCCCTAGCATGCCCTGATAGATTTTGTCCTACAGCATGCCCGGAACCTAGGACCACCCCCAAAACCGTGGGCTATAGCACACGCATTTGGCCCAAAAAAGCCCCGTTCGCTCTATTTCGTCTGTTTGCCCACCCAAATGGCCACAAACAGTAAAATAAAACCACACTGGGATGATCCCTAATCTCCCTTACTTGTTTCGGTCAATTTTTGGCCAACAGCACACCCGAACCCCGATCCTACCCTCAAAATCGTGGGATATAGCATAGCGATTTAGCTCGAAAATGCCCCATTTGCTCTGTTTCATCCGTTTGTCCACCCTAATGGCCTCAAAAAGTAAACAATCCATATTGTGATGATCCCCAACCTCCGTGGCATGCCCCAGTTGAATTTTGGCCCATAAGAAGCACAGACCCCAGGCCCACCCCTGAAACTGTGGGCTATAGCACACCGATTTGGCCCAAAAATGCCCCGTTAGCTCTGTATCTCCCGTTTGTCCACCCAAATGGCCATAAAAAATAAAATAAAATACACTGGGATGATCCCCAACCTCAATAGCATACCCCGATCAATTTTCAGCACACAACATACTTGTACCCTGGTCCCACCCCCAAAATCGCAGGTTGTAGCACACCGATTTAGCCAAAAAGCCTAGTTCAATCTGTTTTGCCCACTTGTCCACCTAAATCGCTATAAAAAAAAACGGACCACACTAGGATGATCCAAAACCTCCCTGACCTGCCTCGATCAATTTTTGAAACACAACACCCAGACCTCAAGCCCACCCGCGAAATCGTAGGCTATAGCATACCGATTTGTCCTTAAAATGAGCCGTTCGCTCCGTTTCAGCCGTTTATCTACCCAAATGGCTACGAAAAATTAAATGGACCACACTAGGATGATCCACAATCTCCCTGGCATGCTCCGATCAATTTTTAGCCCACAGCATGCTCGGACGCCGATCCCACCCCTAAAATCACAGGCTATAGCACACCGATTTATATCGAAAAAGCTCTGTTTTCTTCGTTTCACCCATTTGTCCACACAAATGGCCGCAAAAAATTAAACGGACCACACTAGGACTATCCCCAACCTCCCTGGAAGGCCCCGATCAAATTTTAGCCCTCAACACATCCAGACCCCAAGCCCTCCCCCAAAACCGTGGGCTATAGCACATCGATTTGGCCTGAAAACTCTCCGTTTGCTCTATTTCATCTATTTGTCCACCCAAATGGCCACAAAAAGTTAAACGAACCACACTGAGATGATTCCTAACCTCCATGCCATTCCCTGGTCGATTTTCAGCCCACAGCACGCTCGAACCTAGGGTCCACCCCTAAAACCGTGGGCTATAGCACATCGATTGGGCCTAAAAATGCCCCGTTTGCTCTATTTTTCCCGTTTGTCCATCCAAATGTCCACAAAAAATTAAACGGACCACACTGGGATGATCCTCAATATCCCTAGCAAGCCCTGATCGATTTTCCAAGTACAGCATGCCCGGATCCTAGGCCCACTCCAAAAACTGCAGGCTATAGCACACCGATTTGGCTTGAAAAAGCCCCGTTCGGTCCATTTTGCATGTTTATCCACACATATGGCCACAAAAAATTAAAAAAACCATACTGGGATGACCTTCAACCTCCCTGGCATGCCTCGATTGATTTTTGGCTCATAGCACGCCCGGGCCTAAGGCCCACCCCTAAAATCATGGGCTATAGCACATCGATTTGGCCTGAAAATGCCCCGTTCACTCCGTTTCACCCGTTGTCCACCCAAATGGACACCAAAAATTAAACAGACCATATTTCAATGGTCTCTAACTTCCTAGGAACCCCTTAGTCGATTTTCTGCCCACAGCATGACCGTACCCCAGACCCACCCCCAAAGCCGTGGGTTATAGCACACCGATTTGGCCTGAAAATGCCCCATTTATTTTGTGTCGTACGTTTGTCCACCCAAATATGCACAAAAAGTTAAGAGAATCACACTGGGATGATCCCCACCCTCCCTGGCATGCTCCAGTCAATTTTTAACCCACAGCACACCCGAACCTTAGTTCTACCCCTGAATTAATAGGCTATAGCACACCAATTACTCCTGAATATGCCCCGTTCGCACCGTTTCACCCGTTTCTCCACCAAATGACCATGAAAAATTAATCGGACATATTGGAATGATCCCCAACCTCACTGTCATGCCTCGATAGATATAAGGCCCACATCACGCCTGGACCCTGGCTCACTCCCAAAACCAAGGGCTATAGCACACCAATTTGGCCCAAAAAATGCCTCGTTCGCTCTGTTTTGCTCCTTTGTCCAACCAAATGGCCCCAAAAAAATAAACGGACCATACTAAGATGATCCCCAACATCCCCGACATGCCCCGATCAATTTTTTGTCTACAACACACCCGGACCCTGATCCCACCCCCAAAACCATGGGCTATGGCACATCGATTTGGCCTAAAAGTGCCTTGTTCTCTCCGTTTCGCCCGTTTTTCCCCTCACAATGCCACAAAAAATAAAACGAACCTTACTGGGATGATCCCTAACCTCCCTAGCATTCCCCAATTGATTTTTGGCCCACATCATGATCGTACCCAAGGACTCTCGAAACCGTGGGCTATAGCACATCGATTTGGCCCGAAAATGCCCCATTCGAGCTGTGTTACTTGTTTTTCCACCCAAAAAATTAAACGGACCACACTGAGATGATCCTTAAACTCCCAGGCACACGCCGGTCAATTTTCTACCCAAAGCATGCTCGAACCCCAGGCCCACCCCCAAAATCATAGGCGATAGCATATCGATTTGGCCCAAAAATGCCCCGTTTTCTCCGTTTTGCCCATTTGTCCACCCATTTGGCCCGAAAACACCCCGTTCGCTTGCTTTCGCCCGTTTGTCCACCAAAATAACTCTAAAAAGTTAAACGGACCATACTGGGATGATCCCCAACCTCCCTGGCATGCCCCGATTAATTTTTGGCTCACAGCACACCGAACCCTGAGCCCACCACCGAAACCGTGGGTTATACCATACCAATTTGGCCTGAACATTCCCCGTTCGCTCCATTTCACCAGTTTCTCCACCGAAATGTGTACAAAAAATTAAACGGACCATGCTAGGACGATCCCTAGAATTCCTGGCATACCCAATTAATTTTTGGCCCACAGCATACTTGGACCCCAGGCCCACCCCCAAAACCATAGTCTATAGCACACCAATTTAGCCCAAAACTGCCCTGTTCACTCCGTTTTGCACCTTTGCCCCTCTAATGAACACGAAAAATAAAACGGACTACAATAGGATGATCCACAGCCTCCCTAGCATGCCCTGGTCAATTTTTGGCCCACAGCACGCCCATACCCTGGGCCCACCCCTAAAACTGTAGGCTATAGCACATCGATTTGGCCCAAAAATGCCCCATTCGCTTTGTTTCGCCAGTTTGTCCACCCAAATGACCACAAAAAATTAAATGGACCACATTGGGATGATCCCTAACCACCCTATCACGCCCCAGTTGATTTTTGGCCCACAGCACACCGGACCCCGAGCCCACCCCCAAAACTGTGGGCTATAGAACATTGATTAGGTCCAAAAATGCCTCGTTTACTCTGGTTCACCCGTTTGTCTACCCAAATGGCCACGAAAAATTAAACGGATCATACTAGGATGATCCTCAACCTTGCACACACACTCGGTCGATTTTAGGCCTACAACACGCTTGAACCCTAGGCCCACACCCAAAACTGTGGGCTATCACCCACCGATTTGGCTCAAAAATGCCCCGTTTGCACCGTTGTGCATGTTTGTCCCCCCAAATGGACACGAAAATTTAAATGAACCAGACTGGGACAAACCTCAGCCTCCCTGCATGCCCTGGTCAATTGTTTGCCCACAGATGCCTGACCCCGGGCCTACCCCCAAAATCGTGGGCTTTAGCATACTGATTTGGCCCAAAAATGCCCGTTCACTCCGTTTTGTCCGTTTGTCCACCCAAATGGCCACGTAAATTAAATGGACCACACTGGGATGATCCCCACCCCAATTCACAAGCCTCGATCAATTTTTCTCACATAGCATGCCCGAACCATGGGTCCACCCCTAAAACTGCGAGCAATAGCACACCGATTTATCCCGAAAAAGCCCTGTTCCCTCCGTTTTTCCCGTTTGCCTACCCAAATGGCCAAGAAAATTTAACGGACCATACTGGGATAATCCTAAACCTCCCTGGCTTGCCCCGATTGATTTTCAGCCCACATCACGTCAGACCCCAAATCCACCCCCAAAACCGTTGGCTATAGCACACCGATATGGCCCGAAAAAGCCCCATTGCTCTGTTTAACCTATTTGTCCACCCAAATAGCGACCAAAAATTAAGCAAACCTCACTGGCATGACCCCCAACCTCCCTGGCAAGCCCGGATCAATTTTCAGAACACAGCACACCCGAAACCTAGGCCCATCCCTAAAATTGTGGGCTATAGCACACCGATTTAGCTCAAAAATTCCCCATTCGCTCTATTTCACCCGTTTGTCCACCTAAATCACCAGAAAAAAATAAAATGAACCACACTAAGATGATTCAAAACCTTTCTGACCTACCTCGGTCAATTTTTGGCCCACAAAACACCCAGACCCCAGGCCCACCCATAAAACCGTAGGTTATAGCACACTGATTTGTCTTGAAAATTCCCCGTTCGCTCCGTTGCGCCTGTTTATCTACCCAAATGGCAACAAAAAATTTAAATGAACCACACTGGGATAATCCCCAACCTTCCTGGCATGCCTCGATTAATTTTTGGACCACAGCATGCCCAGACCCCTAGCTCAGCCCCAAAATCGAGGGCTATAGCACATCGATTTATCCCAAAAAAGCCCTGTTTGCTCCGTTTTGCCCGTTTGTCCACCCAAATAGCCACAAAAAATTAAACGGACCATACTGGGATGATCCCCAATCTTCTTGGCATGCCCCGGTCAATTTTTTGCCCACCACACGCCCGAACCCCAGGGCCACCCCCAAAACCGTGGGCTATAGCACATAGATTTGGCCCGAAAACTCCATGTTCACTCTGTTTCATCCGTTTGTCCACCCAAATAGCCACAAAAAGTTAAACGAACCACACTGGGATGAATCTCAACCTCCATGGCACGCCTCGGTTAATTTTTGGTCCACAGCACGCCCAGACCCCCGATCCACCCCTAAAACCATGGGCTATAGCTCACCGATTTGGCCCAAAAATGCCCCGTTTGCTCTATTTTGCCTGTTTGTCCGCCCAAATGGACATAAAAAATTAAATAGACCACACTGGAATGATCCCCAACCTCCCTGGCATGCCCCAGTCAATTTTCGGAGAACAGCACGCCCGGACCCTATGCCCACCCCCAAAACTGCAATCTATAGCACACCAATTTATTTTGTAAAAGCCCCATTCACTTTATTTCGCCCGTTTGCCCAACCAAATGGCCACGAAAAATTAAATAAACCATAATAGGATAACCCCCAACCTCCCTGTCATGCCCCAATAGATTTTTAACCCACAGCACGCTCGGACCCTAGGCCCACCCCTAAAACCATGGGCTATAGCACACCGATTAGGCCTAAAAATGCCTCTTTCACTCTGTTTCGCCCGTTGTCTACCTATATGGACACAAAAAATTAAACGGACGACATTGGTATGATATCTAACCTCCTAGGCATGCCTCGGTCAATTTTATTCCCACAGCACGCCCGGACCCCGAGACCACCCCAGAAACCGTGGGCTATTTAGCATACCGATTTAGCCTAAAAATACCCCATTCACTTTGTTTCATACGTTTGTCCGCCCAAATGGCCACAAAAGTTAAGCGAACCACATTGGGATGATCCCCAACCTCCCTGGCATGGCCCAGTCGATTTTTAACCCACAGCACGCCCGAACCTTAGGCCCATCCCCAAAATCGTGGGATATGGCACACCAATTTTTATCGAATATGCCCCATTCACAGTGTTACACCCGTTTCTCTACCCGAATGACCACAAAAAATTAAACGGACCACATTGGGATGATCCCCAGCCTCCCTGGCATGCCTAGGTAGATATAAGGCCCATAACACACTTGGACCCCTGGCCCACCCCAAAATCATGGGCTATAGCACCCCTATTTTGCCCGAAAATGCCCTATTCGCTCCGTTTTGCTCCTTTGTCCAACCAAATGGCTGGAAAAAATAAACAGACCATACTGGAATGATCCCCAATATCCCTGACACACCCCAATCAATTTTAAGCCTACAACACGCCCGGACCCTGATCCCACCCCCAAAACCGTGGGCTATAGCACACCGATTTGGCCTAAAAATGCCCTGTTCTCTCTGTTTTGCCTATTTTTCCGCCCAAAAGGCCACGAAAAATAAAATGGACCTTACTAGGAAAAGCCTAACCTCCCTGGTATGCCCCAGTCAGTTTTCAGCCCACATCACGCCCTTACCCAGGGCTTCTCAAAATCGTGGGCTATAGCACATCAATTTAGCCCGAAAATGCCTCGTTCGGGTCGTGTTGCTCGTTTGTCCACCCAAAAAATAAAACGGACCATACTGGGATTATCCCCAACCTCTCAGGCATGTCCCAATTAATTTTATACCCACAGCACGCCCGTACCCCGGTCCCACCCCCAAAATTGTGGGCTATAGCACACCGATTTGGCCCTAAAATACCCCGTTTGCTCCATTTCGCCCGTTTGTCCACCCAAATACCCGCAAAATATTAAAAGGAAAACACTGGGATGATCCTCAACCCTCCTGGAATGCCTCAGTCAATATTTAGCCCACAGCATGCCCGAAACCCGGGCCTACCCACGAAACTGTGGCTATAGCACACCGATTTGCCTCAAAAATGCCCCGTTTGCACTGTTATGCCCTTTTGTCCCCCCAAATGGCTACAAAAATTAAACGGGCCACACTGGGATGATTCCCCAACCTCCCTGACATGCCCCGTCGATTTTCACTCAAAAGTACGCCCGGACCCTGATCCCAACCCCAAAACTATGGGCTATAACACATCAATTTAGCCTAAAAATGCCCTATTCACTCCATTTCACCCGTTTGTCACCCCAAATGGCGAAGAAAAATTAAATGTACCACAATGGGATGATCCCCAACCTCCTAGGCCCTCCCCAGTTGATTTTTCACCCACAACACGCATGGACCCAGAGCGTACCCCCAAAACCATGGGTTATAGAACACCATTTGGCTCGAAAATACCCCATTTGCTCCGTTTTGCCTATTTGTCCACCTAAATGACCATGAAAAAATAAATGAACCACATTGGGATGATCCCCAACCTCCATGGCATGCATCATTAGATATAAGTCCCACAGCACGCCTGGACCCCAGCCCACCCCCAAAACCATAAGCTATAGCACACCTATTTGGCCCAAAAATGCCTCGTTTGCTCTATTTTGCTCTTTTGTCCAACCAAATGGCCCCAAAAAAATTAATGGACCACACTGAGATAATCCCCAACATCCCTGACATGTACCGATCAATTTTTTGCCTACAACACGCCCGGACCCCGATCCCACCCACAAAATCGTGGGCTATAAAACACCAATTTTGCCTAAAAAGGCCATGTTACTCTATTTTGCCCGTTTTTCTGCCCAAAGGCCACAAAAAATAAAAATGACCTCACTGGGATGATCCTTAATCTCCTTGGCATGCCCCAGTTTATTTTCAGCCAACAGCACACCTGTACCCAGAGCCTCTCAAAACCTTGGGCTATAGCATACCGATTTTGCCCAAAAATGCCTCGTCTGGGTCGTGTTGCTCGTTTGACCACCCAAAAAATTAAACGAACAACACTTGGATGATCCCTATTATCCCAGGCATTCCTCAGTCAATTTTCTAACCATAGCACGCCCGAATTCCAGGCCCACCCCTAAAATCGCGGGCTCTAGCTCACCGATTTGGCCCAAAAATACCCCATTTGCTCTATTTCGCCCGTTTGTCCACCTAAATGGCAACGAAAAACTAAAAGGACCATAATTTCCCAATCCCTAACCTCCCTGGCATGACCCAATCATTGTTTGGCCCACAACAAGCCCGAAACTCGGGCGTACCCCTAAAATTGTGGCTATAGCACACCGATTTACCCCAAAAATGCCTCGTACGTACCGTTTTGCCCATTAGTCCCCCCAAATAGCCACAAAACATTAAACGAGCCGTACTGGATGATACCCAACCTCCCTTACATGCCCCGATCAATTTTCACCCCAAATCACGCTTGGAACATGGGCCCACACCCTAAACCGTGGGTTATAACACACTGATTTGGCCCAAAAATGCACCATTCGCTCCGTTTCGTCCATTTGTCACCCCAAATGGCGATGAAAAATTAAATGGATCACCTGGAATGATACCCAACCTCTTAGGCACTCTCCAGTTGATTTTTCACCCACAACATGCCCGAACCCCAATCCCACCCCTAAAACCGTGGGCAATCGAACACCGATTTGGCTCAAAAATGTCCCGTTTGCTCTGTTTTGCCATTTGTCCACCCAAATGACCACAAAAAATTAAACGGACTACATTGGGACGATACCCAATATTCCTTGCACGCCCTGGTCAATTTTTGGCCCACAACATGCCTAGACCCTGGGCCCACCCCCAAAATAGTGGGTTATAGCAGACCATTTTTTCTCAAAAATGCCCTGTTCACTTTTTTTCGCACGTTTGTCCCCCATCTAGCTGTAAAATATTAAACGGACCACACTGGGATCATCCCAAACCTCCCTGGCATGCCCCAGTTGATTTTTTGCTCAGACCCCGAGCCTACCCCCGAAACCGTGGGCTATAGCACACTGATTTGGCGCAAAAATTCCCCGTTCTCATTATTTCACCCGTTGTCCACCCAAATGGACACGAAACATTAAACAAACCATATTGGGGTGATCCTAAATCTCCCTTGCACACCCCGATCAATTTTCAACCTACAGCACGCCCTGACCCTGGGTCCACCCCTAAAACAGTGGGCAATAGCACATCGATTTGGCCCGAAAAGGCCCTGTACGCTCTGTTTCGCCTGTTTGTCCAACCAAATGGCCACGAAATATTAAACGAACCATACTAGGATGATCCCCAACCCCCCTGGCACGCCTCGATCAATTTTTGTCCCACAACATGCTAGGACCCCAGGCCCACCCCCGAAACCATAGGCTATATAACACTGATTTGGCCCGAAAGTGCCCCGTTCGCTCTGTTTCGCCCGTTGTCCACCCAAATAGACACAAACAATTAAACAGACCATATTCGGATGATCCTTAATCTCCTAGGAATGGACTAGTCAATTTTCTACCCACAACACGCTCGGACCCTGGGCTGGGCCTACCCCCAAAATCGTGGGCTATATAGCACACCAATTTGTCCCAAAAATACCCCATTCGCTCTATTTCATTCGTTTGTCCACCCAAATGGAAACAAAAAGTTAAACGAACCACACTAAGATGATCCCAATCTCCTTGGAAAGCCTGGATCAATTTTTGGCCCACAATATGCCTGATCCCCAGGCCCACCCCAAAACTGTGGGCTATAGCACACTGATTAGGCCCGAAAATGCCTGGTACGCTCTATTTTGCCCGTTTGTCCACCCAAATGGCCACAAAAAAATAAACGGACCACACTAGAATAATCCCCAACCTCTCTTACATGCCTCGGTCAATTTTTTGCCCGCAGAACGCCCAGAGCCCAGGCTCACCCCCAAAATCGTGGGCTATGGCACACCAATTTTTCCTAAAAATGCCTTGTTTGTTCCATTTTCCCATATGTCCTTCCAAATGGCCACAAACAATTAAACAGACCACCCTAGGATGATTCCCAACCTTCCTGCAATGCACCGGCCAATTTTTGGCCCACAACACACCCGTACCCTGGGCCCACCCCTAAAACCATTGGCTATTGCACACTGATTTGGCTCAAAAATGCCTCGTTTTCTTTATTTCTCCCGATTGTCCACCCAAATGGACACGAAAAATTAAACGGACCACACTGGGACGATCCCCAACCTCCCTGGCATGTTCCAATTAATTCTCGGCCCACAGCAAGCCCGAACCCGGGTGCACCCCAAAACTGTGGGTTATCGGACATCGATATGGCTCAAAAATGCCACGTTTGCTCTGTTTTATCCGTTTATCCTCCGAAATGGCCACAAAAAGTTAGATGTACCATACTGGGACGATCCCCAATATCCAGGTCATGCCCTGATCGATTTTCGACCAACAGCACACCCGAACCCTGGGCCCACCCCTAAAATTGTGGGCTATAGCACACTGATTTAGCCCAAAAATGCCCCGTTTGCTCTGTTTTACTCGTTTGTCCACCCAAATGGCCACGAAAAATTAAATGAACCACACTATGATGATCCCCAACCTCCCTGGCATGCCCTGATCAATTTTTGTCCAACAGAACGCCCGGACCTTGGGTTTACCTCCAAAATCGCAGACTATAGCACACCGATTTTGCCCAAAAAAACTCCGTTCGCTACGTTTTGCCCATTTGTTGACCCAAATGGATGCAAAAAATTAAGTGGACCATACGGAGATGATCCCCTCCCTCCCTGGCATGCCCCAGTCAATGTTAGGCCCACAGAATGCCAGACCCCAAATCCATCCCTAAAACTATTGACTATAGGACACTGGTTTGGCCCAAAAATGCCTCATTCGCTCCGTTTCGCCCTTTGTCCACCTAAATGGACACGAAAAATTAAACGAACCATATTAGGACAATCCATAACCTCCTAGGCAAGCCTCAGTCGATTATCTACCCACAGCACACCCGGACCCCAGGCCCACCCCCAAAATCGTGGGCTATAGCACACCAATTTGGTCCAAAAATGCACCGTTCACTCTGTTTCGTCCGTTTGTCCAGCCAAATGGCCACAAAAAGTTAAGAAAACCATGCAGGTACGATCCCCAACCTCCCTGGTATGCCTCAATCAACTTTTGACCCACAGCACGCCCGGACCTCGAGCCCACGCCCAAAAAGGTGGGCTCCATTTCGCTCATTTCACCACCCAAATGACCATAAAAAATTAAATAGACCACACTGGGATGATCCCCAACCTCCATTCCATGCCTCTTTTGATTTAAGGCCCACAGCACACCCATACCTTGGGCCCACCCCAAACACCGTGCGCAATAGCATATCGATTTGGCCCAAAAATGCCCCGTTCACTCTGTTTCGCTCGCTTGTCCAACCAATTGGCCCCAAGAAATTACACAGACCACACTGGGAAGATCCCCAACCTCTCTGGCACGCCCCGATCAATTTTTGGCCCATAGCACGCCCGGGTCAACCCCCAAAAACGTTGGCTATAGCATACCGATTTGTCTTGAAAATACCTCGTTCTCTCTATTTTGCCCATTTGTCCACCCAAATGGCAACGAGAAATTAAACGAACCATACTGGGATGATCCCCAAACTTCCTGGCATACCCCAATAGATTTTCAGGCTACAACACGCCCTAACCCCGGGCGCACCCCCAAAATCGTGTGCTATAGCTCACCAATTTAGCCCAAAAATGTTCCATTTGCTCTTTTTCGTCCGTTTCTCCACCCTAATAGCCACGAAAAATTAAATGGACCACACTGGGACAATTCCCAAACTTCCTAGCATGCCCTAGTCGATTTTCAGCCCACAATATGCTTAGACCCTGTGCCTACCCCAAAAACCATGGGCTATAACACACCGATTTGACCCAAAAATGCCTCGTTTTCTCCGTTTCACCTATTTACCCGCCAAAATTACAACAAAAAATTAAACGAACCACACTTAAACAATTACCAACCTCCTTAGTATGCCCTGGTCAATTTATGGTCCACAGCACATTGGACGCCGAGCCCACCCCCAAAATTGTTGGCTATAGAACACTAATTTGGTTGAAAATGTCTCGTTCGCTTCGTTTGTCAACCCAAATGGCCACGAAAAAATAAACGGACCACACTGAAATGATCCCCAACCTCCCTAACATGCCCAGGTCAATTTTTGGCCCACAGCACGCCTGGATCCCAGGCCCACCTACGAAACTATGGGCAATAGCACATTGATTTGACCTGAAAATGCCCCGTTCTCTCTGTTTCGCCTGTTTGTCCATCCAAATGGCCACGAAAAATAAAACGGACTACACTGGGATGATCCCAACCTCCCTGGAACGCCTAGATTAAATTTTGGCCCACATCATGCTGGACCCCCGGCCCCCCCTAAAATCATGGGATATAGAACACCGATTTGGCCCAAAAATGCCCCGTTTGCTCCATTTTACCCGTTTATCCACCCAATTGGCCACGAAAAATTAAACGGACCACACTGGGATGATACCCTACCTCCCTAGCATACCCCAGCTAATTTTTAACCCTTAGCACGCCAGTACCCTGGGCCTACCCCTGAAACCGCGGGCTATAGCACATCGATTTTTCTCGAAAACACCCTGTTCGCTTTGTTTTGCCCGTTTATCCACCCAAATAGCCATAAAAAATTAAACGGACCACACTAAAATGATCATCAATCCTTCTGGCACATCAATCAATTTTCGACCCATAGCACGCCTGGACCTCGGGCCCACTCCCAAAACTGTGGGCTCTAAAATGCCCCATTCGCTCAGTTTTGCACGTTTATCCCCCTGGGCCCACCCCCGAAACCGCGGGCTATAGAACACTGATTAGGCTCAAAAATGCCCTGTTTGCACCCTTTTGCCAGTTTGACCACCCAAATGGCCACAAAAAATAAAACGGACCACACTGGGACGATCCCCAACCTCCCCGGCATACCTCAGTCAATTTTCATCCCACAGAACACCGAACCCCGAGTCCACCACCAAAATTGTGGGCCACTTCTTTGATAAGTCCATTATGCTAGAACACCAATTTTACCCAAAAAGGGCCGATTCGCTCCGAGTTGCCCGTTTGTCTTCCCAAATGGCAACAAAAAATTAAACGGAACACATAGGGAAGATCTCAGACCTTCTTGTCACGTCCCGATCAAATTTTGGCTGATGGCACGTCGGGATCCCAGGCCCACCCCCAAAACTGTGGACTATAGCACACCGATTTTTGACCCAAAAATGCCCTATTTGCTCCGTTTTGCCCGTTTGTCCACCCAAATGGCCACGAAAAATAAAACAAACCACACAGGTAAGATCAGCAACCACTCTGGCATGCCCCAGTTGATTCTTGGCCCACAGCATGCCAGACCCTGTGCCCACCCCCAAAATCGTGGGCCATAGAACACTAATTTGGCTCGAAAATGCCTCATTCACTGCGTTTTGCCATTTGTCCACCGAATTGACCACAAAATATTAAACGTACCATATTAGGATGATCTTCAACCTCCCTGGCACACCCCGGTTGATGTTCGGCCCACAGCACGCCAGGACCCCAGGCCCACCCCCAAAACTGTGGGATATAGCACACTAATTTGCCCCAAAAACACTCCGTTCACTTTGTTCCGCCCGTTTGTCCCCCCAAATGGCTTCAAAAAATTAAAATGACCACACTGAGATGATCCCCAACCTCCTTGGCATGCCCTGATCGATTTTTGGCACACATCACACTGGACCACGAGCCCACCCTTAAAATCGTGGGCTATAGAACACTGATTTGGCCCAAAAATGCCCAGTTCGCTACGTTTTACCCGTTTGTCCACCCAAATGGCAACAAAAAATTAAACGGACCACACTGGGATGATCACCAACCTTCTTCTGACACCCGATCAATTTTCGAAATACAGCACCCTTGGACCCCGGGTGCACCCCTAAAATCGTGAGCAATAGCACACTGATTTGGCTCGAAAAAGCTCCATTTTCTCCGTTTCACATATTTGTCCCCCCAAATGGACATGAAAAGTTAAACAGACCACACTGGGAATATCCTTAGCCTCCCTCTGGTTAATTTTTGGCCCACAGCACGCCCGAACCCAGGCCCACCCCCAAAACTGTGGGCTATAGCACACTGATTTGGCCCAAAAATGCCCCATTCGCTCCATTTCGCCAGTTTGGCCACCCAAATAGCCAATAAAAATAAAATGGACCTTACTAGGACGATCACCAACCTCCCTATCATGCCACGGTTGATTATTAGAAACATCGCGCCCACACCCCGATCCCACCCCCAAAACTGTGGGCTATAGAACACCGATTTAGCCCGATAATGCCCCGTTCGCACTACTTCGCTTGTTTGACCACCCAACTAGCCACAAAAAATTAAACGGAGCATACTGGGATGGTCCTCAACCCCTTTGGCATGCCTCAGTCAATTTTTGGCCTATAGCATGCCGAACCCCGAACCCACCCCCAAAATTGTGGGCTATAGAAGACCAATTTGGCTCGAAAATACCTTGTTCGCTCCGTTTCGCCCGTTTGTTCACCTAAATGGCCATGAAAAACTGAACGGACCACAATGGGACGATCCCCAACCTTACTGGCATGGCCCAGTTAAATTTTAGCACACAGCACGCCCGGATCCCTTGCCAACCCCCAAAACTGTGGGATGGAGCACACTAATTTGACCCGAAAATACCACATTCGCTCCATTTTGCATGTTTATCCACCCAAATAGCCACAAAAAATAAAACAGACCATACAGGGATGATCCCTAACCTCCCAGGCACGCCCGGGTCAATTTTTAGTCCACAGCATATGGTACCCCGAACCCACCCCCGAAATCGTGGGCTATAGAACATCGATTTGGCCTAAAAATGCTCTGTCTGCTCTGTTTAGACCGTTTGTCTACCCAAATAGCTACGAAAAATTAAACGGACCACAGAGGGATGATCCCCAATCTCCCTGGCATGGCTCGATCGATTTTCGGCCGACAGCACACCCAGACCCAAAGCCCACCCCTAAAAACGTGGGCTATAGCATACCAATTTGACCTGAAAACTCTCCGTTCGCTCTATTTCGTCAGTTTGTCAACCCAAATGGTCAAGAAAGTTGACCCACACTAGGACAATCCCTAACCTCCCAGACACACCCCGATCAATTTTTGGCTCACAGCACACCCAGACCCCAGGTCCACCCTCAAAACAGTGGGCTATTGCACACCAATTTGGCTCGAAAAATACCCCATTCACTTTGTTTTGCTTGTTTATCCACCCAAATGGCCATAAAAAATTAAACGGACAACACTGATACAATCCCCAACCACCCTGACATGCCTCGATCGACTTTCGAACCACATCACGCCCGAACCCTAAGGCCATCCCCAAAACTGCAGGCTATAGCACACCGATTTGGCCCAAAAATGTCCTATTTACTCCGTTTCGCCCGTTTGTCTACCCAAATAACCACTAAAAATTTAATGGACCACACTAGGATGAACCCCAACCTCCCTAGCATGCCTCAGTCAATTTTTGGCCCACAGCACGCCCGAACCCCAGGCCCACCCCCAAAACCATGGGGAATAGCACACAGATTTGGCACGAAAACTCCTTGTTCGCTCTGTTTCATTCGTTTGTCCACCCAAATGGACACGAAAAGTTAAACGAACCACACTGGGATGATCCCTAACCTCCCTGCCACACCCCGGTCAATTTTTGGCCTACATCACGCATGAACCCCCAGCCCACCCCCAAACCCGTGGGCTATAGCACACCAATTCTGTGCGAAAATGCCCAGTTCACTCCGTTTTGCCGGTTTGTCCACCCAAATAGCCACGAAAAAATAAACGAACCATATTGGGATGATCCCCAACTTCCCTAGCATGCCCCAGTCAATTTTTGGCCCACAGTATACCCAGACCCTGGGTTCACCCCTAAAACCGTGGGCTATAGCACATCGATTTATCCTAAAAAAGTTTTGTATGCTCTATTTCCCCTGTTTGTCCTCCCAAATGACCATGAAATATTAAACGGAGAACACTGGGATGATCCCCAACCTCCCTATCACACCTCGGTTGATTTATCTCCCATAGCATTCCAGGACCCCGAGCCCCAGACCCACCCCCAAAACTGTGGGCTATATCACACTTATTTAGCTCGAAAATTCCCCATTCGCTCTATTTCACCCGTTGTCCACCAAAATGGACACGAAAAATTAAATAGACCACATTGGGATGATCCCTAATCTCTTAGGCATGCCCTGGTCAGTTTTATACCCACAGAACTCTCGGACCCCGGGCCTACCCCCAAAACTGGGCGCTATCGCACACCAATTTCTCCTTAAAATGCCCCGTGCGCTCTGTTTCATTCGTTTGTCCACCTAGATGGCAACAAAAAATTTAACGAACCACTCTAGGATAACCCCCAATCTTTTTGGCAAGCCTCAATAAATTTTTGGCCCACAGTACGCTCGGGCCCTGGGTCCACCCCCAAAACTGTGGGCTTTAGCACACTGATTTGGATTGAAAATATTTCGTTCGCTCCGTTTTGCCCGTTTATCCACCCAAATATCTACAGAAAATTAAACAGACCACACTGGAATGATCCCCAACCTCCCTGACACGCCTCGGTAAATTTTCCGCCCACAGAACGCCCAGAACCCTGGCCCACCCCCAAAATCGTTGGCTATGGCACACCGATTTTTCCTAAAAATGCATTATTTGTTCCGTTTCTCCCATTTGTCCGTACAAATGGACACAAAAAATTAAAAAGGTCATCCTGGAATGATCCCCAACCTCTCTGGCACACACCAAATCGATTTTTGGCCCACAACACGCCCGTACCCAAAGACCACCCCTAAAACCATTGGCTATTGCACACCGATTTGGCTGGAAAATGCCCCATTTGCTTCATTTCGCCCGTTTGTCCACCCAAGGCCACAAAATTTAAACGGACCACACTGGGACAATCCCCAATATCCCTAGCATGTTATGATCAATTTTTAGGCCACAGCACGCCGGTACCCCGGGCGCAACCCCAAAATCGTGGGCTATTGAACATCGACATGGCTCAAAAATGCCCCATTTACTCTGTTTCATCCGTTTGTCCACCCAAATGGCCACAAAAAAATAGACGAACCACACTGGGACGATCCCCAATATCCCAGGCACAACCCGATCAATTTTTGGCCAACAGCATGCCCATACCCTCGGCCCACCCCTAAAATCGTGGGCTATAGCACACCGATTTAGCCTAAAAATGCCCCGTTCACTCCGTCTTGCTCATTTGTCCACCCAAATGGCCATGAGAAATTAAATGAACCGCACTGGGACGATCCCCAACCTCCCTATCATGCTCCAATCGATTTTCATCCCACAGCACGCCCGGACCTTAGGTCCAGCCCCAAAACTATGGCCTATAGCACACAGATTTGGCCGAAAAAAGCCCCATACGCTCCGTTTCGCCCATTTGTCACCCAAATGGATACGATAAATTAAACGGACCATACTGGGATGATCCCCACCCTCACTGGTATGCCCTGGTTGATTTTCAGCCCACACATGCCTGACCCCGAATCCACCCCCAAACCCGTTGGGTATAGTACACCGGTTTGGCCCGAAAATGCCCATTAGCTCTGTTTCGCCTGTTCTCCACCCAAATGGACATAAAAAAATAAAAGAACCACATTGGGATGATTTTTAATCTCCTAGGCAGGCCCTAAATGATTATCTACCCACAGCACGCCTGGACCCCAGGCCCACCCCCAAAACCGTAGGCTATAGCACACCGATTTGGTCCAAAAATGCCCCGCTCACTCCATTTCATCCATTTGTCCAGCAAATAGCCTGGAAAGGTTAAGCGAATCATGATGAAATGATCCAAACCTCCCTAGCATGCCACAATCAATTTTTAACCCACAGCACGCCCGGACCCCGGGCCCACACCCAAAACCGTGGGCTCCATTTCGCTCATTTCACCACCCAAATGACCACAAAAAATTAAACGAACTACACTGGGATGATCCCCAACCTCCCTTCCATGCCTCGTTTGATTTAAGGCCCACAACACGCCCAGAACATGGGGTCACCCCCAAAACCGTAGGAAATAGCACATCAATTTGGCCCGAAAATGCCCTATTCACTCTATTTCGCTCATTTGTCGAACCAAATGGACCCAACAAATTAAACGGACTGCAATGGGATGATCCCCGACCTCCCTGGAATGACCCAATAAATTTTTAGCCCTCATCACGCCCTGGTCAACCCCCAAAAGCATGGGCTATAGCACACGGATTTGGCTCGAATATGCCCAATTCTCTTCGTTTCTCCCGTTTGTCCACCCAAATGGCCACAAAAAATTAAATGGACCATACAGGGATGATCTCTAACCTTCCTGGAATACCCCAATCAATTTTTGACCTATAGCACGCCCGAACCCTGGGCCCCCTAAAACCGTGGGCTATAGCACACCGATTTGGCCAAAAAATACACCGTTTGTACCATTTTGCTCGTTTGTCCACCCAAAAAATTAAACAAACCAAACTGGTAAGATCCCCAATCTCTTAGGCATGCCCCGATTGATTTTTCAACCACTGCACGCCCAGAACCTTGGCCCACCACTGAAACCATGGGCTTTAGCAAATCGACTTGGCCCAAAAATGCCCCATTCTCTCCGTTTTGCCCGTTTGTCCTCCCAAATGGCAACGAGAAATTAAACGAACCACAATGAGATGATTCCCAACCTCACTGGTATGCCCTGATTGATTTTTAGCCCACAACACGCCCTAACCCTGGGCCCACCCCAAAATCATGTGTTATTGCGCACCAATTTGGCCCAAAAGTGCCCCGTTCGCTCTTTTTCATCCGTTTCTCCACCCAAATAGCCACGAAAAATTAAATGGACCACATTGGGAGATCCCCAACCTACCTGTCATGCCCTGATCGATTTTCAGCCCATATCACGCTCAGACCCCATGCCCACCCCCAAAACTGTGGGCTATAACACACTGATTAGACCAAAAAATGACTCGTTTGCCCCCAAAAATTAGGACAAAAATTTAAATGAATGACATTGGAACAATCAAAACCACCCTGGAATGTCCCGGTAAATTTTCAGCCCACAGCACGTTGGACCCCGAGCCCACCCCCAAAATCGTGGGCTATAGAACACCGATTTGGCAGAAAAATTAAACGGACCATACTGGAATGATACCAAACCTTCCTAGCATACCCCAATTAATTTTTGGCATACATAATGCCCTGATCATGGGCCCACCTACGAAACTATGGCCTATAGGACATCGATGTGACCCGAAAATGCCTCGTTCTCTCCGTTTTGCCCGTTTATCCACCCAAATGCCACAAAAAATAAACTGAACTATACTGGGATGATCCCCAACCTCCCTGGCATGTACCGATCAATTTTTGGCCCACAACATGCTGGACCTCGGGCCCACCCCCGAAATCGTAGGATATAGAACACCGATTTGGCCCAAAAATACCCCATTTGCTCCGTTTCGCCCGATTGTCCACCCAATTTCCACAAAAAATTAAACGGACCACACTGGGACGATCCCAACCTCCCTGGAAAACTTCGGTTGAGTTTTTACCCACAGCACGCCCGGATATCGGGACCACCCCCAAAAAAATGGGCTGAAGCACACAAATTTGGCTCAAAAATGCCCTGTTTCCTCTATTTCTCCCGTTTATCCACCAAAATAGCCACAAAAAATTGAAGGGACCCTACTGAGACGATACCCAACCTCCCTGACATGTCTCGATCGATTTTTAGAACCCCGGGCTCACCCCCAAAACCGTGGGCTATAACACATCGATTAGTCCTAAAAATGCCCCGTTCGCTCCATTTCGCCCATTTATCCCCCCAAATGGCCACGATAAAATAAATGGACCACACTAGGACAATCCCCAACCTCCCTGACACACCCCAGCCGATTTATGGCCCATATCACTCCCGGACCCCGAGCCCACCCCCAAAACCGCCGGCTATTACACATCGATTTGGCCTGAAAAAGCTTCATTCGCTCTATTTCGCCCGTTTGTCTACACAAATGGCCACAAAAAATTAAACGAACCACATTGGAATGATCCTCAACCTCCCTGGCACACCTTTGTCAACATTTAACCCACAGCACGCCCAGAAGTCAGGCCCAACCCAATACTGTGGGCTATAGCACACCGATTTGGCCCAAAAACTCCCCGTTCGCTCCATTTCATCCGTTTGTCCACCCAAATGGCCAAGAAAAGTTTAAAAAAGACACTGGAATGATCCCTAACTTACCTGTCATGCCCTGATTGATTTTTGACCCGCAGAACGCCCGGGCCAACCCCCAAAACCATGGGCTATATAGCACACCAATTAGGCCCAAAAATGCTCCATTCGCTCCGTTTTGCCCGTTTGTCCACTCAAATAGCCATAAAAAATAAACGGACCACATTGGAATGATCCCCAACCTCCCTAGCATGCCTCGGTCAATTTTCGGCTAGCAGCACACCCGAACCCTAGGCCTACCCCCAAAACTGCAGGCTATAGCACACCGATTTGGCCTGAAGAAGCCCCGTTCGCTCCGTTTCACCCGTTTGTCCATCCAAATGACCACAAAAATTAAATAGACTATATTGGGATGATCTAGAACCTCATAGGCATGTCCCAATAGATTTTTTGTCCACAGTATGCTCGAACCTTGGGCCCATCCCTGATAACACCCTAATTTGGCCCAAAAATTCCCCGTTCGCACTATTTCATCCGTTTGTCCACCCAAATGGTCATGAAAAGTTAAGCAGACCACACTGGAATGATGCCCATCCTTCCTGACATGCCCCAGTCAATTTTCAACCCACAGCACTCCCGGACCCCGAGACCACCCCCAAAATCGTGGGCTACAGCACACCGATTTAGCCCAAAAATGACCTACTCACTCCATTTTGCCCATTTCTCCACCCAAATGACCACGAAAAATTAAAAGGACCATATTGGAATGATCCCCAACCTCCCTGGCAAGCCTCAGAATATATAAGGGCTACAGCATGCCTGAACCCCTGGCCCACCACTAAAATCGTGGGCTATAACATACGAATTTGGCCTGAACCCCCCCCCCCCCCCATTCACTTTGTTTCTCCTGTCTGTCCACCCAAATTGCCATGAAAAATTAAACGGACCATACTGGGATGATCCTTAACCTCCTTGGCATGCCCCAGTTAATTTTAAGCCAACAACACGCCCGAACCCCGAGTTCACCCCTAAAACCGCGGGCTATAGCACACTAATTTAGCTCGAAAAAGCCTCATTTGCTCCGTTTCACCCATTTGTCTACCCAAATGGCCACAAAAAATTAAACGGACCACACAGGGATGACCCTCAACCTCCCTAGAATGTCGCGATTGATTTTCAGCCCACAGCACGCCCAGACCCCGAGCCCACCCCCGAAAACTGGGTTATAGCACACCAACTTGGCTCGAAAAATCTCCCTAGACCCCAAGTCCACCCCTAAAACCGTGGGCTATTGCACAGCAATTTGTCCTGAAAAATACACTGTTCACTTTGTTTCTCTTGTTTGTCCACCCAAATGACCACAAAAAATTAAACGAACCACACTGATATGATCCCCAAACACCCTGATATGCCCCAGTCAATTTTGGGCCCACAGCACGCCCAAACCCCGTGGCCAACCCTAAAACCGCAGGCTATAGCACACTGATTTGGCCCAAAAAAGCCCCATTCATTCTGTTTCACCCGTTTGTCTACCCAATGGCCACGAAAAATTTAACGGACCACACTAAGATGATCCTCAACCTTCCTGCCTTACCTCAGTCAATTTTTGGCCCACAACACGCCCGAACCCCATGCCCACCCCCAAAACCATGGGGAATAGCACACATATTTGGCACGAAAACTCCCTGTTCGCTCTGTTTCATCTGTTTGTCCACCCAAATAGCCAAAAAAAAGTTAAACGAACCACACTGGGATAATCCCTAACCTCCCTACCACAGCCCAGCTGATTTTTGGCCCACAGCACGCCTAAACCCCCGGCCCACCCCTAAAACCATGGGCTATAGCACACCGATTTGACTCAAAAATGCCCCGTTCACTCCGTTTTGCCTGTTTGTCCACCGAAAAGGCCACAAAAAAATAAACGGACTATATTGGGATGATCCCCAACTTCCCTGGCACGTCCAAGTCAATTTTTAGCCCACAGTATGCCCGGACCCTGCACCCACCCCAGAAACCGTGGGCTATGGAACACCAATTTGTCTTGAAAAAGCCTCGTTCGCTCCGTTTCGCCCATTTGACCACTCAAATTGCAATTAAAAATTAAACAAACCACATTAGAATAATCCTCAACCCTACTGCCATGCCCCAGTCAATGTTTGACCCACAGCACGCCCAGACCCCAGGTCCACCTCCGAAACCGTGGGTAATGGCACACCGATTTGGCTTTAAAATGCCCCGTTGACTCTGTTTTTCCCCGTTGTCCACCCAAATGGACACAAAAAATTAAATGGACCATATTGGGATGATCCCTAACCTCCCAGGCATGCCCCGGTTGATTTTTTGCACACAACACGCTCGGACCCCAGGCCCATCCCAAAACCATGGGCTATAGCACACTGATTTAGCTCAAAAATGCCCCGTTTGCTCTGTTTTGTCCGTTTGTCCACCCAAATGGCCACAAAAAATTAAGCGGACCATACTGGGATGATCCCCAACCTCTCTAGCACACCCCAGTTGATTTTCAGCCTATAGCACACGCGGGCCCGGGCCCACCCCCAAAACCGTGGGCTATAGCAAACTGATTTGGCCCGAAAATACACAGTTTACTCTGTTTTGCTCGTTTCTCCACCCAAATTACCACAAAAAATTAAACAGACCACACTGGGATAATACCCAACCTCCCTAGCATGCCTCGATCGATTTAAGGCCCACAGCACGCCTGGACCCTGGGCTCACCCCCAAAACCGTGGGCTATAGCACACCAATTTGGACCAAAAATGCCCTTTTCTCTCCGTTTCGCTCGTTTGTCCAACCAAATGGCTCCAAAAATTAAACGTACCATAATAGGATGATCTCCAACCTTCCTGGCATGACTAGATCAATTTTTGGCCCACAGCACGCCCGAACCTCTGGCTCTACCCAAAAACTATGGGCTATAGCACACCAATTTGGCCCAAAAATTCCCCGTTCTCTCTGTTTTGCTCATTTGTCCGCCCAAATGGCCATGAAAAATTAAACGGACCACACTGGGATGATCCCTAGCCTCCCTGACACACCCTAGTTGATTTTTGACCTATAGCACACCTGGACTCTGCCCCCTCCCCCCCCCCCAAAACCGTGGGCTATAGCACACTGATTTGGCATAAAAATACCTCATTCGCGTTGTTTTGCTCATTTGTCCACCCAAAAAATTAAACGGACCACACTGGGATGATCCTAACCTCCCAGGAACATCCTAGTTAATTTTTTGCCCACAGCATGCCCCGGCCCTGGGCCCACCCCCAAAAGTGGGCTATAGCACACCAATTTGGCCTGAAAATGCCTTATTCACTCTATTTCATCCGTTTGTCCACCCAAATGGTCACAAAATGTTAAGAGGACCATACTAGAATGACCCAACCTCCCTGGCATTCCCCAGTCGATTTTCGACCCACAGCACGCCCGGACCCCAAGCCCACACCCAAAAACGTGGGCAGCACACTGATTTGGCCCAATAATGCCCTGTTCGCTCCATTTCGCCTGTCTGTCCACCCAAATGACCATAAAAAATTAAACGAACTATACTGGGATGATCCTCAACTTCCCTGGCATGACTCGGTCGATAGAAGACCCACAGCACTCCCGGACACCGAGCCCACCACCGAAATTATGGGCTATAGCAAATCATTTTGGCCCAAAAATGCCCTGTTCGCTTCGTTTCTCCCGTCTGTCCACTCAAATAGACACGAAAAATTAAACGAACCACACTGGTATTATCCCCATCCTCCCTAGAATTCCATGACCAATTTTTGACCCACAGCACGCCCGAACCCAGGGGCCACCCCAAGACCGCAGGCTATAGCATACCAATTTGGCCCAAAAAAGCCCCGTTTGCTTCGTTTTGCCTGTTTCTCTACCCAAATGACCACAAGAAATTAAACGAACCACACAGGAATGATCCCCAGCCTCCCTGGAATACCCCGATCAATTTTTAGCCCACAGCACGTGAGACCCCAAGCCCACCCCCAAAATCATAGGCAATAGCACACCTATTTGGACCGAAAACTCCCAATTCACTCTATTTCATCCATTTGTCCATCCAAATGGCCACGAAAAGTTAAACAAACCATACTTGAACGATACCTAACCTCGTTGGCACACCCTAATCAATTCTTGGCTCACAGCATTCTCGGACCCCAGGCCCACGGTTGCTATTGCACACCGATTTGGCTCTAAAATGCCCCGTTCACTTCGTTTCGCTCGTTTGTCCACCCAAATTGCCCCAAAAAAGTAAACAGACCACACTGGGATGATCCCCAACCTCCCTAGCAAGACCTGGTCAATTTTTTGCCCACAGCATGCCCGGACCCTGGGACCACCCCAAAACCGCAGGCTATACCACACCGATTTAGACCAAAAATTCCCCGTTCACTCTGTACCGCCTATTTGTCTATCCAAATAGCCACGAAAAATTAAAAGGACCACAATGGAACGATCCCCAACCTTTCTGGCATGCCCTGATCAATTTTTGACCCACAGCACGCTTGGACCCCAGGCCCATCCCTAAAACTGTGGGCTATAGCACACTGATTAGGACCAAAAATTCCCCGTTCGCTTTGTTTCATCCGTTTATCCACCCAAATAGACACGAAAATTAAAACAAACCACACTAGGAATATCCCTAACCTTCTTTTCCTACCTCGATTGATTTTTGACCCACTGCACGGCTGGACCCAAGGCCCAACCCCAAAACCGTGGACTATAGCACACCGATTTGGCTTAAAAATGCCTCGTTCGCTCTGTTTTACCAGTTTTTCCACCCAAATGGCCATAAAAATTTAAATGGACCATATTTGGAATATCCCAACCCTCTATGGCATGTCCCGATCAATTTTTCGCCCACAGCACACCTTGACCCTAGGCCCACCCCCAAAACGTTGGGCTATAGCACACTGATTTGGCCTGAAATAGCCCCGTTCACTCCGTTTCGCCCTTTTGTCCACCCAAATGGCCACGAAAAAATTAAAAGGACCACACTGGGACAATCCCCAACCCCATTGGCATGCTCCGATTAATTTTTCGCCCACAACACGCCCTAGCCCTGAGCCCACCCCCAAAAACGTGGGCTATAGCACACCAATTTGTCCCAAAAATGTCCTGTTCACTGCATTTCACTCATTGTCCTCCTAAATGGGCACAAAAAATTAAACGAACTATATTGGGACGATCCCTAACCTCCAAGGCATGCCCCGATCGATTTTCTGCCCACAATTTTGGGATGATCCCTAACCTCCCAAGCATTCCCAGATCAATTTTCTACCCATAACACGCTTAGACCCTGGTCCACCCCCAAAACCATAGGCTATCGCACAACAATTTGTCCCGAAAATGCCCCGTTCTCTATTTCGTCCATTTGTCCAACTAAATGGCCACAAAAAGTTAAGCGGACCACATTAGGATGATCCCAATCCTCCCTGGCATGCCCCAGTCAATTTTCGGCCCACAGTACACTCAGAATTGGGGCCACCCCCAAAATCGTAAGCTATAGCACACCGATTTGGCCCAAAAATGACCCGTTTGCTCTGTTTCGCTCGTTTGTCTAACCAAATGGCCCTAAAAAATTAAACTGACCACACTGGGATGATCCCCAACCTCTTTGGCATGCCCCAGTTAATTTTCAATCCACAACAAGACCGAACCCCAGGCCCACCCCCAAAACCGTAGGCTATAGAGCACACCAATTTGGCTCGAAAATGCCCCATTCTATCCGTTTTGCTCATTTGTCCGCACAAATGTCCACAAAAAATTAAACGGACCATAATAGGATGATACCTAACCTCCCTGGCATGCCCCCAGTCAATTTTTGACTTATAGCACGCCCGAACTCCGGGCCCCCCAAAACCGTGGGCTATAGAGCACCGATTTAGCATAAAAATGCCCCGTTCTCGCTCTTTTGCTCATTTTTTCACCCAAAAAAATTAAACAGACCATACTGGGATGATACCCCACCTCCCAGGCATGCTCAGTCAATTTTCTACCCACAACACACTTGGAACCCGGGTCCACCCTCGAAATCGTGGGCTATAGCACACCTATTTGGCCCGAAAATGCCCTGCTAGCTCTGTTTTGCCCGTGTGTCAACCCAAATATCCACAAAAAATTAAACTAACCATATTGGGATGATCCCAAACCCCTATGGCACACCCCAATCGATTTTTAGCCCACAGCACTCCCGAAACCCAGGCCCACCCCTGAAACCGTGGGCTATAGACCACCAATTTTCCACGGAAATTCCCCGTTCGCTCCGTTTCTCCCGTTTGTCTACCCAAATGGCCACAAAAATTTAAACCGACCACACATGGATGATCCCTAATCTCCATAAAATGCCCCAATCAATTTTTGGCCTATAGTACGCCTAGACCCATATCCCACCCTCAAAACTGTGGGCTATAGCACACCGATTTGGCCCAAAAATGCCCCGTTAGCTCTGTTTTGCCTAATTCTTCACCCAAATAGCCATGAAAAATTAAATGAACCGTACCAAGATGATCCCCAACCACCCTGTCACACCACGATTGATTTTCGGCCCACAACACGCCCAGACCCCGGGCTCACCCCCGAAACCACAGGCTATAGCACACCGATTTTGCCCGAAAATGCCCCATTCGCTCCGTTTAGCCCGTTTGTCCACCCAAATGGCCATGAAAATTTAAACCGACCATACTGAGATGATGCAGAATATCCCTAGAATACACTGATCAATTTTTGAACCACTACACGCTCGGACCCCTGACCCACCTCCAAAACATAGGCTATAGCACACCGATTTGGATAAAAAATGCCCTGTTCGATCCATTTCACCCGTTTGTCCACCCAAATGTCAATGAAAAATTAAACGGACCAAATTGGGAAGATTCTAAACCTCCCTGGCATGACCCAATTGATTTTCAACCAACAGCACACCCGAATCCCGGGTTTATCCCTAAAATCGCGGGCTATAGCACGTCAGTTTTTTCTGAAAATGAACTGTCTGTTCTGTTTCACCTGTTTGTCTACCCAAATGGCTACGAAAAATTAAACGGATAATAATGAGATGATCCGCAACTTTCCTGGCATACCCCGATTGATTTTTTACCCACAGCACGCCTGGACCCCGAGCCCACCTCCAAAATTGTGGGCTATAGCACACTAATTTGGCGTAAAAATGCCCTGTTCGCTCTGTTCCATATGTTTGACCCTCCAAATAGCCACGAAAAAATAAATGGACCACACTGGGATAATCCCCAACCTCCTTGGCATGTCTTGATCGATTTTCAGCCCACAGCACGCCCGGAGCCTTGGCCAACCGCTAAAACTGAGGTCCATAGCACACCTATTTGGCCGAAAATACTCCGTTCACTTTGTTTTGCCCGTTTGCTCACCCAAATGGCCACGAAAAATAAAACGGACCATATTGGGATAATCCCCAACCTTCCTGGCATGACCCAATTGATTTTTAGCCCACGGTACACTCAAACCCTAGGCCCACCCCCAAAACCGTGGGCTATAGCACACCGATTTGGCCAAAAAATACCCCGTTCACTCCGTTTTGCCCATTTGTCCCCCAAATGGCCACAAAAAATTAACGGACCACACAGGAATGATCCCCATCCTCCTTTACATTCCCCGATCAATTTTTGGCCCACAGCACACCCTGACCCCAGGGCCACTCTCGAAATCATGGGTTATAGCACACCGATTTAGCCCGAATATGCCCCGTTCGCTTCATTTCGTTCGTTTGCCCCCAAATGGCGATGAAATATTAAACGGACTGCACTAGGATGATCTCCAACCTCTATGGTATGCCTCGATCGATTTTTGGCTCATACCACACTTGAACCTCGGGCCCACTCCTGAAACCATAGGCTTTAGAACATCGATTTGGCCTGAAAATGGCCCGTTCGCCCCTTTGCGGCCGTTTGTCCACCCAAATGGCGACAAAAAATTAAATAGACCATACTAGGACAACCCCTAACCTCCCTGTCATGCCCATATGGATTTTTAGCCTTCATCACGCCGGACCCCAGGCCCACACCCGAAACCATGGGCTATAGAACACCGATTTGGCCCGAAAATGCCCCGTTTGCTCTATTTCGCCCGTTTGTCCACCTAAATGGCCATGAAAAATTAAACGAACCACACTGGGATGATCCCCAACCTCCCTTGCTGGCCTTGAACTATTTTCAGCCTACAGCACACTCGGACCCCAGGGCCACCCCCGAAACTGTGGGCTATGGAATATCGATTTGGCCCGAAAATGCCCTGTTCGCTCCGTTTCGCCTGTTTGTCTACCCAAATGGCCACAAAAAATTAAACGAACCACAAAGGGATAATACCCAACCTCCCTGGCATGACCTAGTTGATTTTCAGCCCATAGTACGCCCGAACCCCAGGCCCACCCCCGATATCATGGGCTATGAAACACCTATTTAGACCAAAAATAGCCACGAAAAATTAAACGAACCACACTGAGATGATCCCCAACCACCTTGGCACTTCCAAGTCAATTTTTCGCCCATAGAACACCCGAACCCCGAGCCCATCCCCAAAACCATTGGCTATAACGCACTGATTTGACACGAAAATGCCCTATTCACTCTATTTCGCCTGTTTGTCTCTCCAAATGGCCCAGAAAAATTAAACGGACCATACTAGGATAATCCTAAACCTCCCTGGCATTTCCCAATCAATTTTTGGCACATAAAATGTCGGACCCCAGGTCCACCCCAAAACCGTAGGCTATAGAACATCGATTTAGCCTGATAATGCCCTGTTCGCTCCGTTTCATCCATTTTTCCACCCAAATGGCCACGAAAAATTAAACAGACCCTACTGATATGATCCTCACCCACCCTGGCATGTCTCGGTAGATTTATGGCTTACTGCAGGCCCAGACCCCGTGCCCACCCCAGAAACCATGGGTTATAGCACACCGATTTGAGCCAAAAATGTCCCATTGGCTCTTTTTCACCCGTTTGTCCCCTCAAATGGCCATGAAAAATTAAACGGACCATATTAAGGTGATCTCCAACCTCCTTGAAATGCCCCAGTCGATTTTCAACCCACAGTACGGCCAAAACACGGGCCCACCCCCAAAACCGTGGGCTATAACACACCGATTAGGCACAAAAATGCCCTGTTCGCTCTATTTCGCCCGTTTATCCCCCAAATGGCCAAGACAAATTATATAGACCCCACTAGGATGATTTCCAACATCCCTGGCATGCCTCGATTGATTTTTGGCCCACATCATACCATACCACGGGCACACCCAAAAAATCGTGGGCTATAACACACTGATTTGGCATAAAAATACTTCGTTTGCTCTGTTTCGCCCATTTTTTACCCCAAAGAACCCCAAACAATTAAACGGACCATACTGGGATGATCCCCAACCTCCCTAGCACACCACGGTCAATTTTTGGTCTACAGTACACTCGGACCCTGGGTCTACCCACAAAACCAAGGTAAATAGCACACCGATTTGGCTCGAAAATGCCCCGTTCGCTTCGTTTCGCCTATTTGTCCACCCAAATGACCATGGAAAATTAAACAGACCACACTGGGATGATCCTTAACCTCTCTAGCATGACCCGATCAATGTTTTACCGACAGCACATTTAAACATGGGCCCACCCCCAAAATCGTGGGCTATAGCATAATAATTTAGCCCAAAAATGCCTCATTCGCTCTGTTTCGCCCGTTAGTCCACCTAAATGGATATGAAAAATTAAATGAACTATATTGGGATGATGCCCAACCTTTCTAGCATACCCCGGTTGATTTTTCTCCTACAACATGACCAGACCCCGAGCCCACCCACTAAACTGTGGGCTATAGCAAATCGGTTTTGCTCGAAAATGCCTCGTTCATTCCGTTTCGCATGTTTGTCAAACGAAATGGCCACAAAAAATTAAACAAAATACACTGGGACGATCCCCAACCTCCCTAGCACACCCCGGTTGATTTTTATCCCACAGCATGGCCGAACCGCGAGCCCACCCCCAAAATCGTGGGCTATAGCACACTGATTTAGCCCAAAAAATACCCCGTTCGCTCTGTTTCCCCATTTTCCCCCTTAATAGCCACAAAAAATTAAATGAAACACACTGGGATGATCCCCAACTTCTCTGGCATGCCCCGATCAATTTTTATCCACAGCACGCCTGGACCTTGGCCCTTCCCCCCCCCCCCCCCCCCACCTAAAACTATTGGTTATAGCACACCGATTTAGCCTGAAAAAGCCCATTCATTCTGTTTCACCCATTTATACCCCTAAATGGAAACAAAAAATTAAACGAACCATACCGGGATGATGCCCAGGCCTAATACCATGGGCTATAGCACATCGATTTGGCCCAAAAACTAAATGTTCGCTCTGTTACACGCGTTTGTCCCCCCAAATAGCCACCAAAAATTAAATGAACCACACTGGGATGATCCCCAACCTGCATGGTATACCCCGGTCAATTTTTGACCCACAGCTTACCCAGACCTTGGGCCCACCCCCAAAAGCATTGGCTATAGCACATCGATTAGGCTCAAAAATAACCCGTTTGCTCCGTTTCGCTTGTTTGTCCACTCGAATAGCCAAAAAAAATTGAACGGACCACAATGGGATGATCCCCAACCTCCCTGGCATGGCTCGGACAATTTTCAGCCAACAGCGTGCCCAGACCCCAACACACCCCCAAAACCGTGGGCTATAGCACACCAATTTAGCATAAAAATGCCCCGTTAGCTCTTTTTGCCTGTTTGTCCCCCAAATGGCTACTAAAAATGAAACAGAGCACACTGGATGATCCCAAACCACCCTGGCATGCCCCAATAAATTTATGGACAACATCTCGCCCAAACCCTGGGCCCACCCCCAAAATTATAGGCTATAGCACACCTATTTTGCTGAAAGTGCCCTGTTCGCTCCGTTTCGCCTATTTGTCTACCTAAATGTCTATGAAAAATTAAACGGACCACACTGGGATGATATTCTACCTCCCTAGACAACCCTGTTCAATTATTTTCCCACAGAACGCCTGGACCCCGAGCCTACCCCCAAAACCGTGGGTTACAACACACTAATTTGGCTCAAAAATGCTCCGTTCGGTCCGTTTTGCCCGTTTGTCCATCCAAATGGCCACAAAAATTTAAACGGACAAGACTGGGATGATCCCCAACCACCCTGTCATGCCCTGGTCATTTTTCACCCACAGCATGCTCGGACCTCGGGCCCACCCCTAAAATCGTAGGCTATAGGACACCGATTTGGCCTAAAAATGTCTCGTTCTCTCCGTTTTGCCTATCTGTCCACCCATTTTTTGGTGAAAAATTAAACGGACAACACTGGGACGATCCCCAATCTCCCTAGAACTCTTCGATCGATTGTAGGCCTACAGCATGCTCAAACCCTAGGCCCACCCCCAAAAATGCCCTGTTTGCTCCATTTTGCCCAATTGCCCCCCCCCCCCCCAAGTGGAACGAAAAATTATACGGACCATACTGGGATGATACTCGACTACCCTGGCATACCTCGGTCAATTTTTGACCCACAGCATGCCTGAACCCCGATCCCACCCCCAAAATCGTGGGCTATAGCACACTGATTTGGCCCGAAAAGTCCCATTCGCTCCGTTTTGCCCTTTTGTCCACCCAAATGTCAATAAAAAATTAAATGGACCATACTGGAATGTTCCCCAACCTCCCTGGAACACCCCAATAAATTTATGTCCCACTGCATGCTCGAACCCCAAGCCCTCCCTGAAATCATGGGCTATAGCACACCGATTTGGCTCGAAAATGCCCTGTTTGCTCCTTTATGCATGTTTGTCCTCTCAAATTGCCACAAAAAATTAAACGGACCACACTGGGATGATCACCAACGTCCCTTGCACACGTCAGTCAATTTTTAACCTACAGTACGGCTAACCCCGAGCCCACCCTCAAAACCGTGGGCTATCGCACACCGTTTTAGCCCAAAAATGCCCATTTCACTCTGTTTTGCCCGTTTGTCCACGCAAATAGCCATGAAAAATTAAGGACCACACTGGAATGATCACCAATATCCCCGGCATGCCCCAGTTGATTTTCGTCCCACACCACGCCCGAACTCCATGCCCACCCCTAAAGCCATAGGTTATAGCACACTGATTTTGCACGAAAATGCCATGTTCGGTCAGGTTTGCTTGTTTGTCCCCCCAAATTGCCACAAAAAATTAAACGAACCATACTAGGATGATCCCCAACCTCCTTGGCATGCCCCGATCAATTTTTGGTGCACAGTACGCTCGGATCCCGGGCTCACCCCTAAAACTACGGGCTATAGCACATCGATTTGGCCCGAAAATGCCTTGTTTGCTCTGTTTTCCCATTTGTCCCCCAAAATTACCGTGAAAGATTAAACGAACTACACAGGGATGATCCCCAACTTCCCTGGCACGCCTCAGTCGATTTTTGGCCCACAGCACTCCCGAACCCCGAGCCCCACCCCTAAAACCGTGGCCTATCGCATATCGATTTGGCCTAAAAATGCCTTGGTCGCTCTATTTCGCCCGTTTGTCCACCCAAATGGCCACAAAAAATTAAACAGACCATACTGGGATGATCCCCAAGATCCCTGGCATACCCCAATTGACCCCAGGCCCACCCCTGAAATCGTGGGCAATAGCACACTGATTTCATAAGAAAATGCCTCGTTCGCTCCGTCTTGCCCGTTTGTCCCCCCAAATAACCATGAAAAATCAATCGGACCACAATGGCATGATCCCCCACCGCCATAGCACTCCGTGAACAATTTTAGGCCTATAGCAAGCTCAGACCCCACGCCCACCCCTTAAACCATGGGCTATAGCACATTGATTTGGCCCAAAAATGCCCTGTTCGCTCCGTTTCCCCATTTGTCCCCCCAAATGACCACAAAAAATTAAACGGACCACACTAGGATGATCCCCAACCTCCCTAGAATACCACATAGATTTTTGGCCCACAACACACCCGGACCTCTGGGCCACCCCCAAACCGTGGGCTATAGCACATCGATTTGGCTCGAAAATGCTCCATTCGCTCTCTTTTGCTCATTTTTCCACCCAAATGGCCATGAAATATTAAACGAACCACACTAGGATGATCCCCAACCTCCCTGGCATGCACCGATCAATTTTCTGCCAACAGCACGCTCGGACCCCGAGCCCACTACCAAAACCGTGGGCTATACAACACCGATTTGGCCCGAAAATGCCTTATTTGCTCTGTATCGCCCGTTTATCCACCCAAATAGCCACAAAAAATTAAACAGACCATACTGGTACGATCCCTAACCACCCTGGCATGCCTCGGACTAATTTTGTCCTACAGCATGCCCGGACCCCTTGCCCACCCTCAAAATCGAGGGCTATAGCACACCAATTTAGCCCAAAAATGTCCCGTGCACTCTGTTTTGCCGATTTGTCCACCCACCACCAAAAACGTGTGCAATAGCACACAAATTTTGCCCAAACATGCCTCGTTCGCATCATCTTGCCTGTTTGTCCCCCTAAATGGCCAAGAAAAATTAATCGAACCACAATGGGATGATCCCTAACCTACTGGCACTCCCCGATCGATTTTAGACCTACATCATGCTCAGACCCCGGGCCCTCCCCCAAAACCGTGGGTTATAACACATAGATTTGGCTCAAAATGTCCCATTCGCTCTGTTTCACCCGTTTGTCCACCCAAATAGCCATGAAAAATTAAACGAACCACATTGGGACAATCCCCAACCTGCCTAGCATGCCCCGTTTGATATTTCGCCCACAACACACTCGGACCCTGGGCCAAACCTTGAAATCATGGGCTATAGCACACCGATTTGATTCAAAAATGACTCGTTCACTTCATTTAGCCTATTTGTCCACCCATTTGGCCACGAAAAATTAAACGAACCACATTGGAATAATCCTCCCAAAGCTCTATTTCGCACGCTTGTCCACCCAAATGGCTATGAAAAATTAAACGGAACGCATTGGAATGATCCTCAACCTCCCTGGCCCGCCCAGATAGATTTTTGACCCAAAGCACGCCCGGGCCCCCCCCAAAAACCGTGGGTTATAGCACACCGATTTTGATAAAAAATACCCTGTTCGCTCCGTTTTGCCCATTTGTCCATCCAAATGTCCACAAAAAATTAAGCGGACCACACTGGGATGATCCCCAACCTCCCTGGAATATCCCGGTCGATTTTCAGCCCACAGCACATCCGAACCCAGGGACCATACCCAAAACTATGGGTTATAACATACCGATTTGGCCCAAAAATGCTCTGTTCGCTCCATTTTGCCTGTTTGTCCACCCAAATGGCCACGAAAAAATTAAATGAACCACACTGGGATGATCTTCAAACTCCCCGGCACGCCCCTATCAATTTTTTGCCCACAGCACACTCAGACCCCGAGCCCCACTACCGAAACCGTGGGCGATGCAACACCGATTTGGCCCGAAAATACCCTATTTGCTTTGTTTTGCCCGTTTGTCCACCCAAATATCCATGAAAAATTAAACAGACCACACTGGTACGATCCCTAACCAACCTGGCACGCATCGGATTAATTTTGGCCTACAGCACGCCCGGACCCCTGGCCCACCCGGACCCCTAGCCCACTCTCAAAATCATGGGCGATAGCACACCAATTTAGTCCAAAAATGCCCCGTTCGCTCTGTTTCACCCGTTTGTCCACCCACCACCGAAACCGTGTGCAATAGCACACTGATTTAGCCTAAAAATACCCCGTTCGTGTCGTCTCGCCTATTTGACCCCCTAAATGGCCAAGAAAAATTAATCGAACCATAATTGGATGATCCCTAACCTACCTGTCACTCCCCGATCGAATATAGACCTACATCACGCTCGAACCCCGGGCCCTCCCCCAAAACCGTGGGCTATAGCACATAGATTTGGCCCAAAAATGTCCCGTTCGCTCTGTTTCACCCGTTTGTCCACCCAAATGGCCATGAAAAATTAAATGAACCACACTGGGACGATCCTCAACCTCCCTAGCATGCCATGTTTGATTTTTGGCCCACGACATGCTCGGACCTCGGGCAAACCCTTGAAACCGTGGGCTATAGCACACCGATTTGATTCGAAAATGACTTATTCGCTTCGTTTAGCCTATTTGTCCACCCATTTAGCCACGAAAAATTAAATGGTCCCAACCTCACTTGCATACCCCAATTGATTTTAGATATCCAGCATGCCTAGACCCCGGTCCCACCCCCAAAACCGTGTGCTATAGCACACTGATTTTGCCCAAAAAATACCCCATTCGCTCTGTTTTGCCCATTTGTCCCCCCAAATGTCCATGAAAAATTAAACGGACCACACTGGGACGATCCCCTAACACCCTGGCACACCCTGATTGATTTTTGTCCCATAGCACACTCGAACCCCGGGCCCACCCCAAAAACTGTGGGCTTTAGCATTTGGCCCAAAAATTCCTCGTTCGCTCTGTTTCACCCGTTTATCCAGCCAAATAGCCACAAAAAATTAAACGGACCACACTGCAATGATTCCCAACCTCCCTAGCATGCCATGGTCAATTTTTGGCCCACAGCTCGCCCGGACCCCGAGCCCACCCCCAAACCCGCAGGCTATAGCACTCCAATTTTGCTCAAAAATGCCTCGTTCACTCTGTTCTGCCTGTTTCTCTACCCAAATTGCCACAAAAAATTAAACGGACCATACTGGGATGATTCCCAACCTCCCTGGCATGCCTCGATCAATTTTTTGCCCACATAACGCCCAGACCTCGGGCCCCCCAAAAACGTGGGCTATATAGCACATCAATTTGGCCCAAAAATGCCCCGTTCGCTTTGTTTTGCCTATTTGTCAACCCAAATGGCCACGAAAAATTAAAAGTACCACACTGGGATGATCCCCAACCTCCCTGGCCTTCCCCAATCGAGTTTTGGCCCACAGTACATCCGGACCCCAAGCCCACCCCAAAAACCGTGGGCTATAGCACATTGATTTCGCTTTAAAATGCCCTGTTCGCTCCATTCGCCCGTTTGTCCACCCAAATGGCCACGAAAAAGTAAATTGACCACACTGGGATGATCCCCAAACTCCCTGCCAGACCCCGATCAATTTTTGTCCCAAAGCACGTCTGAACCCTAGGTCCACCCCCAAACCATGTGCTATAGCACATCAATTTGACCCAAAAGTGCCCCGTTCTCTCTATTTTGCCCGTTCGTCCACCCAAATGTCCATGAAATATTAAACGGACCATACTGGGATGATCCCCAACCTCCCTGGCATGCCCCAATAGATTTTAGACCTACATCATGCCCAGACCACGGGCACACCCACAAAACTGTGGGTTATAGCACACCAAGTTGGCTTAAAAATGCCCCGTTCACTCCGTTTTGCTAGTTTATCCACTCAAATGGCCACAAAAATTTAAACGAACCACACTGGAACGATTCTCAACATCCCTGGCACGTCTCGATCGATTTATGGCCCACAGCATCTCCAAACCTTGGGCCTATCCCCAAAACCGGAGCACATCAATTTGGCTCATAAATACCCTGTTCGCTCTGTTTGACCCGTTTGTCAATTCAAATGGCCTCGAAAAATTAAACGAACCACACTAAGACGATCCCCAACCTCCATGTCACATCCTGGTTGATTTTAGTCCTATAAAAATATCGGACCCTGGGCCCACCCCAAAATCGTGGGCTATTGCACATCGATTAGGCTCGAAAATGCCTCATTTGCTCTATTTTGCCCGTTAAACCACCGAAATAGCCACAAAAAATTAAACAAACCTCATTGAGATGATCCCCAACCATTCTCTCATGCCCCAGCCAATTTTAAACCCATAGCATGCCCGAACCCCGAGTCCACCCTAAAATCAGTGGGCTATAACGACCTATTTAGCCCAAAAATGCCCCGTTCGCGCTATTTCGCCCGTTTGTACACCCAAATGGCCACCAAAAACTAAACGGACAACATTGGGATAATCCCAAACCTCCCTACCATGCCCCTAACTAATTTTAGCCAATAGCATGCCTGGAGCTCGGGGCCACCCTTGAAACCGTGGGTTATAGAACACTTATTTAGCCCAAAAATACCCCGTTCGCTCCTTTTTGCCCATTTGTCCACCCAAATAGCCACGAGAAATTAAAAGGATCATACTAGGATGATCCCCAACCTCCATGGTATGTACCGATCCATTTTTGGCCCACAGCATGCCCAATCCCCGGGCCCACCCCTAAAATCGTGGGCTATAGCACATCGATTAGGCTGGAAAATGCCCGGTTCACTCCATTTTGCCTGTATGTCCACCCAAATGGCCACGAAAACTTAAACGGACCACGTTGGATGATTCCCAACCTCCTGGCATGCCCCGGTCAATTTTTGACCCACATCTTGCACGAACCTCGAGCCCACCCCCAAAATTACGGGCTATAGCGCACTGATTTAGCCCGAAATTACCTTTTTCCCTTCGTTTTGCCCATTTATCCACCCAAATAGCCACGAAAAATTAAATGGACCATACTGAGATGATCCCCAACCTCCCTGATGCACCTCGGTCTATTTTTGGCATACAGCACGCCCAGAACCCGGGCCCACCCCCAAAATCGTGGGCTATGCACACCAATTTGGTCCAAAAATGCCTCGATCGCTCCGTTTTGCCCTTTTATCCACCCAAATGGCCACAAAGAATTAAACGAAGAACACTGGTATGATCCCTAACCTTCCTAGAATATCCTGATCGATTTTCAGCCCACAGAACGCCCGATCCCTGGGCCCTCCCCCAAAATCGTGGGCTATGCACACCGATTGGCCTATAAATACCTTGTTCACTCCATTTTGCCTGTTTGTCCACCTAAATAGCCACGAGAAATTAAAAGAACCACACTGGGATGATACTCAACCTCCCTAGCTAGCACTGGATGAAATTTAGCCCATAGCACACCCTGACGCCAAGCCCCCTCCTGAAACCATGGGCAATAGCACACTGATTTCGTAAGAAAATGCCTTATTCACTCCGTCTTGCCCGTTTGTCCCCCCAAATAACCACGAAAAATCAATTGGACCACAATGGGATGATCCCCAACCTCCCTGTCCCTCTGTGACCGATTTTAGGCCTACAGCACGCTCGGACCCGCACCCACACCTTAAACCATAAGCTAAAGCACACTGATTTAGCCCAAAAATACCCTGTTTGCTCCATTTCCCCATTTGTCCCCCCAAATGACCACAAAAAATTAAACGGACCACACTAGGATGATCCCCAACCTCCCTGGCATACCACGGTAGATTTTTGGCCCACAACACACCCGGACCTCGGGGCCACCCCCAAAACCGTGGGCTATAGATTATCGATTTGGCTCGAAAATGTTCCATTCGCTCTCTTTTGCTCGTTTGTCCACCCAAATGGTCATGAAAAATTAAACGAACCACACTGGGATGATCCCCAACCTCCCTGGCATACACCAATCGATTTTCAGCCTACAGTACGATCGGAACCCGAGCCCACCCCCAAAACCATAGGCTATAGCACACCGATTTGGCCCAAAAATGCCCCATTCGCTCCGTTTCGCCCGTTTGTCCACCCAAATAGCCACGAAAAATTAAACGAACCATACTGGGATGATCCCCAACCTCCCTAGCATGCCCCGATCAAATTTTAGCGCACAGCACGCCCTAAACCTGGGCCAACCCCCGAAACTGTGGGCTATAGCATATCGATTTGGCCTGAAAATGCCCCGTTTGCTCTGTTTTGCCTGTTTGTCAACCCAAATGGCCACAAAAAATTTAACAGGCCACATTGGGATGATTCCCAGCCTCCTTGGCATGCCCCAATCGATTTTTGGCCTATAGCACGCCTGAACGCTGGGGCCACCCCTGAAACCATGGGCTATATAGCACACCGAGTTAGCTCGAAAATGCCCCATTCGCTCTATTTCACACGCTTGTCCACCCAAATGGCTATGAAAAATTAAACAGACCGCATTGGAATGATCCTCAACCTCCCTGGCCCGCCCAGATAGATTTTTGACCCAAAGCATGCCTGGGCCCACCCCAAAAACCGTGGGTTATAGCACACCGATTTGGACCAAAAATACCCCGCTCACTCCATTTCGCCCGTTTGTCCATCCAAATGGCCACAAAAAATTAAGCGGACCACACTGGGATGATCCCCTACCTCCCTAGAATATCCCGGTCGATTTCCAACCCACACTATGCCCGAACCTCGGGACCACCCCCAAAACTATGGGTTATAGCATACCGATTTGGCCCAAAAATGCTCCATTCACTCTGTTTTACCTGTTTATCCACCCAAATGGCCGCGAAAAATTAAACAAACCACACTAGGATGATCCTCACACTCTATGGCACGCCCCGATCAATTTTCTGCCCACAGCATGCCCGGAACCCGAGTCCACTACCAAAACCGTGGGCTAGATTTGGCCCAAAAATGCCCCATTTGCTCTATTTTACCCATTTTTTCACCCAAATAGCCATAAAAAATTAAACAGACCACACTAATACGATCCCTAACCACCTTGGCACGCGTCGGACTTATTTTGGCCTACAGCACGCCTGAACCCCTGGCCACCCTCAAAATCATGGGCTATAGCACACCAATTTAGCCCAAAAATGCCCCGTTCGCTCTGTTTCGCCCATTTGTCCACCCACCACCAAAACCGTGTGCAATAGCACACTGATTTCGCCCAAAAATGCCTCGTTCATGCCGTCTCGCCTGTTTGTCCCCCTAAATGGCCAAGAAAAATTAATCGAACCACAATGGGATGATCCCTAACCTACCTAGCACTCCCCGATCAATTGTAGACCTACATCACGATAGGACGTCAGGCCCTCCCCCAAAATCGTAGGCTATAGCACATAGATTTGGCCCAAAAATGTCCCGTTCACTCTATTTCACCTGTTTGTCCACCCAAATGGCCATGAAAAATTAAACGAACCACACTGGGATGATCCCCAACCTCCCTAGCATGCCCCATTTTATTTTTGGCCCACAACACGCTTGGACCCCTGGCCAACCCTCAAAACTGTGGGCTATAGCACACCGATTTGATTCGAAAATGCCTCGTTCATTTCGTTTAGCCTATTTGTCCCCCCATTTGGCCACCAAAAATTAAATGGACCATACTAGGATGATCCCAGCCTCCCTGGCATGCCCCGATTGATTTTAGATATCCAGCACGCCCAGACCCCAGTCCCACCCCTAAAACCGTGTGCTATAACACACCGATTTTGCCCAAAAATACCCCGTTCGCTCCATTTCACCCATTTGTCCCCCCAATGTCCATGAAAAATTAAACGGATGACACTGGGATGATCCCCAACCTCCTTGGCATTCTTCGATCGATTTTCAGCCAACAGCATGCTCGAACCTCAGGCGCACCCCCAAAATTGTAGGCTATAGCACATCGATTTGTCCCGAAAATGCCCCATTTGCTCTGTTTTTCCCGTTTGTCCACCCAAATGGCCATGAAAAATTAAATAAACTACACTGGAATGATCCCCAACCTCCCTGGCACGCCCCGGTCAATTTTAGGCCCACAGCACACCCGAACCCCGTGCCCACCCCCAAAACCGCAGTCTATAGTACACCAATTTGGCCCGAAAATGCCCCGTTCTCTCTTTTTCACCCGTTTTTCCACCCAAATGGCCACGAAAAAATTAAACGAACTACACTTAGATGATCCCGAACTCCTTGGCACGGCCTTGTCAATTTTTGGCCCACTGCATGCCTGGACCCCGAGCCCAGCCCCAAAATCATTGCTATAGCACACCGATTTAGCCTAAAAATGCCTCGTTCGCTCTGTTTTGCCCGTTTGTCCCCCCATATTGCCATTATAAATTAAACGGACCACACTAGGACGATCCCCAACCTCCCTGTCATGCCCAAGGCAATTTTTGGCCCACAGCATACCTGGACCCAGGGCCCACCCCCAAAATCGTGGGCTATAGCACACCAATTTGGCTCAAAAATGCCCCATTTGCTATGTTACGCCCGTTTGTCCACGCAAATGGCCACAAAAAATTAAATGGACCACACTGGGACGATGCCTAACCTCCCTGGCATGCACTAGTTGATTTTTGGTCCGCAGCACGATTAGACCCCAGGCCCACCCCCAAAATCATGGGATATAGCACACCAATTTGGCCTGAAAATGCCTAGTTCGCGCCATTTCGCCCATTTGTCCACCAAAATGGCCACGAAAAATTAAATGGACCATATTAGGATGATCCCCAACCTCCCTGGCATGCCCCGATTGATTTTCTGCCCACAAAAGGCTCGAACCCTAGGCCCACCCCCAAAACCATGGGTTATAGTACATCAATTTGGCCTGAAAATGCGTCGTTCGCTCCATTTTGACAGTTTGTCCCCCAAATGGCCATGAAATATTAAACGGACCACACTGGAAATATCATCAACCTCTCTGGCATATCTCGATCGATTTTTGGCACACAGCACGCCCAGACCACGGGTCAACCCCCAAAAATATGGGCTATTGCATACTAATTTGGCTATAAAATGCCTCATTCACTCCGTTTCTCACATCTGTCCACCCATTTAGCCACGAAAAATTAAATAGACCACACTGGTACAATATCCAACCTCCCTGGCACTCCCCAATCGATTTTAGGCCTACAGCACACCCGGACCCTGAGCCCTGTAGCACACCGATTTGGCTCAAAAATGCCCCATTCATGCCATTTTGCCAGTGTGTCAACCTAAATGACCACGAAAATTTAAATGGACCACACTGGGATGATACCCAACCTCCCAAGCATGCCCCGATCAACTTTTAACCCATAACACGGATGGAACCCGGGCCCACTTCCAAAAATGTGGGTAATAACACACCAATTTGGCCTAAAAATGCCCCATTTGCACTGTTTCACCCGTTTGTCCACCCAAATAGGCGCTAAAAATTAAACAAACCAAACTGGTATGATCCCTAACCACCCTGGCACACCTCGGACTAATTTTGGCCTACAGCACGCCCCGGACCCCTGGCCCATGCTCAAAATGGTGGGCTATAGCACACCAATTTGGCCCAAAAATGGCCCGTTCGCTCTGTTTGCCCGTTTGTGCATCCACCACCGAAACCGTGTGCAATAGCATACTGATTTCGCCCAAAAATGCCTCATTCGCTCCGTCTCGTCCATTTGTCCCCCCCAAATGGCCAAGAAAAATCAATCGAACCATAATGGGATGATCCCCAACCTACCTAGCACTCCTCGATCGATTTTAGACCTACAGCACGCTTGGACGTTGGGTTCTCCCCCAAAACCGTGGGCTATAGCACACTGATTTGGCCCGAAAATGTCCCGTTTGCTCTATTTCACCCATTGTCCACCCAAATGGCCATGAAAAATTAAACAAAAAACACTGGGACGATCCCCAACCTCCCTAGCATGCCCCGTTTGATTTTTGGCCCACAACACGCTTGGATCCCGGGCCAACCCTCAAAATCGTGGGCTATAGCACACTGATTTGATTCGAAAATACCTCGTTCGCTCCGTTTAGCCCATTTTTTCACCCATTTGGCCACGAAAAATTAAACAGACCACATTGGGACAATCCCAACTTCCCTGGCATGCCTCGATTGATTTTAGATATCCATCATACCCGGACCCTAGGCCCACCCCCAAAACCGTGTGCTATAGCACACTGATTTCGCCCAAAAATACCCCGTTCACTCCGTTTTGCCCATTTTTCCCCCCCCAAATGTCCATGAAAAAATAAACAGACCACACTGGGACGATCCTCAACCTCCCTTGCATTCCTCGATCTATTTTTGGCCAACAGCATGCTCGAACCCCGGGTGCACCTCCAAAATCATAGGCTATAGCACATTGATTTGTCCCGAAAATGCCTCGTTTGCTCTGTTTTTCCTATTTGTCCACCTAAATGGCCATGAAAAATTAAACGGACCACACTATGATGATCCCCAACCTCCCTGGCATGCCTCGATCAATTTTAGGCCCACAGAACGCTCGGACCCCGTGCCCACCCCCAAAACCCGGGGTTATAGCATACCAATTTGGCTCAAAAATGCCCCGTTCTCTCTATTTCGCCCTTTTGTCCACCCAAATGGACACGAAAAATTAAACGAACCACACTTGGATGATCCCCAACCTCTCTGGCATGCCCTTGTCAATTTTTTGCCTACTGCACGCCTGTACCCCGAGCCCAGCCCCAAAACCATTGCTATAGCACACCGATTTGGCCCAAAAATGCCTCGTTCTCGCCGTTTTGCCCATTTGTCCCCCCAAATGGCCATGAAATATTAAACGGACCATACTAGGATGATCCCCAACCTCCCTGGCATGCCCAAAGAGATTTTTGGCCCACAACATGCCCGGACCCAGGGCCCACCCCACAAACCATAGGCTATAGCACACAGATTTGGCTCGAAAATGCCCCGTTCGCTATGTTACGCTCGTTTGTCCACGCAAATGGCCACGAAAAATTAAATGGACCACACTGGGATGATCCCCAACCTCCCTAGCACGCCCTATTTGATTTTTGGCCCACAGCACAGCTGGACCCCAGGCCCACCATCGGGGGATATAGCAAACCAATTTGGCCTGAACACGCCTAGTTCACGCCATTTCGCCCATTTATCCACTAAAATGGCCACAAAAAATTAAACGGACCACAGTGGGATGATCCCCAACCTCCCTGGCAGGCCCCAATTGATTTTCTGCCCACAGCGGGCTCGAGCCCCGGGCCCACCCTCGAAACCATGGGTTATTGTACATCGATTTGGCCAAAAAATGACCCGTTCTCTCCGTTTTGACAGTTTGTCCCCCAAATGGCCATGAAATATTAAACGGACCACACTGGAAAGATCCCCAAACTCTCTGGCATGCCTCAGTTGATTTTCGGCCCACAGCACGCCCAGACCCCGGGTCAACCCCCAAAACTGCGGGCTATAGCACACCGATTTGGCTCAAAAATGCCATTTTCGCTCTGTTTTCCTGATTTGTCCACCCAAATAGTCACAAAAAATTAATAGGACCAGACTGAGATGATCCCAACCGCCTTGGAACCCCCCGATCGATTATAAGCCCACAGCACGCTCGGAACTGAGCCGACCCCTGAAATCATGGGCTATAGCATACCGATTTGGCCCGAAAATGCTATGTTCCCTTCGTTTTTCCTATTTATCCGATCAAATGGCCACAAAAAATTAAATGAACCATACAAGGATGATCCCCAACCTCCCTGGCATGCCCCTGTCATTTTTTGGCCCATATCACGCTCGAACCTTGGGCCCACCCCTAAAACCGTGGGCTATAGCACACCAATTTGGCTCTAAAATGCCTCGTTCGCTCCGTTTCTCCCATTTGGCCATGAAAAATTAAACGGACCATACTAGATGATCCCCAACCTCCCTGGCACTCCCCGATCGATTTTCGGCATACATCACGCCCGAACCCTAGGCCCACCCCCAAAATCGTGGGCTATAGCACACCGATTTATCTCGAAAATGCCCCGTTCGCTCTGTTTCGATAGTGTATCAACCCAAATGACCACAAAAAATTAAATGGACCACACTGGGCTGATCCCCAACCTCCCTGGCATGCCCTGTTCAACTTTTAGCCCACAACACGGATGGAGACCAGTCCCACTTCCAAAACCGTGGGCAATAACACATCAATTTGGCCTAAAAATGCCCCATTCGCTCCGTTTCGCCCATTTGTCCACCCAAAAAGCCACAAAAAATTAAACGGACCACACTGGGATGATCCCCAACCTCCCTGGCATACCCCAGTCAATTTTTGGCCCACAGCACGCCCGGACCCCATGCTCACCCCCAAAGCTGTGGGCTATAGCACATCGATTTGGCTCGAAAATTCCCAATTTGCTCCGTTCCACCCATTTGTCCACCCAAATAGCCATAAAAAATTAAATAGACCAAACTGTTATGATCTCCAACATCCCTGGCACGCCCTGATCAATTTTTTGCCTGTAACATGCCCGAACCCCGGCCCACCCCCAAATACACTTGAAACCCGGGTCCACCCTCGAAATCGTGGGCTATAGCACACCTATTTGGCCCGAAAATGCCCTGCTAGCTCTGTTTTGCCCGTGTGTCAACCCAAATATCCACAAAAAATTAAACTAACCATATTGGGATGATCCCAAACCCCTATGGCACACCCCAATCGATTTTTAGCCCACAGCACTCCCGAAACCCAGGCCCACCCCTGAAACCGTGGGCTATAGACCACCAATTTTCCACGAAAATTCCCCGTTCGCTCCGTTTCTCCCGTTTGTCTACCCAAATGGCCACAAAAATTTAAACCGACCACACATGGATGATCCCTAATCTCCATAAAATACCCCAATCAATTTTTGGCCTATAGTACGCCTAGACCCATATCCCACCCTCAAAACTGTGGGCTATAGCACACCGATTTGGCCCAAAAATGCCCCGTTAGCTCTGTTTTGCCTAATTCTTCACCCAAATAGCCATGAAAAATTAAATGAACCGTACCAAGATGATCCCCAACCACCCTGTCACACCACGATTGATTTTTGGCCCACAACACGCCCAGACCCCGGGCTCACCCCCGAAACCACAGGCTATAGCACACCGATTTTGCCCGAAAATGCCCCATTCGCTCCGTTTAGCCCGTTTGTCCACCCAAATGGCCATGAAAATTTAAACCGACCATACTGAGATGATGCAGAATATCCCTAGAATACACTGATCAATTTTTGAACCACTACACGCTCGGACCCCTGACCCACCTCCAAAACATAGGCTATAGCACACCGATTTGGATAAAAAATGCCCTGTTCGATCCATTTCACCCAATTGTCCACCCAAATGTCAATGAAAAATTAAACGGACCAAATTGGGAAGATTCTAAACCTCCCTGGCATGACCCAATTGATTTTCAACCAACAGCACACCCGAATCTCGGGTTTATCCCTAAAATCGCGGGCTATAGCACGTCAGTTTTTTCTGAAAATGAACTGTCTGTTCTGTTTCACCCGTTTGTCTACCCAAATGGCTACGAAAAATTAAACGGATAATAATGAGATGATCCGCAACTTTCCTGGCATACCCCGATTGATTTTTTACCCACAGCACGCCTGGACCCCGAGCCCACCTCCAAAATTGTGGGCTATAGCACACTAATTTGGCGTAAAAATGCCCTGTTCGCTCTGTTCCATATGTTTGACCCTCCAAATAGCCACGAAAAAATAAATGGACCACACTGGGATAATCCCCAACCTCCTTGGCATGTCTTGATCGATTTTCAGCCCACAGCACGCCCGGACCCTTGGCCAACCGCTAAAACTGAGGTCCATAGCACACCTATTTGGGCCGAAAATACTCCGTTCACTTTGTTTTGCCCGTTTGCTCACCCAAATGGCCACGAAAAATAAAACGGACCATATTGGGATAATCTCCAACCTTCCTGGCATGACCCAATTGATTTTTAGCCCACGGTACACTCAAACCCCAGGCCCACCCCCAAAACCGTGGGCTATAGCACACCGATTTGGCCAAAAAATACCCCGTTCACTCCGTTTTGCCCATTTGTCCCCCAAATGGCCACAAAAAATTAACGGACCACACAGGAATGATCCCCATCCTCCTTTACATTCCCCGATCAATTTTTGGCCCACAGCACACCCTGACCCCAGGGCCACTCTCGAAATCATGGGTTATAGCACACCGATTTAGCCCGAATATGCCCCGTTCGCTTCATTTCGTTCGTTTGCCCCCAAATGGCGATGAAATATTAAACGGACTGCACTAGGATGATCTCCAACCTCTATGGTATGCCTTGATCAATTTTTGGATCATACCACACTTGAACCTCGGGCCCACTCCTGAAACCATAGGCTTTAGAACATCGATTTGGCCTGAAAATGGCCCGTTCGCCCCTTTGCGGTCGTTTGTCCACCCAAATGGCGACAAAAAATTAAATAGACCATACTAGGACAACCCCTAACCTCCCTGTCATGCCCATATGGATTTTTAGCCTTCATCACGCCGGACCCCAGGCCCACACCCGAAACCATGGGCTATAGAACACCGATTTGGCCCGAAAATGCCCCGTTTGCTCTATTTCGCCCGTTTGTCCACCTAAATGGCCATGAAAAATTAAACGAACCACACTGGGATGATCCCCAACCTCCCTTGCTGGCCTTGAACTATTTTCAGCCTACAGCACACTCGGACCCCAGGGCCACCCCCGAAACTGTGGGCTATGGAATATCGATTTGGCCCGAAAATGCCCTGTTCGCTCCGTTTCGCCTGTTTGTCTACCCAAATGGCCACAAAAAATTAAACGAACCACAAAGGGATAATACCCAACCTCCCTGGCATGACCTAGTTGATTTTCAGCCCATAGTACGCCCGGACCCCAGGCCCACCCCCGATATCATGGGCTATGAAACACCTATTTAGACCAAAAATGTCTCGTTCGCTCCGTTTTGCTAGTTTGTCAACCCAAATGGCCACAAAAAATTACATGAACCACACTGGAACAATCTCCAACCTTCTTGGCATGCCTCATCAATTTTTGGCCTACAGCACACCCGAACCCTGGGCCCACTCTTAAAACCGTGGGCTATAGGACTCCAATTTAGCTCCAAAATGCCCCATTCGCTCTGTTTCACCCGTTTGTCAATCCAAATAGCCACGAAAAATTAAACGAACCACACTGATATGATCCCCAACCACCTTGGCACTTCCAAGTCAATTTTTCGCCCATAGAACACCCGAACCCCGAGCCCATCCCCAAAACCATTGGCTATAACGCACTGATTTGACACGAAAATGCCCTATTCACTCTATTTCGCCTGTTTGTCTCTCCAAATGGCCCAGAAAAATTAAACGGACCATACTAGGATAATCCTAAACCTCCCTGGCATTTACCAATCAATTTTTGGCACATAAAATGTCGGACCCCAGGTCCACCCCAAAACCGTAGGCTATAGAACATCGATTTAGCCTGATAATGCCCCGTTCGCTCCGTTTCATCCATTTTTCCACCCAAATGGCCACGAAAAATTAAATAGACCCTACTGATATGATCCTCACCCACCCTGGCATGTCTCGGTAGATTTTTGGCTTACTGCAGGCCCAGACCCCGTGTCCACCCCAGAAACCATGGGTTATAGCACACCAATTTGAGCCAAAAATGTCCCATTGGCTCTTTTTCACCCGTTTGTCCCCTCAAATGGCCATGAAAAATTAAACGGACCATATTAGGGTGATCTCCAACCTCCTTGAAATGCCCCAGTCGATTTTCAACCCACAGTACGGCCAAAACACGGGCCCACCCCCAAAACCGTGGGCTATAACACACCGATTAGGCACAAAAATGCCCTGTTCGCTCTATTTCGCCTGTTTATCCCCCAAATGGCCAAGACAAATTATATAGACCCCACTAGGATGATTTCCAACATCCCTGGCATGCCTCGATTGATTTTTGGCCCACATCATACCATACCACGGGCACACCCAAAAAATCGTGGGCTATAACACACTGATTTGGCATAAAAATGCTTTGTTTGCTCTGTTTCGCCCATTTTTTACCCCAAAGAACCCCAAACAATTAAACGGACCATACTGGGATGATCCCCAACCTCCCTAGCAAACCACAGTCAATTTTTGGTCTATAGGTTATAGCACACTGATTTTGCACGAAAATGCCCTGTTCGGTCAGGTTTGCTTGTTTGTCCCCCCAAATTGCCACAAAAAATTAAACGAACCATACTAGGATGATCCCCAACCTCCTTGGCATGCCCCGATCAATTTTTGGTGCACAGTACGCTCGGATCCCGGGCCCACCCCTAAAACTACGGGCTATAGCACATCGATTTGGCCCGAAAATGCCTTGTTTGCTCTGTTTTCCCATTTGTCCCCCAAAATTACCGTGAAAGATTAAACGAACTACACAGGGATGATCCCCAACTTCCCTGGCACGCCTCAGTCGATTTTTGGCCCACAGCACTCCCGAACCCTGAGCCCCACCCCTAAAACCGTGGCCTATCGCATATCAATTTGGCCTAAAAATGCCTTGGTCGCTCTATTTCGCCCGTTTGTCCACCCAAATGGCCACAAAAAATTAAACAGACCATACTGGGATGATCCCCAAGATCCCTGGCATACCCCAATTGACCCCAGGCCCACCCCTGAAATCGTGGGCAATAGCACACTGATTTCATAAGAAAATGCCTCGTTCGCTCCGTCTTGCCCGTTTGTCCCCCCAAATAACCATGAAAAATCAATCGGACCACAATGGGATGATCCCCAACCTCCCTGGCACTCCGTGAACAATTTTAGGCCTATAGCAATCTCAGACCCCACGCCCACCCCTTAAACCATGGGCTATAGCACATTGATTTGGCCCAAAAATGCCTTGTTCGCTCCGTTTCCCCATTTGTCCCCCCAAATGACCATAAAAAATTAAACGGACCACACTAGGATGATCCCCAACCTCCCTGGAATACCACGTAGATTTTTGGCCCACAACACACCCGGACCTCTGGGCCACCCCCAAACCGTGGGCTATAGCACATCGATTTGGCTCGAAAATGCTCCATTCGCTCTCTTTTGCTCATTTTTCCACCCAAATGGCCATGAAATATTAAACGAACCACACTAGGATGATCCCCAACCTCCCTGGCATGCACCGATCAATTTTCTGCCAACAGCACGCTCGGACCCCGAGCCCAACACCGATTTGGCCCGAAAATGCCTTATTTGCTCTGTATCGCCCGTTTGTCCACCCAAATAGCCACAAAAAATTAAACAGACCACACTGGTACGATCCCTAACCACCCTGGCATGCCTCGGACTAATTTTGTCCTACAGCATGCCCGGACCCCTTGCCCACCCTCAAAATCGAGGGCTATAGCACACCAATTTAGCCCAAAAATGTCCCGTGCACTCTGTTTCGCCGATTTGTCCACCCACCACCAAAAACGTGTGCAATAGCACACAAATTTTGCCCAAACATGCCTCGTTCGCATCATCTTGCCTGTTTGTCCCCCTAAATGGCCAAGAAAAATTAATCGAACCACAATGGGATGATCCCTAACCTACTGGCACTCCCCGATCGATTTTAGACCTACATCACGCTCAGACCCCGGGCCCTCCCCCAAAACCGTGGGTTATAGCACATAGATTTGGCCCAAAATGTCCCATTCGCTCTGTTTCACCCGTTTGTCCACCCAAATAGCCATGAAAAATTAAACGAACCACATTGGGACAATCCCCAACCTGCCTAGCATGCCCCGTTTGATATTTCGCCCACAACACACTCGGACCCTGGGCCAAACCTTGAAATCATGGGCTATAGCACACCGATTTGATTCAAAAATGACTCGTTCACTTCATTTAGCCTATTTGTCCACCCATTTGGCCACGAAAAATTACCGAACCACATTGGAATAATCCTCCCAAAGCTCTATTTCGCACGCTTGTCCACCCAAATGGCTATGAAAAATTAAACGGAACGCATTGGAATGATCCTCAACCTCCCTGGCCCGCCCAGATAGATTTTTGACTCAAAGCACGCCCGGGCCCCCCCCAAAAACCGTGGGTTATAGCACACCGATTTTGATAAAAAATACCCTGTTCGCTCCGTTTTGCCCATTTGTCCATCCAAATGTCCACAAAAAATTAAGCGGACCACACTGGGATGATCCCCAACCTCCCTGGAATATCCCGGTCGATTTTCAGCCCACAGCACATCCGAACCCAGGGACCACACCCAAAACTATGGGTTATAACATACCGATTTGGCCCAAAAATGCTCTGTTCGCTCCATTTTGCCTGTTTGTCCACCCAAATGGCCACGAAAAAATTAAATGAACCACACTGGGATGATCTTCAAACTCCCTGGCACGCCCCTATCAATTTTTTGCCCACAGCACACTCAGACCCCGAGCCCCACTACCGAAACTGTGGGCGATGCAACACCGATTTGGCCCGAAAATACCCTATTTGCTTTGTTTTGCCCGTTTGTCCACCCAAATATCCATGAAAAATTAAACAGACCACACTGGTACGATCCCTAACCAACCTGGCACGCGTCGGATTAATTTTGGCCTACAGCACGCCCGGACCCCTGGCCCACCCGGACCCCTAGCCCACTCTCAAAATCATGGGCGATAGCACACCAATTTAGTCCAAAAATGCCCCGTTCGCTCTGTTTCGCCCGTTTGTCCACCCACCACCGAAACCGTGTGCAATAGCACACTGATTTAGCCTAAAAATACCCCGTTCGTGTCGTCTCGCCTATTTGTCCCCCTAAATGGCCAAGAAAAATTCATCGAACCATAATTGGATGATCCATAACCTACCTGTCACTCCCCGATCGAATATAGACCTATATCACGCTCGAACCCCGGGCCCTCCCCCAAAACCGTGGGCTATAGAACATAGATTTGGCCCAAAAATGTCCCGTTCGCTCTGTTTCACCCGTTTGTCCACCCAAATGGCCATGAAAAATTAAATGAACCACACTGGGACGATCCTCAACCTCCCTAGCATGCCATGTTTGATTTTTGGCCCACGACATGCTCGGACCTCGGGCAAACCCTTGAAACCGTGGGCTATAGCACACCGATTTGATTCGAAAATGACTTATTCGCTTCGTTTAGCCTATTTGTCCACCCATTTAGCCACGAAAAATTAAACGGTCCCAACCTCACTTGCATACCCCAATTGATTTTAGATATCCAGCATGCCCAGACCCCGGTCCCACCCCCAAAACCGTGTGCTATAGCACACTGATTTTGCCCAAAAATACCCCATTCGCTCTGTTTTGCCCATTTGTCCCCCCAAATGTCCATGAAAAATTAAACGGACCACACTGGGACGATCCCCTAACACCCTGGCACACCCTGATTGATTTTTGTCCCATAGCACACTCGAACCCCGGGCCCACCCCAAAAACTGTGGGCTTTAGCATTTGGCCCAAAAATTCCTCGTTCGCTCTGTTTCACCCGTTTATCCAGCCAAATAGCCACAAAAAATTAAACGGACCACACTGCAATGATTCCCAACCTTCCTAGCATGCCATGGTCAATTTTTGGCCCACAGCTCGCCCGGACCCCGAGCCCACCCCCAAACCCGCAGGCTATAGCACTCCAATTTTGCTCAAAAATGCCTCGTTCACTCTGTTCTGCCTGTTTCTCTACCCAAATTGCCACAAAAAATTAAACGGACCATACTGGGATGATTCCCAACCTCCCTGGCATGCCTCGATCAATTTTTTGCCCACATAACGCCCAGACCTCGGGCCCCCCAAAAACGTGGGCTATATAGCACATCAATTTGGCCCAAAAATGCCCCGTTCGCTTTGTTTTGCCTATTTGTCAACCCAAATGGCCACGAAAAATTAAAAGTACCACACTGGGATGATCCCCAACCTCCCTGGCCTTCCCCAATCGAGTTTTGGCCCACAGTACATCCGGACCCCAAGCCCACCCCAAAAACCGTGGGCTATAGCACATTGATTTCGCTTTAAAATGCCCTGTTCGCTCCATTCGCCCGTTTGTCCACCCAAATGGCCACGAAAAAGTAAATTGACCACACTGGGATGATCCCCAAACTCCCTGCCAGACCCCGATCAATTTTTGTCCCAAAGCACGTCCGAACCCTAGGTCCACCCCCAAACCATGTGCTATAGCACATCAATTTGACCCAAAAGTGCCCCGTTCTCTCTATTTTGCCCGTTCGTCCACCCAAATGTCCATGAAATATTAAACGGACCATACTGGGATGATCCCCAACCTCCCTGGCATGCCCCAATAGATTTTAGACCTACATCATGCCCAGACCACGGGCACACCCACAAAACTGTGGGTTATAGCACACCAAGTTGGCTTAAAAATGCCCCGTTCACTCCGTTTTGCTAGTTTATCCACTTAAATGGCCACAAAAATTTAAACGAACCACACTGGAACGATTCTCAACATCCCTGGCACGTCTCTATCGATTTATGGCCCACAGCATGTCCGAACCTTGGGCCTACCCCCAAAACCGGAGCACATCAATTTGGCTCATAAATACCCTGTTCGCTCTATTTGACCCGTTTGTCAATTCAAATGGCCTCAAAAAATTAAACGAACCACACTAAGACGATCCCCAACCTCCATGTCACATCCTGGTCGATTTTAGTCCTATAAAAATATCGGACCCTGGGCCCACCCCCAAAATTGTGGGCTATTGCACATCGATTAGGCTCGAAAATGCCTCATTTGCTCTATTTTGCCCGTTAAACCACCGAAATAGCCACAAAAAATTAAACAAACCTCATTGAGATGATCCCCAACCATCCTCTCATGCCCCAGCCAATTTTAAACCCATAGCACGCCCGAACCCCGAGTCCACCCTAAAATCAGTGGGCTATAACGACCTATTTAGCCCAAAAATGCCCCGTTCGCGCTATTTCGCCCGTTTGTACACCCAAATGGCCACCAAAAACTAAACGGACAACATTGGGATAATCCCAAACCTCCCTACCATGCCCCTAACTAATTTTAGCCAATAGCACGCCTGGAGCTCGGGGCCACCCTTGAAACCGTGGGTTATAGAACACTTATTTAGCCCAAAAATACCCCGTTCGCTCCTTTTTGCCCATTTGTCCACCCAAATGGCCACGAGAAATTAAAAGAACCATATTGGGATGATACTCAACCTCCCTAGCTAGCACCGGATGAAATTCAGCCCATAGCACACCCTGACGCCAAGCCCCCTCCTGAAACCATGGGCAATAGCACACTGATTTCGTAAGAAAATGCCTCATTCACTCCGTCTTGCCTGTTTGTCCCCCCAAATAACCACGAAAAATCAATCGGACCACAATGGGATGATCCCCAACCTCCCTGTCCCTCCGTGACCGATTTTAGGCCTACAGCACGCTCGGACCCGCGCCCACACCTTAAACCATAAGCTAAAGCACACTGATTTAGCCCAAAAATACCCTGTTCGCTCCATTTCCCCATTTGTCCCCCCAAATGACCACAAAAAATTAAACGGACCACACTAGGATGATCCCCAACCTCCCTGGCATACCACGGTAGATTTTTGGCCCACAACACACCCGGACCTCGGGGCCACCCCCAAAACTGTGGGCTATAGATTATCGATTTGGCTCGAAAATGTTCCATTCGCTCTCTTTTGCTCGTTTGTCCACCCAAATGGTCATGAAAAATTAAACGAACCACACTGGGATGATCCCCAACCTCCCTGGCATACACCAATCGATTTTCAGCCTACAGTACGATCGGAACCCGAGTCCACCCCCAAAACCATAGGCTATAGCACACCGATTTGGCCCAAAAATGCCCCATTCGCTCCGTTTCGCCCGTTTGTCCACCCAAATAGCCACGAAAAATTAAACGAACCATACTGGGATGATCCCCAACCTCCATAGCATGCCCCGATCAAATTTTAGCGCACAGCACGCCCTAAACCTGGGCCAACCCCCGAAACTGTGGGCTATAGCATACCGATTTGGCCTGAAAATGCCCCGTTTGCTCTGTTTTGCCTGTTTGTCAACCCAAATGGCCACAAAAAATTTAACAGGCCACATTGGTATGATCCCCATCCTCCTTGGCATGCCCCAATCGATTTTTGGCCTATAGCACGCCTGAACGCTGGGGCCACCCCAGAAACCATGGGCTATATAGCACACCGAGTTAGCTCGAAAATGCCCCATTCGCTCTATTTCACACGCTTGTCCACCCAAATGGCTATGAAAAATTAAACAGACCGCATTGGAATGATCCTCAACCTCCCTGGCCCGCCCAGATAGATTTTTGACCCAAAGTATGCCTGGGCCCACCCCAAAAACCGTGGGTTATAGCACATCGATTTGGACCAAAAATACCCCGCTCACTCCATTTCGCCCGTTTGTCCATCCAAATGGCCACAAAAAATTAAGCGGACCACACTGGGATGATCCCCTACCTCCCTAGAATATCCCGGTCGATTTCCAGCCCACACTATGCCCGAACCTCGGGACAACCCCCAAAACTATGGGTTATAGCATACCGATTTGGCCCAAAAATGCTCCATTCACTCTGTTTTACCTGTTTATCCACCCAAATGGCCGCGAAAACTTAAACAAACCACACTAGGATGATCCTCACACTCTATGGCACGCCCCGATCAATTTTCTGCCCACAGCATGCCCGGAACCCGAGTCCACTACCAAAACCGTGGGCTAGATTTGGCCCAAAAATGCCTCATTTGCTCTATTTTACCCATTTTTTCACCCAAATAGCCATAAAAAATTAAACAGACCACACTAATACGATCCCTAACCACCTTGGCACGCGTCGGACTTATTTTGGCCTACAGCACGCCTGGACCCCTGGCCACCCTCAAAATCATGGGCTATAGCACACCAATTTAGCCCAAAAATGCCCCGTTCGCTCTGTTTCGCCCATTTGTCCACCCACCACCAAAACCGTGTGCAATAGCACACTGATTTCGCCCAAAAATGCCTCGTTCATGCCGTCTCGCCTGTTTGTCCCCCTAAATGGCCAAGAAAAATTAATCGAACCACAATGGGATGATCCCTAACCTACCTAGCACTCCCCGATCAATTGTAGACCTACATCACGATAGGACGTCAGGCCCTCCCCCAAAATCGTAGGCTATAGCACATAGATTTGGCCCAAAAATGTCCCGTTCACTCTATTTCACCTGTTTGTCCACCCAAATGGCCATGAAAAATTAAACGAACCACACTGGGATGATCCCCAACCTCCCTAGCATGCCCCATTTTATTTTTGGCCCACAACACGCTTGGACCCCTGGCCAACCCTCAAAACTGTGGGCTATAGCACACCGATTTGATTCGAAAATGCCTCGTTCATTTCGTTTAGCCTATTTGTCCCCCCATTTGGCCACCAAAAATTAAATGGACCATACTAGGATGATCCCAGCCTCCCTGGCATGCCCCGATTGATTTTAGATATCCAGCACGCCCAGACCCCAGTCCCACCCCTAAAACCGTGTGCTATAACACACCGATTTTGCCCAAAAATACCCCGTTCGCTCCATTTCACCCATTTGTCCCCCCAATGTCCATGAAAAATTAAACGGATGACACTGGGACGATCCCCAACCTCCTTGGCATTCTTCGATCGATTTTCAGCCAACAGCATGCTCGAACCTCAGGCGCACCCCCAAAATTGTAGGCTATAGCACATCGATTTGTCCCGAAAATGCCCCATTTGCTCTGTTTTTCCCGTTTGTCCACCCAAATGGCCATGAAAAATTAAACAAACTACACTGGAATGATCCCCAACCTCCCTGGCACGCCCCGGTCAATTTTAGGCCCACAGCACACCCGAACCCCGTGCCCACCCCCAAAACCGCAGTCTATAGTACACCAATTTGGCCCGAAAATGCCCCGTTCTCTCTTTTTCACCCGTTTTTCCACCCAAATGGCCACGAAAAAATTAAACGAACTACACTTAGATGATCCCGAACTCCTTGGCACGGCCTTGTCAATTTTTGGCCCACTGCATGCCTGGACCCCGAGCCCAGCCCCAAAATCATTGCTATAGCACACCGATTTAGCCTAAAAATGCCTCGTTCGCTCTGTTTTGCCCGTTTGTCCCCCCAAATTGCCATTATAAATTAAACGGACCACACTAGGACGATCTCCAACCTCCCTGTCATGCCCAAGGCAATTTTTGGCCCACAGCATACCTGAACCCAGGGCCCACCCCCAAAATCTTGGGCTATAGCACACCAATTTGGCTCAAAAATGCCCCATTTGCTACGTTACGCCCGTTTGTCCACGCAAATGGCCACGAAAAATTAAATGGACCACACTGGGACGATCCCTAACCTCCATGGCATGCACTAGTTGATTTTTGGTCCGCAGCACGGTTAGACCCCAGGCCCACCCCCAAAATCATGGGATATAGCACACCAATTTGGCCTGAAAATGCCTAGTTCGCGCCATTTCGCCCATTTGTCCACCAAAATGGCCACGAAAAATTAAATGGACCATATTAGGATGATCCCCAACCTCCCTGGCATGCCCCGATTGATTTTCTGCCCACAAAAGGCTCGAACCCTGGGCCCACCCCCAAAACCATGGGTTATAGTACATCAATTTGGCCTGAAAATGCGTCGTTCGCTCCATTTTGACAGTTTGTCCCACAAATGGCTATGAAATATTAAACGGACCACACTGGAAATATCATCAACCTCTCTGGCATATCTCGATCGATTTTTGGCACACAGCACGCCCAGACCACGGGTCAACCCCCAAAAATATGGGCTATTGCACACTAATTTGGTTATAAAATGCCTCATTCACTCCGTTTCTCACATCTGTCCACCCATTTAGCCACGAAAAATTAAATGGACCACATTGGTACAATATCCAACCTCCCTGGCGCTCCCCAATCGATTTTAGGCCTACAGCACACCCGGACCCTGAGCCCTGTAGCACACCGATTTGGCTCAAAAATGCCCCATTCACGCTATTTTGCCAGTGTGTCAACCTAAATGACCACGAAAATTTAAATGGACCACACTGGGATGATACCCAACCTCCCAAGCATGCCCCGATCAACTTTTAACCCATAACACGGATGGAACCCGGGCCCACTTCCAAAAATGTGGGTAATAACACACCAATTTGGCCTAAAAATGCCCCATTTGCACTGTTTCACCCATTTGTCCACCCAAATAGGCGCTAAAAATTAAACAAACCAAACTGGTATGATCCCTAACCACCCTGGCACACCTCGGACTAATTTTGGCCTACAGCACGCCCCGGACCCCTGGCCCATGCTCAAAATGGTGGGCTATAGCACACCAATTTGGCCCAAAAATGGCCCGTTCGCTCTGTTTGCCCGTTTGTGCATCCACCACCGAAACCGTGTGCAATAGCATACTGATTTCGCCCAAAAATGCCTCATTCGCTCCGTCTCGTCCATTTGTCCCCCCAAATGGCCAAGAAAAATCAATCGAACCATAATGGGATGATCCCCAACCTAACTAGAACTCCTCGATCGATTTTAGACCTACAGCACGCTTGGACGTTGGGTTCTCCCCCAAAACCGTGGGCTATAGCACACTGATTTGGCCCGAAAATGTCCCGTTTGCTCTGTTTCACCCATTGTCCACCCAAATGGCCATAAAAAATTAAACAAACCACACTGGGACGATCCCCAACCTCCCTAGCATGCCCCGTTTGATTTTTGGCCCACAACACGCTTGGATCCCGAGCCAACCCTCAAAATCGTGGGCTATAGCACACTGATTTGATTCGAAAATACCTCGTTCGCTCCGTTTAGCCCATTTTTTCACCCATTTGGCCACGAAAAATTAAACAGACCACATTGGGACAATCCCAACTTCCCTGGCATGCCTTGATTGATTTTAGATATCCATCATACCCGGACCCTAGGCCCACCCCCAAAACCGTGTGCTATAGCACACCGATTTCGCCCAAAAATACCCCGTTCACTCCGTTTTGCCCATTTTCCCCCCCAAATGTCCATGAAAAAATAAACGGACCACACTGGGACGATCCTCAACCTCCCTTGCATTCCCCGATCTATTTTTGGCCAACAGCATGCTCGAACCCCGGGTGCACCTCCAAAATCATAGGCTATAGCACATTGATTTGTCCCGAAAATGCCTCGTTTGCTCTGTTTTTCCTATTTGTCCACCTAAATGGCCATGAAAAATTAAATGGACCACACTAGGATGATCCCCAACCTCCCTGGCATGCCTCGATCAATTTTAGGCCCACAGAACGCTCGGACCCCGTGCCCACCCCCAAAACCCGGGGTTATAGCACACCAATTTGGCTCAAAAATGCCCCGTTCTCTCTATTTCGCCCTTTTGTCCACCCAAATGGACACGAAAAATTAAACGAAATACACTTGGATGATCCCCAACCTCTCTGGCATGCCCTTGTCAATTTTTTGCCTACTGCACGCCTGTACCCCGAGCCCAGCCCCAAAACCATTGCTATAGCACACCGATTTGGCCCAAAAATGCCTCGTTCTCGCCGTTTTGCCCATTTGTCCCCCCAAATGGCCATGAAATATTAAACGGACCATACTAGGATGATCCCCAACCTCCCTATCATGCCCAAAGAGATTTTCGGCCCACAACATGCCCAGACCCAGGGCCCACCCCACAAACCATAGGCTATAGCACACCGATTTGGCTCGAAAATGCCCCGTTCGCTATGTTACGCTCGTTTGTCCACGCAAATGGCCACGAAAAATTAAATGGACCACACTGGGATGATCCCCAACCTCCCGAGCACGCCCTATTTGATTTTTGGCCCACAGCACAGCTGGACCCCAGGCCCACCATCGGGGGATATAGCAAACCAATTTGGCCTGAACACGCCTAGTTCACGCCATTTCGCCCATTTATCCACTAAAATGGCCACAAAAAATTAAACGGACCACAGTGGGATGATCCCCAACCTCCCTGGCAGGCCCCAATTGATTTTCTGCCCACAGCAGGCTCGAGCCCCGGGCCCACCCTCGAAACCATGGGTTATAGTACATCGATTTGGCCAAAAAATAACCCGTTCTCTCCGTTTTGACAGTTTGTCCCCCAAATGGCCATGAAATATTAAACGGACCACACTGGAAAGATCCCCAACCTCTCTGGCATGCCTCAGTTGATTTTCGGCCCACAGCACGCCCAGACCCTGGGTCAACCCCCAAAACTGCGGGCTATAGCACACCGATTTGGCTCAAAAATGCCATTTTCGCTCTGTTTTCCTGATTTGTCCACCCAAATAGTCACAAAAAATTAATAGGACCAGACTGAGATGATCCCAACCGCCTTGGAACCCCCCGATCGATTATAAGCCCACAGCACGCTCAGAACTGAGCCGACCCCTGAAATCATGGGCTATAGCATACCGATTTGGCCCGAAAATGCTATGTTCCCTTCGTTTTTCCTATTTATCCGATCAAATGGCCACAAAAAATTAAATGAACCATACAAGGATGATCCCCAACCTCCCTGGCATGCCCCTGTCATTTTTTGGCCCATATCACGCTCGAACCTTGGGCCCACCCCTAAAACCGTGGGCTATAGCACACCAATTTGGCTCTAAAATGCCTCGTTCGCTCCGTTTCTCCCATTTGGCCATGAAAAATTAAACGGACCATACTAGATGATCCCCAACCTCCCTGGCACTCCCCGATCGATTTTCGGCATACATCACGCCCGAACCCTAGGCCCACCCCCAAAATCGTGGGCTATAGCACACCGATTTAGCTCGAAAATGCCCCGTTCGCTCTGTTTCGATAGTGTATCAACCCAAATGACCACAAAAAATTAAATGGACCACACTGGGCTGATCCCCAACCTCCCTGGCATGCCCCGTTCAACTTTTAGCCCACAACACGGATGGAGACCAGTCCCACTTCCAAAACCGTGGGCAATAACACATCAATTTGGCCTAAAAATGCCTCATTCGCTCCGTTTCGCCCATTTGTCCACCCAAAAAGCCACAAAAAATTAAACGGACCACACTGGGATGATCCCCAACCTCCCTGGCATACCCCAGTCAATTTTTGGCCCACAGCACGCCCGGACCCCATGCTCACCCCCAAAGCTGTGGGCTATAGCACATCGATTTGGCTCGAAAATTCCCAATTTGCTCCGTGCCACCCATTTGTCCACCCAAATAGCCATAAAAAATTAAATGGACCAAACTGTTATGATCTCCAACATCCCTGGCACGCCCTGATCAATTTTTTGCCTGTAACATGCCCGAACCCCGGCCCACCCCCAAAACCGTGGGCTATAGCACTACGATTTGGCCCAAAAATACCCCATTAGCTCTGTTTCGCCCGTTTGTCCCCCAAATGGCCACAAAAAATTAAACGGACCATACTGTGAGGATCCCCAACCTCCCTGGCATGCCCCAGTCAATTTTAGGCCTATAGCATACCCCGACCCTGGGCCCACCCCCAAAATAATGGGATATAGCACATCGATTTGGCCGAAAGTGCCACGTTTGCTCTATTTCACTCGTTTTTCCACCCAAATGTCCATGAAAAATTAAATGGACCACACTGGGACGATAACCAACCTCCCTACCCCTCCTCGGTCAATTTTTGGCCCACAGAACACCCGAGCCAACCCCCAAAACCATGGGCTATAGCAGTTTGATCTGGCTAAAAAATGCCCCATTCACTCTGTTTTTCCTATTTATCCACCTAAATAGCCACAAAAAATTAAAAGGACCATACTGTGACGATCCCAACCTTCTTGGCATTCCCTGATCAATTTTAGGCCCACAGTATACCCCAACCCTGGGCCTAACCCCAAAATGATGGGCTATAGTACATTGATTTGGCCGAAAGTGCCACATCTTCTCCATTTCGCTCGTTCCCACCTCGGTCAATTTTTAGCCCACAGAACACCCAATCCCACCCCCAAAACCGTGGGTTATAGCACATCGATTTGGCTTGAAAATGCCTTGTTCGCTTCATTTTTCCCATTTTTCCACCCAAATGGCCACGAAAAATTTAACAGACCACACTGGGAAGATCCCCAACCGCCCTGGCATGCCCCGATCAATTTTCATCCCACAGCACGCTTGGACCCCGGGACGACCCCCAAAACCGTAGGCTATAGCACATCGATTTAGCCCGAAAATACCTCGTTCGCTTCGTTTCGCCTTTTTGTCCACCCAATTGGCAACGAAAAATTACACGGACCATACTGGGACAATCCCAATATCCCTGGAATGCCTCGGTTGATTTTTGGCCCACAGCACGTCGGACCCCAAGCCCACCCCCAAAATCGTGGGCTATAGCATACCAATTTTACTTGAAAGTGCCCCTTCGCTCCTTTTCGCCCGTTTGTTCACCCAAATGGCCACGAAAAATTAAATGGAGCACACTGGGACGATGCCCAACCTCCCTGGAACGCCTCGGTTGATTTTTGCCCCAGAGTATGCCCGGACCCTAAGCCTACCCCCGAAATCATGGGCTATAGCACACCGATTTAGCCCGAAAATGCCTCGTTCGATCCGTTTCGCCCGTTTATCCACCTAAATAGCCACAAAAAATTAAACAGACCACACTAGGACGATCCCCAACCTTCATGGAAAGCCCCGAAAGAGTTTCAGCACACAGCACGACCGGACCCCGTGCCCACCCCCAAAACCATGGGCTATAGCTCACCGATTTGGCTTGAAAATTCCCCGTTCGCTCTGTTTCGCCCATTTATCCATGCAAATAGCCACAAAAAATTAAAAGAACTACACTGGGATGATCCTCAACCTCCCTGAAATGCCCTAGTTGATTTTTGGCCCACAGCACGCCCGGACCCCAGGCCCACCCCCGAAACCATGGGCTATAGCACACAGATTTGGCCCGAAAATGCCCCATTTGCGCCATTTTTCCCATTTGTCCACCAAAATGGCCATGAAAACTTAAACGGACCACACTGGAACAATCCTCTATCACCCTGGCATGGCTCGATCGATTTTCTGCCCACAGCACACCCGGACCCTATGCCCACCCCCAAAACCATGGGCAATAGCACACCAATTTGGTCTGAAAATGCCCCGTTCACTTCGTTTCGCCCGTTATCCCCTAAATGGACACGAGAAATTAAATGGACCATACTGGACAATCCCCAACCTCCCTGGCATACCCCAATCGATTTTCGGCCTACAGTATACCCGGCCCACAGCACACCCGAACCATGGGCCCACCCTCTAAATCGTGGGCTATAGCACCCCAATTTGACCCGAAAATGCCTCGTACACTCCGTTTCACCCATTTGTCCGTCCACATGGCCACAAAAAATTAAACGAACCACACTGGGACGATCCCCAATCCCCCTGGCATGCTCTAGTTGATTTTTGAATCACAGCACGCCCGAAATCCGAGCCCACCCATAAAACCAAGTGCAATAGCACATGATTTGGCCCGAAAATGCCCCGTTCACTCTGTTTTGCCAGTTTTTCCACCCGAATGGCCACGAAAAATAAAACGGAACACATTGGGATAGTCCCCAACCTCCCAGGAATGCCTCGGTCGATTTTCTGCAAACAGTACACTCGGACCCCTAGCCCACCCCTAAAATCATGGCCTATAACACATCGATTTGGCTAGAAAACACAAAGTTTGTTCTGTTTTGCCCGTTTGTCCTCACAAATGGCCACAAAAAAATAAACAGACCATACTGGGATAATCCCCAACCTCCTGGCATGCCCCGATCGATTTTTAGCCCACAACAGTCCCGAACCACAGGCCCACCCCTAAAACCGTGGGCAATAGCACATTGATTTGGCCAGAAAATGCCTTGTTCTCTCCGTTTCGCCCGTTTATCCACCCGAATGGCCACAAAAAATTGAATGGACCACACTGGGACTATCCCCTACCTCCCTAGCATGGCTCGATCAATTTTTGGCCCACAAAATGCTCTAAGCCCGGGCCCACCCCTGAAACAATGGGCTATAGCACACCAATTTGGCATGAAAATGCCTCGTTCTCTTTGTTTCGCCCATTTGTCCACCCATTTGACCACGAAAAATTAAACGAACAATAATGGGATGATCCCCAACTTTCCTGGCATGCCTCAATCGATTTTAGGCCAACAGCACGCCCGAACCCCGGGCCCACAACCAAAATCGTGGCCTATAGCATACCGATTTGGCCTAAAAATGCCCCGTTCACTCCATTTCGCCTATTTGTCCCCCCAAATGGCCACGAAAAATTAAATGGACCACACTGGGTTGATTCCCAACCTCCCTGGAATTCCCCGATCAATTTTTGGTCCACAGCACGCTCGGACCCCTGTCCTACCCCAAAATCGTGGGCTACAACAACCGATATGGCCCAAAAATGCCCCATTCGCTTTGTTTGACCTGTTTGTCCACCCAAATAGATATGAAAAATTAAACGCACCACACTGGGATGATCCCTAAACCTCCCTAGCATGCCCTGATTGATTTTTGGCCAACAGCACATCAGAACCCCATGCCCACCCCCAAAACCACGGACTATAGCACACCGATTTAGCCCAAAAATGGCCCGTTCACTCTGTTTTGCTCGTTTATCCACTCAAATGGACACAAAAAATTAAATGAACCACACTGGCATGATCTCCAACATCCCTGGCACACCCCTGTCAATTTTTGGCCCACTGCACGCCTGGACCCCGGGCCTACCCCGAAAACCATTGCTATAGCACACCGATTTAGCCCAAAAATGTCTTAGTCACTCTGTTTCACCCGTTTGTCCATCAAAATAGCCATGAAAAATAAACAGACCATACTAGGACGATCCCCAACCTCCCTGTCATGCACCGGTCGATTTTTGGCCGATAGCATGCCCGAACCCCGAGTCCACCCCCAAAACCATGGGCTATAGCACACCGATTTGGCTCGAAAATGCCTCGTTCCCTCTGTTTTGCCTGTTTGTCCACCCAAATGGCCATGGAAAATTAAACGGACCATACTGGGAAGATCCCAACCTTCCTGGCATGCACCGGGCTTTTTAGCCCACAGAACGCCCGAACCACAGACCCACCCCCAAAATCGTGGGCTATAGCACACTGATTTGGCCCGAAAATGCCCGTTCGCGCCATTTCGCCCATTTGTCCACCTAAATGGCCACAAAAAATTAAACAGACCACACTGGGACGATCCCAACCTCCCAGCACGCCCGATCGATTTTCTGCCCACAGCGTGCCCGGAACCCAGGCCCACCCCCGAAATTGTGGGCTGATTAGTCCCGAAAACACCACATTTTCTCTGTTTCGCCCGTTTGTACCCTAAATGGACATGAAAAATCAAACGAACCACACTGGGACAATCCCCAACCTCCCTAGCTTACCCCGATCGATTTTTGGCCCACAACACGTCCAAATTGTGGGCCCACCCACAAAATCGTGGGCTATAGCACACCAATTTGGCTTGAAAATGACTCGATCACTCCATTTCGCCGAATTGTCCCCCCTCCCCCAAATGGCCATGAAAAATTAAACGGACTACACTAGGATGATCCCTAACCTCCCTAGAATACCTCGGTCGATTTTTGGCACACAGCATGCCCGAACCCTAGGCCCACCCCCAAAACCGTGTGCTATAGCACATTAATTTGGCCCGAAAATGTCCCGTTTACTCCTTTTTGCCCGTTTGTCCACACAAATGGCCACGAAAAATAAAACAGACCACATTGGGACGATCCTCAACCTACCAGGCATGCCTCAATCGATTTTCTGCAAATAACACACTCGTACCCCGAGCCCACCCCCAAAACCATGAGCTATAACACACTGATTTGGCCAAAAAATGCCCCGTTCGCTCTGTTCCGCCCGTTTGTCCACCCAAATAGCCACAAAAAATTAAATGAACCACACTGGGATGATCCCCTACCACCCTGGCACGCCTCAGTCAATTTTTGGCCAGCACACTTGAACCCCGGGTCCACCCCCAAAATCGTGGGCTATAGCACACCAATTTGGCTAGAAAATGCCCCGTTCACTCCGTTTCGCCATTTTGTCCAGCCAAATGGCCACGAAAAATTAAATGGACCACGCTGGGATGATTTTTAACTTTCTTGGCATACCCCGGTCAATTTTCGAACCACAGCACACCCGAACTGTGAGCCCACCCCCAAAACCGCGGGCTATGGAACACCGATTTAACCCGAAAATGCCCCGTTCACTCCGTTTTGCCCGTTTGTCCACCCAAATTTCCACAAAAAATTAAACGGACTATACTGGGATGATCCCCAACCTCCCTGGCACGCCCTGATTAATTTTTTTCCCACAGCATGCATGGACCCCGGGCCCACCCCCAAAACCGTGGGCTATAGCACACCGATTTTGCCCAAAAATGTCCCAATAGCTGCGTTTCACTCGTTTGTCCCCCAAATGGCCACGTAAAATTAAACGAACCATACTGGGATGACCCCCAACCTCCCGGGCACACTCCGATTGATTTTTAGCTCGCCAACCCCAAAATCATGGACTATAGCATACCGATTTGGCCCAAAAATGCCCCATTCGCTTCGTTTCGCTAGTTTGTCCCCCAAATGACCATAGAAAATTAAACGAACCATACTGGAATGATCCCCAACCTCTCTAACATGCCCCAGTCGATTTTCAACCCACAGCACACCCGGACCCCGAGCCCACCCCCAAAACCGTGGGCTATAGCAAACCGATTTGGCATAAAAATTCCCCATTCGCTCCATTTCACTCTTTTGTCCACCCAAATGGCCACCAAATATTAAACGGACCTCACTGGGATGATCCTCAACCTCCCTGGTGATAACGCTCAATCTACAGCTCTCGTAAGAGTGTAAAGCGGTCGTTGTCAAATATAGAACCCAAATAGGTTGGGTATCGATCCCACAGGGAATAGCTTGGTCAACAAGTAAGCAAGATTACTAGACTTTTGGTGGAAGTCTCGTAGAAAGGGGGGATTGTAACGTGTAACCAAAATAATAGAGTAAAAACGGAAAATAGCAAAGTAAAGGGAAAGAATGTTTAGTAAGATGTAAAACAATGAGAATTGAGAAGTTGGGGTTATGTCCACCTTATGAGTTGTACGTCTCTATTGGCTATGAGTTATGCGGAATTCAGACATGCATGTGCTTATAGAAAATTGTATTCGATGGTAAATCCAAGCGTCTTTCGACCTAAACAAGGACTATTTTACTTTAACTCTTTCGAGCTTAAAGTGTGTCTAACGGTACAAACTCTCTAAGAGGTTAATCCAGTTACGGCACTAACTTTTTAATAAGGGATGGGACCCTATTACCTTGACATTATCTCTTTTCCAGACATATAACTTTTCTTTCGAACAAGTTAATGTTATACTGGCGTATTCTATGCGTCTGCAGCCACAAGAATTTGCATTAAGATGAAGCGAATAATGATATAAGCAGCATACGTGTCACGAATTCATAAACTCATAGAAATAGATAGTATCTCATAAGGCTTCCATAACCCCAACAGAGAAGTTTAGTTACCCATGAGTGCGAAGGAAATCACAATAGACATTATTATTATACCACAATAAAGATCTCGTGTAGTAAGGTGTGGTAGGCGTTAGGCGTGAATTCCCTTGCAAAGTAACGTTTCTCTTGTTGTGGAAATTAAGAATTGAATAGATGAATAGAAGAAGAATAAAAAGTAGAATTATGAAAATTAGAATTGTTGGAAGAGTAGAGGGATGAATAAAAATCTCTAGCAGAATAGGGTATTTATAATACCCATATCCTATTCCTACTAAGCTATTGCATTACTTAACCCATTCCTACTGGGTTACTGCATCATTATCCTAATCCTAATAAATTACTGCATTACTTAACCCATTCCTACTGGGTTACTGCATCATTATCCTAATCCTAATGGGTTACTGCCGATCCCCAAAGTCTTGAGAAATGTTGTTTTTGCCCGGAACAGATTTTCCATGCGCCACTTTTGGTCCTTGGCGTCCAAGCTTTGTTTTCCTTCTTTCGTGAAGCTTTCTTCGGCGTCAAGTTATCCATAAAATGCTGAAATTTGCATCATTTATACCTGAAAACTTGCTAATCACGTTTGTTAGCTCACTTACAAGAAAAAGGACTAAAAGTGCATGAATTATATATTTTGTCCTCAAAACTTAGCTAAAATATGGGTAAAATATAACTCTTTAGGCGTGTAAATTCGCCTATCATCACCTGGCAAGCCCCGATCTAATTTTAGCCTACGGCACGCCTGGACCCTGAGCCCACCCCCAAAACCGTGGGCTATAGCACACCGATTTGGCTCAAAAAATCCTCGTTAGCTTTGTTTCGCCCGTTTGTCCACGCAAATGGCAACAAAAAATTAAACAAACCACACTGGGACGATCCCCAACCTCCCTGGCATGCCCTAGTAGATTTTTGACCCACAGCCACCCGGACCCCGAGCCCACCTCCGAAACCATGGTCGGCACACCGATTTAGCCCAAAAATTCCCTATTTTCTCCGTTTCGCCCGTTTGTCCACCCAAATGGCCAAAAAAATTAAACTGGTCACACTGGACAATTCCCAACCTCCCTGGCATGCCCCGGTCAATTTTCGGCCAACAGCATGCCCGAACCCCGAGTCCACCCCCGAAATTGTGGCCTATAGCACAACGATTTGGCCTGAAAATACCCTATTTCCTCCGTTTCGCCCGTTTGTTTACCCAAATAGCAACAAAAAATTAAACGAACCATACTGGGATGATCCCCAACCTCCCTAGCACGTACCGAGTGATTTTTAGCCCACAGCACGCTCGAACCCCGGGCCCACCTCCAAAACCACGGGCTATAGCACACCGATTTGGCCTAAAAATGCCCTATTCGCTCTGTTTCGCTCGTTTGTCCACCCAAATGAGCATGAAAAACTAAACAGACCACACTGGGATGATCCCCAACCTCCCTAGCAAACCCTGGATGATTTTTGACCCACAGCACGCCCGAACCCCGAGCCCACCCACTAAATTGTGGGCAATAGAACACCGATTTCGCTCAAAAATGCCTTGTTTGCTCCGTCTCGCCCATTTGTCCACCCAAATGGCCACAAAAAATTAAACGAACCACACTAGCCGATTCCCAACGTCCCTGGTATGCCCCGGTCGATTTTTGGCCCACAGCATGCCCGGACCTCAAGCCTACCCCCAAAATCGTGAGCTATAGCACACCGATTTGGCCCGAAAATGCTCTGTTCCCTTCGCTTTGCCCGTTTGTCTACCCAAACAGCCACAAAATTAAACGGACCATACTGGGACGATCCCCAACCTCCCTGGAACATACCGGGAAATTTTCAGCCCACAGCACGCTCGGACCCCGGGCCTACCTCCAAAACCGTGGGCTACAGCACACCGATTTAGCCCAAAAATGCCCTATTTGCTCTGTTTTGCTCGTTTGTCCACCCAAATGGGCACGAAAAACTACACGGACCACACTGGGATGATCCCCAACCTCCCTGGTAAGCCCCGAATAATTTTTGACCTACAGCATGCCCGAACCCCGAGCCCACCCCCAAAACCGTGGGCAATAGCACATCGATTTTACCCAAAAAAGCCTCGTTCGCTCCGACTCACCCGTTTGTCCCGCCAAATGGCCACAAATAATTAAACGGACCACACTGGGACGATCCCCAACCTCCCTAGCAGGCTCCGATCGATTTTGGCCTATAGCACGGTCGGACCCAGGCCCACCCCAAAAATCCTAGGCTATGGCACACCGTTTTGGCCCAAAAATGCCCTGTTCGCTCCGTTTCACCTATTTGTCAACCTAAATGGCCACGAAAAATTAAATGAACCACACTGAGACGATCTTCAACCTCCCTGGCACACCCTGGTCGATTTTGGCCTACAACACACCTCGACATCGGTACAACCCCCAAAAACATGGGCTATAGCATACTGATTTGGCTCAAAAATGCCTCATTTGCGTCGTTTCACCCGTTTGTCAACCCAAATAGCAATAAAAAATTTAACGAACCATACTGGGACGATCCCCAACCTCCCTGGCATGCCACAGTTGATTTTCGACCTACAGCACGCCCGGACCATGGGCCCACCCCTAAAATTTTGGGCTATAGCACACTGATTTGGCTCAAAAATGCTCTATTTGCTCTGTTTCGCCTATTCTCCCCCTCCCCCCAAATCATGGACTAACACCCATCGAAAGTCATAAAGAACCCGCATTTCATGCAGTTTTGTTTGTTTGTCATTGAAAATGGCTTCCTTAGCCCTACCAAAGCAACCTGATCCATTTAATAAGCCATCGGTGAACCGCCCAAGTAGACTCACCCAAAATCTTTCCCGAAGCTCGAACCCACTCCTTGAATCATGGGCTACCACCCACCAAAAGTCACGATAAATCAATAATATCGATCGTTTAGCCTGTTTGACTTGAAAAATGGCTACACCAATCTCGCCAAAGAAACCCATGGTATCGGGAGTTAGCCCGGGCTCCAATGGAGTTTTGGGCCAAAAATCAACCGACGACCCCCTAGCTGGCTGAGAGCAGGTTAGTATGGGCCGATGAAGCTATTTGGGTGGTCAAACAGGTAAAACGGAGTGAATGGATCATTTTAGGGCCAAATCGGTGAGCTATAGCCCATGATTTTGCGGGGGGGGGGGGGGGGGGGCTCGGTAGAGTTTTGAGACAAAAATTCACTGACTAACTGAGGAGCGGATGAGTATGGGCCAGCGGAGTCCACGGTGCCATTTGGGTGGTCAAAAGGGGGAAACGAAGCTAAATAAATATTTTTAAGCCAAATTAGTGTGCTATAACTGCGATTCTGGGGTGGATCTAGGGCCCGATAGAATTTTGGGTAAAAATCAATCGATGACCCCCTGACTGGTTGAGGAGCGGGGGAGTGTGAGTCGGTGAGGCCATTTGGACGATCAAACAAGTGAAATGGACAGAACGGTCCATTTTCGGACTAAATTGGTATGTTATAGCCTACGGTTCTGGGGTGGCCCGGGGGTTGATGGAGTTTTGGGCAAAGAATTAACAGGCGGCCCCAACTAGCTGAGGAGTGGGTGAATATGGGCCAACTGGGCCATTTAGGTGGTCAAAGGAGAGAAATGGCGTGCAAGGACCGTTTTCAAGCTAAATAGGCGTAAATTCAATAGAGTTTTATGCCAAAAATCGACCAGCAGCCCCCCAAATGGCTAAGGAGCAGGTAAGTATAGGCTGGCAGGGTCGGCGGGCAATTTGGTTGTTAAACGGGGGAGGCAACGGGAACGGGTCATTTTTGGGCTAAATCAGTGTGATATAACCCACAATTTCAGGAGTGGGCCAAGGACCCAATGAAGTTTTGGGCCAAAAATAGTTCGGCAGACCCCCGGCTTGCTAAGAAGTGGGTGAGTATAAGTTGGTCGACAGGGTTGGCGGGGCCATTTGGGTGGTCAAACGGGCAAAATATAGTAAAACGGCTATTTTTGGCCCAAATCGATGTGATTTAGCCCACGATTTTGAGGGTGGGGCCGAGGATCGATGAAATTTTAGGTCGAAAATCGATCGTCGACCCCTCATCTGGCTGAGAAATGGGTAAGTATGGGTCGACGAGGCCATCTGAGTGGTCAAACAGGTGACATGTTGCAAATAAGCCATTTTCGAGCCAAATCGATGTGTTATAGCTCACGATTCTGTGATGGGCTCGGGGTTCAAGGCCCGATAGATTTTTAGGCCAAAATATTAACTGGCGGCCCCTCGAATAACTGAGGAGCGGGTGAGCGTGGGACAGTAGGGTCGACAGGACTATTTGGGTGGTCAAACGGGCGAAACGGTGGGAACGATCTATTTTGGGTCATATCAGTGTGTTATGCCCACGATTTCGAGGGTGAGCCCAGGGATCGATAGAGTTTTATGCCAAAAATTGACCAGCGGCCCCTCAGGTGGCTGACAAGCAGGTGAGTGTGGGCCAATGGGGTCGGCGGGACCATTTAGTTGGTTAAACGAGCAAAACAATATGAATGGGTCATTTTCAGGCCAAATCGATGAGCTATAGCCCACAGTTCCAGGGGCAGGCCAGGGGCCCAGTAGATTTTTGAACCAAAAATCGATCGATGGCCCTCCGACTAGCTGAGGAGCAGGTGAGTGTGTCCGACGGGGTCAGCGAAGCCATTTAGGTAGTCAAACGAGCGAGGTGTTTACAGGTCATTTTTTGTCCAAACTGGTATATTATAGCCCACGATTCTGGGGGTAGGATCGAGGCCCAACAGAGTTTTAGTTCAAAAATCGATCAGTAGCCCCTCGGCTGGCTAGGAGCGGGTGAGTGTGGCCCGAAGGGGTTAGCGAGGCTATTTGGCTGGTCTAATGGGTGAAATGACGCGAACAGGTTATTTTTTAGCCAAACCGATGTGCTATAGCCTACAGTTTCGGGGTGGGCTCGGGCCTGACATAGTTTTGAACTTAAAATCGATCAGCGACCTCTGAATGGGCTGTGGAGTGACTTAGGGTGGTCCGGTGAGGTCGATGAGGCCATTTGGGTGGTCAAACGGGTGAAACGATGCGAACGAGCCATTTTTGAGCCAAATCGATGGGTGTTAGCCCATGGTTCTATGGGTGGGATCGACGGGCCGCTAGGGTTATTTTGCAAGTCAAACGGGAGAAATGACGCGAACGAACCATTTTGGCTGATTTCGATAGGTGTATGCCTACGATTCAGTGGGTAGGCCTGTGGCTCGATGCTGGATCTAGGCAAAAATCAATCGGTGGCTCACTGACGGTCTATGGAACGGATGTGGGTGGTCTGGTGGGGCTGCTTGAGCCATTTTGCAGGTAAAACGAGCGAAACTATGCGAATGGGCCATTTTGGGGAAGTTTTGGTGGGTGTTAGCCAATGATTCAGGGATGGACCCGGACCTCAAACCCAAAATTAGGCAAAAAAAGGCAAGCGGTCCCCCGACGACCTCTTGTATGGATTTGGTTGGTTTGTTTGGGCCATTGGAGCTATTTTTCAAGTCAAATGAATGAAAGGGTAGAAATGCGAGTTTTTGAAACTTTTGATGGGTGTTAGACCAGGGTTCGAGGGTGGGCCCAAGCCTAAAATTGAGCAAAATATCCACAATGCAAAGGTGGGCCCAAGCCCAAAACTAGGCGCGAAAAATGATAAGTGATACCTTTAACGACCTATTGAGCGAATCTGGTTGGTTTGACGAGGCAATTGGAGCCATTTTCCAAGTCAAACGGGCTCAATATTACTTTGCCTGGAATTTGGTGTATCCATCGAAAATGTACTAACCATGTTCACCATGACTAACGTTGTTCATTTGGTCATTTCATGGCCATGAAACTCGAATTCATGGATTCGATTACATTTCATGTGTATTTGCACATGCTGATTTTTTGGATTCTTTTTTACCAACTTCGATTGACCTGAAATTTTGTGTCCATCCAAAGTGTCTTGTGATATTGATGATCTGCCCACTGCTTTAGTCACACGTAAATGTTCAATTTAACAAGGCAGGCATATACTAAGCTTCTTCCGTGTGCAGTAGCTCACCCATCGTAGATGATTTAGCCATAGCCATTGCCACGAAATGATTGAGAACTACGACATGGTCAAAATGAATTCAACCGATTCTTTTTAACACATCAAAATCTAAATAGGATAGGATAGGATAGGGAAGATGGATATACCAAAATAGTTTTTACATAAGCAGCATAGCAAGAAGCCCGAAAGATAGGACTACACATACTTCTATTTGATACTACGTCTCACGAAGTACCTCAACATATTGTCTGCCAAACCAGAAGTGCAACAGTAACCTGCTTAGGTCGTCCCGCATTACATTACCAGAAAAGCTTCAACAGAAGTAGAAGCTTAACCAAATCAAAGGTTAAGCGCTTGGGCATGATGACTGATGTGATCATCAATGAAGGTGGAAATGAAAAAGTAAGAGTGGTCATAACCGGGTTGCATCCGCAGTAGTAGAGGAACATTAAGCTTTCTGCATGCCTCCTCAAACTTTTGTGGGAGCAGTTGATCTTTCAAGAACTTGTCGTCCTCTCCCTACACGGTAATACAATCAAAAGCTCAAACTAAGTATCTTCGTAGAAGTTAGACACACGACATAATGAGCTATTCTGTTCTATATCTGCAAGCAGAAAGTAGATTATATATCGAAGGATGGCCTTTTATTTCTCTCCTACAGCGGTTCAACATACAGTGCTTTTTCTTGGTACAAGCAGCTAAAGCGTAAGTTTGACAGTAGACATACTGAAGTTCCCAAGAACAACATATATGATCCAAGTGGCAACATATGTGTAGCACAATGGATAATTTAGAGGTCATGTGACGCAAAAAAGAGTGCAATTATAACACTTACAACGAGATTCTCTTTCAGTTGCAAGTAAAGCAATCTGAATAAAAGACCGACACTCCTCGTTCATAAGGACGCTGTTAGCAGCCTCAAAACACCTGTCGGCTATGGTCTACAGCATAACTGAAGAATTGTAGTCTACAATTTTTATATTATCACTAGCTCATAAACTTCACACTGGCCAAATGAGTGTCCAGTGTTAATCCAAGACTATCAAGCTTCATCTATGAACAAGTCTAAGCTTACAAATTGTCTAACTGTGACCGCCACAGCTGTTTCAAGACAATTTAACAACATACAACCAAAAGGGCAATTTCAAGAAAAAGATAAAGAAGAGATTAAGCTGTACCTGATCAATAAGTATGGTAGCAGCGAGATCGTTATATTTTGATACAAGGCAGGTAGCATCATATTCCTGCACATATTGATAAAGATGAAAACACCTCAAGAATTTCTAGATTTACGCAGCACAAACCACTTGACGACCATACCTCCCAATCAGCTTTATTTTCACCCAAGTAGTTTGTGAAAGCCTTCAGGCCCCAGGGACAGTTAATGGGATTTGCAATAGGAGCAAAGGCTGATACTGACTGAGAAGAATACACAAAATGATGCTTTGTGAATGTTCACATGAATTCAAATGGAAAATAAAGCTCTTAAGAAGCAGCTTTAAAACAGATGATAACGCATCAATGTTCAATATTCCAAAGCTTACGGACTCGGAAGCAAATATAGTTGGTCAGCTGTAGGCAAAGTTTTAGTTCATGTGCAGATACATAAGTTTCATAGAAACGTACCTTATATTTATCCAGATTTTTCAAGTAGATTGTCAGTGCTCCATGCCCACCCATGGAGTGACCAAAGATGGATGCCCGTGATGTATCGAGTTCTGGAAAGTTTTCATGAAGAAGTGTCGGCAGTTCTTTGACCACATAGTCATACATCTTCCAGTTCTTCCATTTCTCTTGTGTTGCATTTAGATAGAAACCAGCACCTATCAAAAGAAAAAATTGAACTTCTCATATGTTGTCGAATTCAGCTTATGGAAACTTAGACGAGTATCTCCACTACGAGTTATGATGAACATAGACGGCGCTGTAAATAACCCATACCTTCTGAAAAATTGATTCAACTACAGTTTATCATTGTTTCCTGAATGAAGCGCAGCATAACAGAATTCCTAAAGGAATTTGGGGCACTTTCCTGTTTTGGCTGAAATTTGGAGTGTCCATTGGAAATGGCCTTATGATCAACTCTGAGTTTCTGACCATGTACGTCGTGACTACCGCCGTTCATTTAGGCGTTTCAGGGTTATAAAACCCAAAATCACGAATTTAATTTATTTTCTTGTGTATTCATACATGCGAATTTTCTTGAATTTTACTGACGGACTCATTTAGCCTTAAATTTGAAGTGCTCCTTGAAAAAGGCCAAATGATCAATACTCTATTCACCAAGACTAACGTCGTTCATTTAGGCATTTGAGGCTTGAGGGTCATGAAACCCGAATTCATGAATTTCATTACTTTTTGACTGTATAAGCACATGTTGATTTTCCTGAATTATGTTGACGGACTCCATTTTGCCAAAGTTTTGTGTGTCCATTGGAAATGGCTTGGTGATTAATAGTCACCATTGTTCACCGTGAGTAACGCAGTTAATGTAGACGTTTTAGGGTCATGAAACCCGAATTCATGAGTTTCCTCTCTATCTCTACGAGCTAGTGTTAAGGTCTGCGAACACTCTATCCTTCTCGAACCTCACTTATGAGATTACATTGGGCATTATGTTGTAATCGATACTAATGGTAGTCTATAACTTAATCCAATAAAGAAATGAGTTCACAAGATTTTATTTCTCAAACTTCTAAAAAATAAAAGTTCGGCAGAAAGAGAGACGTTGGGCATCAAAACCTAGGAAGCACGGGCCAAAAAAAAATTGCCCCTACTGATACGAGCCTTGAACTTCACATAAGGATGGGAAGAAACAGTATTTGGAAGCATATAAACCATATCAGCAGAGCTCTAATAGATGATAACGACATATAACCATTTCCAGCACTGATTCATCAAGGAAAATCACATAGAGCAGACATGCAGAAACATAAAGGGAAGCCTTTAAACTCCCACATGGTTCATGTGGCTGTTCACATGTCAAACTCCGCATGCATGCTTACTTCCCTTGATCAATCATCAAGTTCGACATTACATAATTCGAAGAGGTATACAGTATTTCACGTACCTACTCCGAAATCCCAGCAGTCTGACTCTCCTTCCACATTTAGGCCTCCTGTAATAAGACAGGCAATACTCAGTTAGATTCATAGCCGTGTTAATAAAGGAAGTAAAACCAAGAATAGTTTGATTAAAGAAAATTATCATCCAATAGTATGCTAATTTCAGTTATACACACACACGCATGGGTGGAGCAACCTTTAGCTCAGGGGTTTCATTCGAACCCCCTTTGACAGAAAATTAGACTATTTATACATGGTTAAAATTATCTTTTAAAGTATATATAGTTGACGTTGAACCCCCTTTTGCTAGTTCGTATGTTTACTTCTAAACCCCCTTAGTAAAAATTCTGGCTCCGCCACTGCACACACGCATATATATGAGAGCTTGCAGCCTCATCAACTAACTCAAGTTTTGCCTGTCAACTATTTAGAAATAAGATTCAATTGCAATAGGACGTTATCAGCCACTCCATGATTGCATCACATAGTTTGCAGGTCAGTGAAGTAAAACTCCAGGATATGACCATATGGTGTACACTCAATAATACCACCCCTTGGGCCCAACCATATCTAAAGAATGACAATACAGTCGCACAGCATTTACAAAACACACAAAACAAAAAGATGCTTACTAGGAGATGTATCTGGGGCAATCAGTGCCACGCCCTCACTCGCAGCAACACGTTGTGCACCAGATTTAGTAATAAAGTTCTCGTCCGTGCATGTTAAGCCAGAAAGCCAGTACAGCACCTAAAAATTGGTGCAACCATGGCAGCATTAGTCATTCACATAGCTAACCAATTTCATAACTCACATACAACATATCTAGTATGGTCCCACAAAGTGTGGTCTAGGGAAGATAGAGTGTACGCTCACATACAACAACATACCTAGTATGGTCCCAAAAAGTGTGATCTTGGGAGGATAGAGTGTACGCAGACCTTACCCCTACCTCGTAGAGAGGTTATTTTCGATAGACCCTCAAACTTACAAAATGCATTTCAAATTCAAATTCATCCAAGTGAATAACTTAATATCAAATAAAATCAATTTAATTATGCCTCAATCCAAGCTGACGGGGAACCGTTAACTAAGTTTCTCTATATCAATTAAACCAGTTTGGGTCATTTCATTCCAATAATGACCTTAAGAAACTAAAAAGATTTGACTTGGGAGGAGATCACCCAAAGTTCACTACAACAACAAATTAACAACAAGAAGAAGATATCCAGTATAATCCCCCAAAGTGCGATATAGGGAGGGTAGAGTATATGCAGACCATACCCCTACCTTAGAGGTAGAGAGGTTGTTTCTGATGGACCCCGGCTCAAGGAAAAAATAGTCCAAAGAAATTCAAAAAATAGACGAAAAAGAAGTACCAGACGTACGAGAAATAGCAAATAGTAACAGCACACTAACTTCGACAAAATAATATGATAGTTGAGGTATGAGACAACAACAACAACAACAACATACCCAGTGTATTCCCACGCACATTGTGTGGTCTGTGGAGAATAGAGTGTATGCACTTCATACCACTACCTTAGTGGTGAGGTAGACAGAATGTTTCCGATAGACCCTCGGCTTAGGACAAAATATTGTACAGAAAAAGATGTAATAAAAGTACAAGAAACAATAAGAAGTAAGATAACAACAGATAATAACAGAACAATACTACCACAAAATGATACTACCAGCGATCTACCCGAAACAAACATATATCAACAAGAATACAAGAACAAGAAACTACAAATGTAACCCTACAAATACCAAAAGGACAACACTCCAACCTACAAGCATGACCTCCTAACCTTCCACCCTAATTTGTTTCCGCCACACTTCCTATCTAAGATCATGTCCTCGATAAGGTGGTAAGCTGCAACTGCAACAAACCCTGTCTAATCACCTCTCTCCAATATTTCTTCGATCTACCTCCACCGCTCCTGAAATCATCCATAAACAACCTTTCACACCTCTGCACTAAGGCAGGCATCTGTGAATCTGTGAATCTCCTCATCACATGTTCAAACCATCTCAACCCTGCTCGCATCTTGTCCTCCATTGAAGTCACTCCCACCTTATCTCGAACATCCTCGTTTCTAACCTTATCTCTCCTAGTAAACCCACACATCGATCGTAGCATCCTCATCTTCATCCTCTGGATGTGCGAATTCTTGACAGGCCAACACTCTTGTTCCATACAAGATAGTTGGCCTGACCACCACTCCATTGAACTTGCCCTTAATGGAACTAATAACGGAAATCAAAGTATCAGAAACGACACGAGTAATACTACAACTACTAGTATTGACGAATAACAAGACAGCACACCGCTACCTACTAACCATCTAAAGCAACAAATTAACAAAGAAATCAAAACTCAAAAAAAAAAAAAAAAAATTGATACTTGAAGTTGAAACTCACAAATCCTAGAGCATAATCAAATTAACAGGTCATATAAAGACAATCCTGAAATGGGATTCTTGAAAAAACGAATAAAACCCATAAAACCTAGAGCATAATCAAATTAACAGGTCATATAAAGACAATTCTGAAATGGGCTTCTTGAAAAAAACGAAGAAAACCCATAAAACCTAGAGCACAATCAAATTAATAGGTCATACAAAAACAATTCTGAAATGGGGTTCTTGAAAAACTGAATAAAACCATAAAACCTTGAGAACAATTAATCAATGGATAGAATAAGCACAGTTCGGAAATGGGGTTCTTGAAAAGAGTGGAACTTACAGGGAATTTGTGAGAAGGAGAAGAGGAAGGAGGGAAAAAGATGTGGAAATTCATAGAACAACCAAGAATTGGACTATAGTGTTTGTATCTCTTGTTGTAACCTCCAAACATTTTGGAACTGCTGATTTCTGTTGGCTTCATTTCCATTTTTGTCACAACAAAGATTGATGAAAGTTCAATCTATGAAATGAGAACTTTGTGTTGAAGATGAAGAATTACTATTTGAAGTGTCACTCTACATATTTATCATAGAAAGAATATTCTAGGGTTGTAATAGTAATTGAAAATATGAATTTGAGTAAATATATTTTATTTAATAATTTAATATTAACATAATATTAAAAAAATATAATAAAATTCACTTGTTTTTATTAAAGAAATAATTAAATTAAAATAAATATTTTTATAAAGAGGACCAATTAAAATAAAATGGAGCGAGTAGTTCTTTGTAGTATTGTTGTCACGTCATCGGGAGGTTACGTGTTTAAACTTTAAAAATAATCTTTAATAGGAGTGCAAGGTAAGACTACGTATAATAAATTTTTGTGATCGAATTCTTTTCTAAATCTTACGCATTGCGAAAACCTTTTGCTCCTTTGACATATTGGAAAATTAGAAAGAAAACTAAAAAGGGTCAAAATTATATTTGGTATTTCTTTTTCGGATTAAAAATACTTTTCTCTTTAACGAAATATCAGCAGACTGTTTATGTGGATAAAAAACATCATTTGGCAAGTCCGCATCAACATTCACGTGAATAATCACTTCATTTAATACTGCTTAACCATCGTCCCATTTTTGTCTGTTTATATTGAAACTGAGGTAGAACAATCTTAGCGAAATGAAATAAAGATAACGAGTTATGTAAAAAATATGTTAGAACAATCTTCACGAAATGAGAAAAAAAAAAAAAAGATAACGAGTTATGTAAAAGATATGTCGATAGCTAGTCATTTTCTTAAAGTGAAACAAATACGTGATTTAAAAAAATAGAAATAGGTCTCGTTAAAGTTAGAAGGTTAGCAGTAAGGTGTGTTCTGTTTTGTTGTCCATACTAATAGTCGTAGTGTTATACCCGTAGTTTCTTATTTTTTAAATTTTGATGATGTTTATTATTTCGGGTGGGATGAGAATAGTATTATTTGGTGATAGTCTTTTTTGGTCGCTATCTGTTGTTGCAATACTTCTTGCTTCATATTCTTATATTACGTTATTTTGTAGATCGATCTTGTCTTCAATAGGGATCTATCGGAAACAATCTCTCTAGTATCTACTTCATCTCTAAGGTAGAGGTATGAACCGTGTATGCTCTACCCTCTCCATATCTTACTTTGCGGAATATTGTTATTATTATCTCGTTAGGGTAAAGGTATGAATTACGTATACTCTACTCTTTCAAATTCGATGCATAAGATTCAGAGGCGGAGCCAGCCTAGTAACTAAGGGGTTCGTCCAAGCCCCCTTGACGAAAAATTATACTATTAAAGCATGATTTAAATAATTTTTATGTTTATATTGTAGATATTGAACCTCTTCGACAAGTTTTTCTTCAAATTCTAACCCCCCTCACCAGAAATCTTTACGAGTAAAAAAAAATAATTATTATACCAATATCTTTTGTTATTTACGGGCAACAAGTTTCGTACAATTTTTTTTATTAGCTATAAAAGCTGAGTTACATAGTAGTAGTAGTCCTAACTACCAGTATTTTTCTCCTGTAGAACAGGTACTGCAAATTACTTTCTTTCTTTCTTTTCTCGTGTAGGTGACTTGCCAAAAATTTATGTTTTTATTTGTAGATATTAGTGAGTGATTTCTTTTCTCGTGTAGGTAACTCCAAATCTCTTTTTGTTGTTTCTTTAATTTCAAAGTCAAAAATTAAAAATTAGTATCAGAGTCAATTTCTTAAAGGGACCTGTGAGAGAAATGAATTTTGAAAACAACTTCTCTCAAATACCTCCTTCTGTCTTTTATAGTGAGAATTACCAACTTGTCCTTTTATAGCGAGAATTACCAATTTTGAAGCAGTAAGAATGGAGACTTATCTTGACGCTTTAGATCTTTGGGAGGTCGTGGAGGAAGATTTTGATGTTCTTCCGCTGTCCGATAATCCCACGGTGGCCCAAATCAAAAGTCAAAAGGAAAAGAAAATTAGAAAATCAAAGGTAAAAATAACTTTGTTTGCTACTGTTTCTCCAATAATTTTCATGAGAATTATGACCCTTAAATCAGCAAAAGAATTTGGGATTATCTAAAAGAAGAATATGTCGAAGAATAGTGTTTGAGGATTTATTAATGGAAGGAAAGGTAATGTGGGCCTTAGTGTAGGCCCATGGGTTGAAAACTAACATGGATGCTAGCCCAATAAGAAATTGGGCAGCCCAAAACTATGGACACTCACATGGAAAAGCCCATTTGAGAAAATTATTTTAAGTCTTAAAAGTACTATTTATTTGGTGGACTTCGTTTGGCTTGAAATTTGATGTATATATCGAAAAATAGTTCAATATTTATATATTAATTTTAACATGTTTATTTTGGCGTTTCGAAGTAATGAAACTCAAAATTTATGAATTTAATACGTGTGTATTTATATATGATGGTGTTTCTGAATTTGCTTGAAGATTTTGACTGTCTCAAAATTTATTTGGCTTTTTTCCTTTTTTTTATTACTCCCTCCATTTTATTTTAGTTGGCCCTTATTCACTTGGCACACCCCTAAGAAATTATTTAATAGAAGTTTATTTTACTAAAATAATCCTATTAATTATATATTGAAAATATGAATTTGAGTAAATACACTTTATTTGATTATTTTATGTTGAGGTAATATTGGAAGAACATAATAAAATCACTTGATTTCATCAAAGGGACAACTAAATTGAAATAAATATTTTTATAAAGAGGACCAACTAAAATGAAACGGAGGAAGTAGTTCTTTGTCGTATTGTTGTCACGTCATCGGGAGGTTACGTGCTTAAACTTTGAAAATAATTTTTAATAGGAGTGCAAGGTAAGACTACGTATAATAAATTTTGGTGATCGAATTCTTTTCTAAACCTTACGCATTGCAAAAATTTTAGTGCATTGGACAGCCCTTTTAATCCTTTGGCATGTTGGAAAATTAGAAAGAAAACTAAAAAGGGTCAAAACTATCTTTGGTATTTATTTTTCGGCTTAAAAATATTTTTCTCTTTAACGAAATATCAGCAGACTGTTTATGTGGATAAAAAACATCATTTGGCTAGTCCGCATCAACATTCACGTGAAGAATCACCTCATTTAATACTGCTTAACCAACATCCCATTTTTGTTTGTTTATATTGAAACTAAGGTAGAACAATCTTAGCGAAATGAAACAAAGATAACGAGTTATGTAAAAGATACATTAGAACAATCTTCGCGAAATGAAAAAAAAAAAAGAATGAGTTATGTAAAAGATATGTCGATAGCTAGTCATTTTCTTAAAATGAAACAAATACGTGATTTTAAAAAATAGAAATAGGTCTCGTTAAAGTTAGAAGGTTAGCAGGAAGGTGTATCTGTTTTGTTGTCCATACTAATAGTCGTAGTGCTATGCTAGTAGTTTCTTGTTTTTACAATTTTGATGTTGTTTATTATTTTGGGTAGATTGAGAATAATATTATTTTGTGATAGTCTTTTTTGGTCGCTGTCTGTTGTTGCAATACTTCTTGCTTCTTATTCTTATATTACGTTATTTTGTAGACCGAGCTTGTCTTCAACAGAGATCTATCGGACACAATCTCTCTAGTATCTACTTCATCTCTAAGGTAGAGATATGAACCTTGTACGCTCTACCATCTCTATATCCTACTTTGCAGAATATTGTTATTATTGTCTCGTTAGGGTAGAGGTATGAATTACGTATACTCTACTATTTCAGATCCGACGTATAAGATTCAGAGGCGGAGTCAGACTAGCAGAGGCGGACCCACATATATTGGTGGGGGTGCACGTGCACCCGTTAACGTCGAAAAAAATTGTGTGTATATATGTGTATATACATTGAGAAATTGAAATATAAATAATAGTGCACCCACAATTGACAGGTAGTGTGCCTTGGTGTGTTGGTTGTAGCCAATGCTTCCATCCATGTGACCATGGGTCAATTCTTGGGAACAGTACAACATTTTTTGCTTTTATTTTCAATTCTTCAGATTGCTTATTAGTTATTACCAAATTTATAGCACAACATTTTTTGCTTTTATTTTCAATTCTTCAGATTGCTTATTAGTTATTACCAAATTTATAACAAAAATTGATGAAGCGGGGATTCAAATCCGCGATCAGTCCCTGAGATGAACTCTCCCATTCACTGTTGACCTACCATAAGTAATTGTTATTAATTTTTAAAAGTAAACTTCATATTAAGAGAAATATCTTAGAACTCATATCCATTCTATGTAATTATTTTTGCATTATTGTTCATGTCTTTGACGACCAATTGAATATGATAATATCCTTATCGACCATGAAAGTTTTTCGAACGTCTTAAGGTAATATTGGTGCACAACAATATTATCAAAACCAATAAGCATAAAAAAAGTTTCAAGGTCTATTATGTTTAAGCACAAAGTAAAAATAATGTGAGATTTAACAAAAAAAGGCATAAAAGGAGAAAAACTATAAATATATGTCTAATTAAAGACTAATACTATAAGTATGAATGATAAATATATGAACAAAAAAAATATTTTTTTTTTTATAAAGTGAAATATCAATTGTTTAGCATTCGTCTCTTCAAAAAGCCTCATTGACAAGGAAAAGTATGTATTAGAAATTAGAACCGAAGATGCACATTAAACAAGGCGAGTTCTCAACACATTTTGAGTCTTGCTTCGAAGTTTATGCGCTCCTTTGACAACACTGGTGCACCCACAGACTTCAAATCCTGGGTTCGCCTCTGCAGCCTAGTAACTAGAGGGTTCGTTGACGAAAAATTATACTATTAATACATGATTAAAATGATTTTTATGTATATATTGTAAATATTAAACCTCTTCGACAGATTTTTCTTCAAAATTTAAACCCCATCACCAGAAATCTTTACGAGTAAAAAAAAATTTACTATACCAATATCTTTTGTTATTTACGAGCAACAAGTTTCGTAATTTTTTTTTATTTAGCTATAAAAACTGAGTTACATAGCAATAGTAGTGCTTTTCTCCTCTGTAGAGCAGGTAGTACAAATCGGTTTCTTTCTTTCTTTAGGTGACTTAACAAAAAATTATGTTTTTATTTATAGATATTAGTGAGTGATTTCTTTTCTCGTGTAGGTAACTCCAAATCCCTCTTTGTTATTTCTTTAATTTCAAAGTCAAAAATCAATAATTGGCATCTGAGCCAATTTCTTAAGAAATCTGTGATAGAGATGAATTCTGAAAACAACTTTTCCCAAATAGCTTCTCAAAGCCTTTGATGGTGAAAATCATCAACTTTGGACAGTAAAAATGGAGACTTATCTTGACGCTTTAGATCTTTGGGAGGTCGCGGAGGAGAATTTTGATGTTCTTTCGCTGCCCGATAGTCCCACGGTGGCCCAAATCAAAAGTCAAAAAAAAAAATCAGAAAATTGAAGGCAAAAATAACTTTGTTTGCTAGTATTTCTTCAATAATTTTCATGAGAATTATGACCTTTAAATTAGCAAAAGAAATTTGAGATTATCTAATAGAAAAATATACCGAAGAATAGTTTTTGGGGATTTATTAATCAAAGGAAAGGTAATGTGGGCCTTAGTGTAGGCCCATGGGTTGAAAACTAACATGGACTATTAGCCCAACTAAGGAATTGGGCAGCCCAAAACTATGACACTCACATGGAAAAGCCCATTTTAGAAAATTATTTTAAGTGTTAATAGTACTATTTATTTGATGGACTTCGTTTGGCTTGAAATTTGATGTGTATATCGAAAAATTGTTTAGTAGTCAATATTTATATATTAATTTTAACATGTTTATTTTGGCGTTTCGAAGTAATGAAACTCAAAATTTATGAATTCAATACGTGTGTATTTATACATGATGGTGTTTCTTAATTTGGTTAACGATTTTGATTGTCTTGAAATTTGGTGTGTTTTTTGGAAACGACTTGGTGATCAATATTCACAATGTTCGTCTTGACTAACGTTAATTTGATCATTTTGGACGTGTATTAGTACACACCGATTTTTCTAAACTTGACTGATGGACTCTATTTATCGTAAAATTCGATAAGTCTATCAAAAATAATCTAATATAGTCAATAAAATAATTATTATGGTAATCATACCCCTGGACCCAATCATTAATTATCTTTTTTCTTTTAAAGTTCATTTTGATTTTGTCAATGATGTGTCAGTGTGTCTCAATATCACTTCAGTTGGTGCCAATCCCAAAGATGCTAAAAGACAGCACGTCGGACTCCGGGTCCAACCTCAAAATCGTAGGCTATAGCATATCGATTTGGCTCGAAAATGTTTTATTCGCGCCGTTTCATTCGTTTGACCATCTAAATGGCCCCACCAACCCCAACGGAAACACTAGGCCACTCCTCAGCCTGCCTGGGGTCCCGGTCGATTTTCGACCCATAGCACGTCCGAACCTCGAGCCCACCCCTGGAACCATGGGCATAACACATCGATTTATCCCGAAAATACCTCGTTCACACCATTTTGCCCGTTTGACCACCCAAATGACGTATTTATTAGGTTTAAAATAAAGTTGAATTATAATTGTATAGCATAATAATTTTACTGTACATTTCTGCATGAAGCTATTTTCATTGCTCGATCTATGACTTGAAGATTACATTACGTCAAGTTTATCAATTACGTCAAAACTTTCCTTACTCGAAAATTTAATCATGTTCAAATTTTACTCGTAAGATTATACTGAATATGTTACCGTAGATACTTAGATATCCATTAATGAAATTAGTTCACCAAACTCATTATCTTCATTATTAATGACCGTCTAGGAGGTTGGCAAGATGAGTACTACAAAACTTTAATGCATTGGCACCTTCCCCTATATTATCCTATTCAACAACTGTATCCATCAATGACTCTTCTACCTGCTTACAGCTGGGGTGGAATCAGAAATTTCACTTACGAGTTTAAAGTATGAATACGTTGTACATATGAACTAGTCGTAGGAGGTTTAACGTCTTTTGTATATATATATATATATATATATATATATACATATATAATAAAATGGTTTTAATCATGTATAATTTTTTGAATCTGTGATCAGGAGGTCACGGGTTCAAGCCTTCGAAACAACCTCTAACAGAAATGCAAGGTAAGGCTGCGTAGAATACACCCTTGTGGTGGGGCCCTTCCCAGGACACCGTGCATGGCGGTAGCTTTAGTGCATCGGACTTTCCTTATAATTTTCTAAACCTAAGTCGCGCGGCCTCTTCACTTTCGATGCCGCAGTCGTGCCGGATTCTCCAAAAATACACTAGCTTTCACGAATCTCACACGCACCTGCTGACATTATTGAAGAATCCGAGCGGTAACTTTAGTGCATCGAGTTGTCCTTATAATTTTCTGAATCTAAGTAGCGCGGACTCTTCACTTTCGATGCCACACCTGTATCGAATTCTCCAGAAAAACACTAGCTTTGACGAATCCAACACGCACCTGTTGACATTATTGAAGAGTTCGAGCAGCATAATTCTGGACCAAGCTGCCTATATATATATAAACACACATGCATTGTATATACTATATAGTATTGTCAAATAGCAATAAAAGTGATCTTTCACATATATGGAACTGTTTTCATGACTTGGGACATCATTCTTTTGTTTCAAGATCGTACATTTTCATGCTAGGTAACTCTGTCCATTAAGACTAGAACAGATAAGAAGAATCACCTAATATTTTTTTTGTCTCCGCTGAAATTCTTTTTTTTCTTTTTGTCATGATACTGGAGTCCGAATCTGCTTTCACACATCTCAACTAATTACACGAAATACTTAGATAACTTTGTCGATCAGGACTAGAACAGATAGGAAGAATCACCTAATATTTGTTGTCTCCCCTTAAATTCTTGTTTTTTGACTTAAATGTGTGTAAAAATTGAATCTTTATTGAGTTTCTTGAGTTTTTGACCATAATTTTTGTTCTATCCTACACGTTAAGGTATTTTGTTTTTTTCAACTCTATAATTTATTATTGTCAATAAATTACTATCTTGTTGGGTAGATAACCAAACTCAGACGGATACTTCAAAGTTTGTCAGCAAAATCAAGATTCATAAATTTAGTAGGCTAACCATTATTCCATAATACTAGTGTTTTGTCAGCTTCTTTTATTGCTTTGGAAGTGGAGAAAATGAAAATAAAATAAAAATAGTAGTAGTTATGATTTAGGTAAAAAGATGATCTTTTTTTCTGGTTTATCATAACTTGGAGGGAAGTGGAAAATTGTAGAAGTTTTTTTTCAAGAATTTAGTTAATGTGGGAAGCTTATATAACGTTTGGAAGAAGGGGTTTTGTTTATATGGTTAAAAGGGTTTGTTTCTTTTTAAATTCTTGAAATAGTTTTTGTTAAAAAGTGTTAAGCTTTTTCATTGGTTGTGCTGTTTGGGGTTCAAAGATTCTTGTTTTATATATTCTTTGAGGTGTTTAGGTTGTTTTTGTGTTAAGATTTGTGGGGTTTTTTACTAGGGAGGATTGTTTCTCTTCAAATTCTTGAAATAGTTTTGTTAAAAAGGTGTAGCTTGTTTGAGTTTGTGATATTGGTGGTTCAAAGATTCTTGTTTTATATACTTCTTAAGGTGTTTTTTAGATTGTTTTTTGTGTAAAGATTTGTGGGGTTGGTTGTTTCTCTTCGAAAGAACGGCGGCCTGATGCACTAAAGTTTCCGCTTAAATTCTTGAAAAAAATTTCTTGAAATGTGTAGCTTTGTGAGTTTGTGATATTGGTGGTTCAAAGATTCTTGTTTTATATAACTCTTAAGGTGTTTAGATTGTTTTTTGTGTCAAGATTTGTGGGGTTGGGTGTTTCTCTTCAAACGGCCGGCCTGGTGCACTAAAGCTCCCGCTCAAATTCTTGAAAAAGTTTTCTTGAAAAGTGTAGCTTTGTGACATTCTGTAGAATTTGTGATATTTGGGGTTCAAAGATTCTTGTTTTGTATACTTTTTGAGGTGTGTAGGTTGTTTTTCGTGTCAAGATTTGTGGGGTTAGTTGTTTCTCTTCAAACGGTCAGCCTGGTGCACTAAAGCTCCCGCTCAAATTCTTGAAAAGTGTAGCTTTGTGATATTTGGGGTTCAAAGATAATTGTTTTGTATACTTCTTGAGGTGTTTAGGTTGTTTTTCGTGTCGAGATTTGTGGGTGTTTTAACTCGAAAGAAGATGGTTGGTAGTATTGAAGTGAAAAGTGGTAACGGTGTGTACTCGAACGGGAGTGTACACAACCACAATGGTCTAGAGGAGAAGCTTGATGAGCTTAGGCAAATTCTTGGTAAGGCCAATGGTGATTTATTGAGAATTGTTTGTGTTGGAGCTGGTGCGTGGGGGAGCGTTTTCGCAGCTTTACTGCAAGATAGTTACGGCCAATTTCGCGATAAGGTTCAAATACGTATATGGCGAAGGTCCGGTAGAGCTGTTGATAGATCCACAGCTGAACATTTGTTTGAAGTGATCAATTCAAGAGAGGATGTGTTGAGGAGGTTGATTCGGAGATGTGCGTATCTCAAGTACGTCGAGGCTAGATTAGGCGATCGGACACTATACGCTGATGAAATCTTGAAAGATGGCTTCTGTTTAAACATGATCGATACGCCATTTTGTCCGCTGAAAGTTGTCACCAACTTGCAAGAAGCTGTGTGGGATGCTGATCTTGTGATCAACGGATTGCCCTCGACTGAAACACGCGAAGTTTTTAAGGAAATCGGCAAGTATTGGAAGGAAAGGTTAACTGTACCAATCATCATTTCATTGGCAAAGGGTATCGAGGCTGAACTCGATCCAGTTCCGCATATTATTACTCCGACACAGATGATTAATCGCGCAAGTAAGCGTATATCTTTACCTTGCTTTACTTAACTTACAGTTCCTAAATGTCTAGAAATGAAACAGAATGTGGTTCAGTATAGATTACGATTGTTACGAAAATATGTAGTGTGAGATATGGTGTGCTACACTTCTGTTTGAGTTCCCACGTTCGTAAAAACAAACGAGTAAAGCATCTAGTACCCTCCTGAACTATGACCGAATTTGCTACAACACACTCCGACTTCACGGAGGTCCTATTAGCTCACGTGACACCTTTGATGTGGGCCCCATTTATGTAATAAAGGTGCCACATCACCACAAAAGGGTGACAAAAATACGTTTAAAATTGTGTTCAGGGGTAATAAGAACCTTGTGAAGTTGGAGTGTGTCGTAGCAACTTTGGCCATAGTTCAGTTTCAGTTTCTTAACGATATCATCTGTTTGTTGCAGCTGGTATACCGGTTGAGAACATCCTTTATCTTGGTGGACCAAATATTGCCTCGGAGATTTACAACAAAGAGTACGCTAACGCTAGGATTTGTGGATCGGAAAAATGGAGAAAACCACTCGCAAAGTTCTTAAGGCAACCTCATTTTATCGTATGGGACAACAGCGACCTTGTAACACACGAAGTCATGGGAGGCTTGAAGAATGTCTACGCCATCGGAGCTGGTAAATCTTGGCCTTTCTCAGTATTTATTTGTCCGAGGGATCGCCTTATCTATCTGTTGTACCGTTAAAATGTAAACGAGGGTTCCATAAGAAGGATCAATAACTTACTAACGGAACTGGAATTCTCACTAAAGCTGTATCTCCGGCATCTTAAGTCCTGCGAATAAGTTTATGTAACATCCAAAATTTTATCGCGACAATCTTCTCATTTCAGGTATGGTAGCTGCACTAACAAATGAGAGCGCTACAAGCAAATCAGTATATTTTGCACATTGTACATCGGAGATGATATTCATCACGTATTTGTTGACTGAAGAACCGGAAAGGCTTGCAGGGCCTCTGCTAGCTGATACATACGTTACATTGTTGAAAGGTCGTAATGCCTGGTACGGTCAAATGATAGCTAAGGGAGAACTGAGTCTCGATATGGGTGATAGCATTAGCGGTAAAGGAACCATCCAGGTACTCAGCTCTATCACCTCTTCTTTATTGTCGCTTACGCCACATCCTAAGCAGTTACGATCTTTTTCACTTTTACGCAGGGAGTTTCTGCTGTCGGAGCATTCTATGAACTTCTAAGTCAGTCGAGTTTGAATGTGTTACATCCTGGAGATAATAAACCCGTTGCACCAGTTGAACTGTGCCCCATCTTGAAGACTTTGTACAAGATACTCATAAAAAGGTAAGTCCTTGCACAACACAACATATAGATCCTTCTTGTAAGTTGCTAATGCCATGTTATGAACTCGATCAATCAGCTCCGCGGACTAAACACTTGCATCGTAAGACTTTTTACATCATCAGCGTAACTTAACATGTTGTAGCAGGTTGCGTATCTTATTTTCCATGTTACTATTTCCACTTGCTATGCCGCTTCTGTACTGTTAGCGTATCTAAGTTGAACTCTTAGCATTATCATCCTAATAAGCTTCTATACTGTCAGCATATATAGGGGTGACTTAAGGGTAAAGGCTAGTAAAGTGTTTGCATTAGGCCCCCAAAATTTTGAGGTACAAAAACTTTAATATGAATTTTATGATTTTAATTTCACTTAAAATAATATTAAAGATGGTAAAATATATAGAAGATAAAAACTTTTAATTAAATAAAAAAGAAAGAAGAATTATCTACATTATATTAAAAATACTTTATAGAACTTTTTATCAAATCTTCATATTTAATATAAATAGAGTTTTTATAATAATAATTAAGGTAATGCATTGCAAACAAATGACTAACATCTTATTAATTAAAACTAGTTCTTACATTTATAAATAATAATATTACTGTGAATTTAAATGATTAATGTCTTGTAAGAATACTACGCTAAAAAAAAAAAGTAATACATAAAAATAAAAAATAACACAAAGTTATTGATAATATTTTTGTTATGTACATATATTTAAGACATCACATTAAAATTTGCTTTAGGCCACTAATTAGTGAGTCAATCTTGAGCATATATAAGTCAAACTCTTACATTGCCATCCTAGTAAACTTGAACGGCTTCTATAGTGTCAGCGTATATAAGTCAAACTCTTACAGCATGTGCATTACCATCCTAGTAAACTTGACGGCTTCTACTGTCAGCGTATATAAATCATTTCTTTTTGTATTTTCAGGGAACAAGGTCCTATGGCAATTCTACAGGCACTGAGAGATGAAAACTTGAACGATCCACGCGATCGGATTGAGATTGCACAAAGCCATGCTTTCTACAGGCCTTCACTTCTTGGACAACCTTGATAAAACCACTTTATGCAGTAACATTTAGTATTTGAAGCAATTGGAATAAGTGTATAGACTGGTTCAAATTGGATGGATTGTTTTATGTGGTAAAGAAAATATTATATTTATTACTCAAATTTGTATTTGATGAACATGCCCAAACATGGTCTTATTTTCTTGATATTCATTTGAACTTGAAGCCTATTGAATGGTGGTTGTTTTTTTTTTTTTTTTTCACAAAGGCCATTTTGAATTTATTGAATGTTATATGTTTGTGGTGTATTGGAAACAACTTCTCTGTTTCGAAGGTAAAGGGTAAGGTCTACGACTATGAACACACTATCATTTTCAGATCTCACTCGTGAAATTATACTAGGCCCGCCTTTCTTTCTTCTCATATGCAAACTCTCTCAATATTTGAACTTAAAAGAACGTCGATCGTAAAGTTATTTCCACTCCAAACTACGCATAAAAATTTAAAAACAACTCTAATTTTCAAATATCATTTTTTCATTTTGAAAATAAAAAAATATATTTTTCAAACATTCACAAGTCCAAACGTCTCCCTCGAGACTTTGAATTAAAATGAACAAACAAGTTTTCCAATTAAGTGAGGGTCTTTCAAGTTTTTAAAATTAGGTGAAAGGGACAATTTTTTTTTTCATTTTTTTCTTTAAATATTTCCGTTCCAACAACTTTGATAGTTGTTCCACAACTTTACGAAGTTGTTCAACAACTATTAAAGTTGTTCGGCAACTGTTCAAAGTTATTGAAATAGCTAAATACAGTTGTCGAACAACTGTACCAATTGTTCAAACGATTTTATTTTTTTAGCATGGAAATATTGTGGAACCCACTTATTCCTTTTTTAATTAAATACTTGAAAGGGTATATGGACTCATCTTTCTCCCTCCTTGAATACATTAAAGTCCATTATATTAAAGTTTTTGCTATACATATTTGACAAATATCGAACCACAAAGTTATCGTTCACAGCTCCCTCAATATTTGCAACTTAAAAGAAAAAAGTCAATCATAAAGGCAAAAGAATTAAAAAAAAAAAAAGTAAAAGCAAAATACTTTCTCTTTTGTATAGCCGCAACATCCAATTGATTTTGTGTATCAGCTACAGCAAGAAAATGGGGGACTCAAACAATCTTGAAGAATCTTTGAAACCTTTTTACCAGAGAGCTTCTGAAGCTGAGGTGACTTTTTGTCTTGAACTTGCTTTGTTAGAATGTTCTTTTTCTTCAAGTTTTGTGCTTTTTGTACTTGTATAGGATGTAATGATTTGTGGGGTTTGTATATTTCTTGCAATTTTGGTATATTTCGACTTAGGATTATGTAAAAGATTGCTTTTAAATACGTGGTACCAGTTGCTGGTGGGAGGTGGCAGGTATCGTGTGGGTGCGCGCAAGCTTACCGGAGACTACAGTAATTAAAAATAAAAATAAATAAATAAATAAATAAATAAATAAATAAATAATTGTGGTGTCCGGATCAACTTTGACTAATTCCGGAAGATACCTGTCACCTTCCATCAACAACAACAGGTATCACCTTCCATCAAATACAGGTATCAGGTAAAAAATAGTAAAAGAAATGAGGGATACAAAGAATCTTTGAAACCTTACCAGGGAGCTTTTGAAGCTGAGGTTTTTATATGTTTCTTGTTCAATGTTCTTTTTTATCCAAGTTTTGTGCTTTTTGTACTTCTATAGGATGTAATGATTTGTGGGGTTTGTATATTTTGTATATTTCTTGTAGGGTATATTTTTAAATAATTGTGACGTCCGACCAGCTTTACGAGATACCTGACACCTCCCACCACTCGGGGAAAAAATAGTAAAAGAAATGGGGGATACAAAGAATTTTTGAAATCTTACCAGAGAGATTCTGAAGCTGAGGTTTTTATTTGAACTTGCTTTGTTATATGTTTCTTGAATCGATGTTCTTTTCTTCATGTTTTGTGCTTTTATTTACTTTTGTAGGATGAAATAACTTGTGGGGTTTGTATATTTCTTTCAATTTTGGTAGATTTTGATTTCTGAGTATGTAAAAGTATGTGCTTTAGGGGCACATAAGGGTGTGGTCTAGTGGTCAATGGAGTGAGTTGAGTGAAATATCATGTTCAAATCCCAGTAGTGACAAAAAACACTAAGTGATTTCTTTCCATATGCCGTTATTGTAGCATTGGTGAATAGGTGGGAGGTGGGAGGTACTCCCTGGAATTAGTTGAGGTGCGAGAAAGTTGGCCTAAACACCACGGTTATAAAAGAAAGTATGTGCTTTAATCGATTTCGTTCCCATTTGGCTTTTAAGTTGTGCTCTTAAGCTTCTGTTTTAATGTGTTTTCACTGTTCCTTTTCTTTAAGTTTTGTAGCATCTAATGATTTGTAGGGTTTGCATTTTCCTTTCAGTCTCTTGCAAAAATGCAAGGTAAGGCAGCGTACGATACACCCTTGTGGTGGAGCCCTTCCCGGGACACCGCGCATAGCGGTAGCTTTAGTGCACCTGGCTACCCTTTTTTCTATGTAAAAGTATGTGCTTTTATTGGATACCATTGCCATTTGGATTTTAGCGTGTGCGCTAACTGATAAGCTTCTATTTGAATGTGTGGACTAGTGGTCAATGAAGTGGTTTTAGCATCACAAGATACCGGTGATGCTAACATAGTTATTCCGGTGATTCGGCCCGAAGAGTTTAGAGCAGTCTGATTATGTTCCTCCAATCGTTCACGAACATATGTACATATTGCATGCAATGTATACCCCGGTGTTGCTATCATCTAAAACTTCATGTTCTCTTGTGCTACCTCCCATTTTGAGAATCCAACTCTATCATTCGCATATGTTATACGGCTCAAGTCTATTTGAAACCATTAAGATTCTGTCCTAAATAAGATCTTTACCATTAGAGTAAATACGTTTACATATGTGCCGAGAGTAATCAGAAACAACCTCTCTACTCTTCAAAGGTAGTGGTAAGGTCTGTTACATGCATAACTGTGTGTGTTTGTGTGTGTGCAAATTTTGTCGATTGAGTGTTTTATTCCAACTTTTTTACTTTTACCATCGTCGGTGGATGCTTAAAGACACTTTCTTCGACTGAAGGAACGATTGGCAAGACTTGAAATTTCAGTTGCTGATAAGAAAGGTTAGTGAAGCCTTCAATCATATCCTATGTTTCTCGGATCTTTCAAAAATGTCTTTGGGTGTGTGTCAGGTCCTCCAAAAGGCAAAAGTGACTTTTGGAAGATCCGACACACACCCGATGACACTTCTGGAGGATCCGAGCAACATAGATCATATCTCCTGTTGACAATAATTCTAGTTCATAAGTTCTCATCTGTGTAAACCCGATGAGTCTGGTGCGTTTTCATGTTTATGTGCATGTTGGTGGCTCTTCAGATCTGAAAAATGAGGAATTAGAGAGAACAGTTGCTCAACTCCAGTCGAAGCTGAAAGATGTCACTGCTGAGCTTGAAGCAGAACATGAAAAGGTTGAGATTTCAATTTCATTTCTTAATCTTTTTTATGTTTGTGTTTGTTATACTGTTTGTCCTGAGCCGGGGTTCTATCGGAAACACCCTCTCTACTTCACCTGAGGTAGTGGTATGGTCTGCGTACACTTTACCCTCCCCAGTCCCCACTATGTGGGAATACACTTGGTATGTTGTTGTAATCCTTTTCGCCTTTTCAGAAAATCGTGTTGAAGCAAACTAAAGATTGAGTTTCGTTTGATTCCAGGGACATAAAGAGGTAGAACAACTTACTTCAGAGAACGCGAAGCTCAAATATCGTATCAAACATCTAGTTAGATCACTAGAGGAGGCTCTTAGCAAGTTGACGTCAAAGTGAGGTAAAACATCTCCCTTTTCTGGAGGTTATATACACATAACACCCACAAGTGCTTGCATAATCTTTGTTGAAATGTAATTGAGTAAGTAAAATCAACTCTCTTTAAGAGTTTAAGCTTTCCGATGAGATGGTCACACCAATCCGGCATGATATTAGTCATACCACTACCTCAGAGGTGAGATAGAGAGGTTGGTTCCGATAGACCCCCGACTAGATCAGACCTTGGCTACTGCCAAGATTTAATTGCAAATTTATATTACTATGTTTACTTAATCAGTAAATGGAGTAATTGAGTTGTGATCACTTATTTATCTCATGATTTTTTTTCTCCTTAATTGCAGGTTATATCTCCTAGAGTTGGTTGCATTGAACTTAAGTGTGAAAATTACTCACAAAAAAGTTTTTTAAGTCTCATTGCTGTTGTTGTTGGTTCATCTTACTATCAAAATATTTTCAATTTGTTTGCAAAAAACAAAGTTTCAGTTGTCTAACTCAATTTCCATTTTTTTAATAACCGTGGTGTTTTGGCATGCTTGCACGTATCTTGACTTCTTTCCGCCAACATGTATGCCGGATTATTCTGTCTACCAAAGCTTGGACAAATATTAATATTCAGTAAATTCAAAACGGGTTAACACGTTGCAATATATGGTATATTGTATGAACCTAATCCGTAAATTATACAGTAGTTAAGCGCTCGTATAACAAGTACATTGACCAACACTTTCAAAAAAAAATTATAACGGTAGTATTTGAATAAGCTTGTGTGCACCTCAACTATTTTACAATCGCCTGCTACTCTCATCAAAGTATCGAGTATCTTTGTTCATCTGCTTTATTTGAACTTAAAACCTCATCATTTTCTTCTTACTTCATTGACTATTCGGCCACACCTTGGAGTGCTCCAGACTCCAAACACGAGGATAGAATTTCTTTTGAATCAGAAGAAAGAGAAATAAAAGTAAGAAATAGCACGGAAGGGCATGGTTGAGTGGTTGGGAGGTGGGGGTCTCCCATGTGGAAGACCCGAGATCGAATCCAGCCTCCGTTTGCCACTTAGCCATGAGCTAATCGCATGGAGCTTGCCTAGTGCAGTTTACATCCATCTCCTGTGTGGTTTGCAGGCTATTGCATAGTGAGCAGGTTACCAAAAAGTGCTCACCCAATGGACAAAAGAACTAGAATACAATGATTAAGTACTGCAACAAAGTTTGTGCAACTTGATTGCATCTTGACTAATTCCACAAGTACCTACTACTACCTCCACCAACACGAGTACCGAATAACTCTTGTCGCTAAAGCTTGGATCAATAGGAAGAAATAACCTAGTGTTTTTGCCTCCGTTGAGATCTCAAACTTGAAATTTCACAATTCTCAACCACTTCATCGGCCGCTAGGTTCCACACACTTGGGTGCATTTCTGCAGAACTACATATAGTGCCAAGTATTATAGACAGTAAATTTATAGAGAAAGCAGCTGCAAAATGCTAGGCTCAACTAGCAAACTAAGCACAAATGAAACTTACCTTTATAAAGTAAGTTCTTACCATGGTAATGATCAACTCAGTACCAAAAGAAGCGTATTATCGACAAAATTAGAAAAGCTTTCCAGGAAGAATTCAGCTAGAACGATTCCTAAAATCAGCGTTTTTCTATACTTCTTCTCGTGTATCTGTTCTTTATAAGCGAAACTTCAACTTCTCTGTACAGTTGATTGTATGAACGTGACTTGCTAGTATCACCCTTTTCCTATAGACAACTTTTCTTCTCGTAAGAACTTGTAAACAATTCTGTTATGCCTCGGTTGAGAATGTAGTGACGAAAAAGTGGTTGTAGACATTGCTTTTATGTTGACTGACCTTTAGCTAGAAGCTTAGAGCGAAGGCGTTCTTGCAGCTCAGCTTTGCGAAGTTTATATACCCCATGCAGATCCTGTTGCCTTGCCACGGCCTTGAGTTGATTTTTTGTCATATGCTCGAGATCTGCTATGTTTGAAGTTGGAACAATGAATGTTGTGGAATCAAGAAGTTCATCATTCTCAGCTTTAACGACTTGAAGGTTTCGATTTGATCTGTTATGCGATTTTGCCAACCTATTCTGAAAATTTCTCAAATTCTCATTCTCTTGGAGGATTGGTCCAGTGAAACTTGTTATCCTTCTCTTCTTCAAAGGGAGCAAAGAAGTCGAACTGATCTCTGGAGTTTCACCGGTTCCTTTGGCTCCCTCACGTAGTGAACGACTTTCCTTGATTGTTTTGTCTCCGAACACATCACCTCCATTCTCCTTAGTGCTTTCAGTCTTCAACTGCCTCTTGGGTTTTCGACCAGAAGGTTTCTTGAATCCTAATTCCTTGACAAGACATGGCTCTTTAACCGGTTTTGGAGGTATTTTCCATTTGATGTTCGGCCTCTGACCTTCTAGCTTCAGGGACAACATTGAGTTAGATTTACTTATTTCGAGTACTTGACTTCTGTAGGATTGCTTCACTTGCTGTTCACCGTTGGATTTCTCTGGTTGCTTGCTTCCGTCTTTGTTTTCGGGATTTAACAGACCTTCTCCCTTTATTACAAGAAAAGATTTTGCACCAGTCTGCTTTTTGCTCACCAACTGACTTGAGGTGTTTTTTTCACTAGTCTGACCAACCTTCCCTCCATTCGGTGTCTGTTCATCTCCTGAGTCTTCAGGCTGTTGCTTTACAGCAGTTACACTGGTCACTAGAATTGCTCCTGCAAGCTGTCAATCGACATTGTCCCCCTTTTAGACGGAAAAGTCTCAATTCCCAAATAAGAACCCGATAAAAAAATTAGAGGACAGAATTCTTGTCTAAACACCACAATCGAAAGGCCAAGATTATGTAAAATGAGATTTGAACACATAAATTGTAAAAGTTGCTTTGAAGATCTTTAGTTTTTGTATTGTGATTTAAAGCACGTTACAGCAGCAACGAAGATTCTCATTTTTGAATGAATATATACACAGACTAATGGAGTTATAAATATAAATACGGAAGTTGTGCCCTTATCTCCTTCTCTAAGTTATACATTGCGCGTTGATTTTCCTCTTCTCTCTATATAAGCTAAACTCGGAGACATTGGCCTACTTTAGCATTATGAGGATTACTTCAGGTATTACATCTTTGAAAAATAAGCCTCCTAGCCAGTTTCAATTTTGTGATAGCACACTAAAGCAAAAGCAAAATATTTCCAAACCTTAGGTCCTTCTCCAATGCTAGTTTCCTCGACTTCTGGAGATGAATTTATGGTTATGATGTCATTAGAACTTTGTTGCATCAATCCATCCTCAGAGAAATCGTCTGACATGTTGATCTTCCTCTTTGACGTTCCACAAAGTTGAGCTTCGTCTCTTAGAGGCTTTGTTCTTGCACTCTTTAAAACAGCACATGCAAACTGCTTGTACAAGAATTAGATAAGATAATCAGTTGGAATATCTGAATGGATATGTAGCCTTATATGAACAATGCTCCGTAAGCCGATCTATATGTACATTTTTGAGATGTGAAGGATTTTCTTGTTTGCTAGCATCAATCTGTTTTCCAGGAATATCAGACTCATTCAAATCCTTCAAAGTGGACTCGTCACCAGCCCGGACAAGAGCCTTTGTACAGGAGCCTTTGGTGTTTGTGTGTTCTTCCTGTTCATTCTTCGCGGAAGAACAAAAAATGCAGTCAACTCGATGAGTTTAGATGGAAAATTAATGCAACGAGGGAGTTGAAATGCTAACATCAATACGAAAACAAATGAAAGGCCCGTAGAGTACAATGAACGGTCTTCAAATACTATTAACAATAGACACAAAAATATGAGAAGTAATCATAGAGATAAATATATTTATGTGATAAACTTGTGCAATATACCCTAAATGGCTCAAAATCCAGCACACTTGCGGCATCCGCATTGCAAACTGGGATAAGCTGAGAAGATGCTTACAGTATTTCCGTGGTTCAAATTCTCTTGCAATTTGCAACTCTTTAGTGGAACAAAGAGAGATTATAAGCACTTACTATTTCTTGATGATTTTCTTCTTGAACCACAGATGGTGTCTGGACCGTAACATCGGCCTGGACAGTCAAACCGACATTCATTTCAACAGTCTCTAAATCCTTTAAATCATAGTCATCTGTTGCTTCAACTTTGATAAGAACATCTGCAGCTAGCTTTGGACATCCAAGAGTAGAGTCCGCAGGCTGTTGATTTTAAGGTAGGAGTAACGGAAATTTATGAGTATAGTCTCAACCAACCACTTAACTTGTAAAAAAAAGGGCTGCCCGGTGCACTAAGCTTCCGCTATGTGCAGGGTCCGGGGAAGGCTCACATTAAATTTTAAGAATCGCATTAAAATTCCAAAAATTTTCCGTCAAACAGCAAAAAGTGCTAAATATCTAGCATTAACTTGAGAACATCAACTGATTAAGCAATCTTGCAAGGGAAATAACAATCGCAGCCATCCAAGGCAATGTAGATAAGAACAATAAAACGTCTTGAGAACAAACCTGCTTATCTTGTGGAGAAGAGAACTTTATCAGCAGTGTCCCTAATATCTCATGGATTTTCTCTGACGGTTTTCTATTTGTTTGTAAGTGAACACCAGAAGCTTGGACATTTTCATTTTTTAAGGCGGTTATCGAACTACTAAGGTGATCAATCTTTTCATTTAAAGCAGCAACACACTTGTCCAACCATTTTTCATCAGTACGGTCTAGTTGACTTTGTAGCATCACTATATCATCTTCAAGTTCAGCGATTTCCGTATCAGCTTTTGCGATGAGTATCTCTAGCACTTGCACACAACATTTCTCATTTAAGGCATCTTCTTCTATAATGTCTGGAAGCAAATCCATACCAAAAACGAAGCCAGTCAGATGCACATTGATCGAAAATTAGTTCTTTAAAAGTAAAAGATCTAAGATAGGAAAGTAAATTAATAAACGTACCAAGCGTTTGACTGAAATAAGAGTTTTGAGCCAAGTTATTTGCCGGAAAACTGTATTCATCTGACGGAAAAACTAAATAAGTCAGTGCATCGAACACTGCTTCTACCAAACAATCGTGAAAACTAGTCAGGTTAAACTAAGTAGGCAAACCACTTATCGAGAAATAATACTAACTCAATAAGTAGGCAAACCTTGAGAGTACGATGGACCCCATATGAACAAATTCATCTCTTTAAGGAAGTCCACCCTGTGTCAGAGACAAAAACGAAGGATTTCAATTAAATTACCTAATTTAAGAGACTATATCTTCCGTTAAGCTATACATGCTGCAAACTAATGACTGTAAACCTACCAATTCAGTATAAGCTTGCCTATGATCAACAATTCAAAATGCAAGATTGCACGTTAAAAGTGGAAAATGGCATTGCAGCCCTACTAACAGTGGCGGCACAAGAATTTTTACTAAGGGGGTTCAAAATCGAAAAAAGTAAGCAAACGAACTAGCCGAAGGGGGTTCAACATCAACTATATATACATAAAAAATAATTTTAACCACATAAATAACATAATTTTCCATCGAACGGGGTTCGGATGAACCCCCTAACAAGAAGGTGGCTCCGCCACTGCCTACTAACTAATACAAGTATACAACTAAGCATGGTCCGTATCGTGCTTCATGGTTTTAGAAAGATGGATCAATCAGTTTCCTTCATTGGAAGAAAAAATAGTGCACAGTAAACAACAACATACCCGGTAAAGTCCCACAAGTGGAGTCTGGGGTGGGCGGGTTGTATGCAGACCTTACCCCAACCTTTGTGGGGTAGAGAGGCCGTTTCCGGTAGACAATGAGTGAACGGTAAATACTAAATAGGTCTATATACTTAAATTCAGATCCAGAAATGTTATATATCTCAAAAAGATCCAATGAAACGGCCTCATTTCATTTCATTACATGAAAAATTGATCCTTTTTTCGAAGCAAACTACAGGCTATTTAAAGCTATAGTCTAAATAACTATGTCTTAACCCCAGTTAGTTGATTTTAATGGATTCATTGGTTCCATTGTGTTCTGTTCTTAGCTAAATCACATTGATTTTACGTCCACTTCCTTCTTTTTTTCACCTTCAATCATCATAAGGCTTCCCTTATGAACCATGACTACAAAATATCGTTGATGTTCACCATTTCACCCTAGGGGCAGAAGCATTAGCCCCCCTCCGGGTCGCTTTTGCTCAAGTAACGTATTTACGTTGAAATCTAGAACCGAATTATTAGCACTCAAAGTTATTACACTAAAATCTAGAACCCATAAAGTTGAAATCACGACTCCCCGTCTGCTTCACCCCCTACCCCACTCTTTCAGTACCCTCCCTTCCCCACTCCATCCCACCGCAACTCACCAGCAGCAACAATCGCAATATATACAGCGTAATCCAACCCAAAAGTGAGACCTTACCCCCGTACCTCATGGGGTAAGAGAGACAGACTCCAAAAGACCCTCAACTCAAATGCAACATTTCAAATCAGTCGTGAAAAAGAAAATACGGCAGAAATAACCCCATTCCACCCCAACTCACATCCCACATCGAAAACTAAAATTCCAAAATCCCGAATGTTCATGAAAAAAGAACCATCTTACATCAGCAAATATACTCAAATGCATATCATTCTACTACATACAACAACAATAACATACTATAATCCCAAAAACGGGGTGTCGGCTCTACTATATACAAATAGAAGAACCAAAGAAAAAAAAAATACTACTACAGTCCCTCTTCAACAACAACATACCCAGTATATTCCCACACAAGTAGGGTCTGGGGAGGGTAAGTGTACGCAGTCCGTACCACTACCTCACATGAGAGGTAGAGAGGCCGTTGACAATAGACCCCCAGCTCAAAGACAAAAAAAGTTCATAAAAGACATAATATAGGAACAATACGTATTAACACAAAAATAATATCATAAACAAGACTACCACAAAGTTACTCCAATCAATCTATCCAAGACAACAAACATTACCAGAACTCCACAAACAAGACACTACAAACATAGCACTACGATCACTAGCACAGATACTAAAACACAACACTCCAACCAACCACAACAACATAACAACAACAACATACCTAGAGTATTCCCACACAAGTGGGGTCTGGGGAGGGTAATGTGTACGCAGTCCGTACCACTACCTCACATGTGAGGTAGAGAGGTTGTTTACGATAGATCCTCGGCTCAAGACAAAAACAATTCATAAAATACATAATATAGGAACAATACATATTAACACAAGAAATAATATCATAAACAAGACTACCACAAACTAATACTCCAATCAATCTATCCAAGACAACAAATATTACCACAACTCCACAAACAAACATAGCACTATGACCACTAGCACAGATACTAAAACAAAACACTCCGACCTACCATAACAACAATGTACCCAATGTATTCCCACATACTGGGGTCGGGAGAGGGTAATGTGTACGCAAACCACGCCACTACACCACCACTACCACAGATGAAGTAGAGAGATTGTTTCCGATAGACCCCCGGCTCAGTGCAGATAACAATACAACAAACACCAAACAAAAATGCACATAACAACATACCTAGTTGAAATACCACAAAATGAGCTTAACACTACCTCTTCAAGATTCACTCAACTCAAAAATATTACATCACAAAAATAAAAACCCAAAGCACTCCCACCTACAACAACAAACATACCCAGTGTATTTCTACATAGTGGGGTCTGGGGAGGGTAAGTGTACGCAGTCCGAACCACTACCTTAGATGAAGTAGAGAGCCTGTTTCCGATAGACCCCCGGCTCAGTACAAATAACAGTATAACAAACACCAAACAAAAAAGCACACAACAACATACCTAGTGAAATACCACAAAGTGAGCTTAACCCTACCTCTTCAAGATTCACTCAACTCAAAATATTACAGCACAAAAATCAAAACCCAAGCATAAAAAACCTCTACAAACACCAAAAACACATATATACTAACACTTTCAATGAAAAAAACTTGCACAAGAACATACATAGTTACAAAAAATAAAAAATAATTAAAAAAGAAACTTGAAAATTTTAGCTAAGAATAGAGAAATACCTGAAAATTTGTTTAAGTGTTTTCTGAACCCAACAATGAAAATGAGTAAAAGGGTTTTTGAAACCCTAAAAATTTATAGAAGAAAATGAGCTAAGAAATGGATTTTCTTGTTTTTTTGCAGAGGTGAAAGTGTAAGCTTAGTAGTGTAAGAGTGAGCAGGGGAAAGGTATAACTGTAAATAAAGTGTTGTGATGACGTGGAAATTGTGGGGTCCACTTTTTGATTCCTTAAAATGGATTTTGGGATTTTGGGCCCCACCTATGCTGACTCATAGATGTTGTTCTTTGTTGACTTTTTTTGAAGTTTTTCTTATTCAATCTTCGTTATTAGTATTGGAGTTTGGCTAATTCTCGTATTGGAGTTTGGCTAATTCAGACTTGAACTTTAAAGAAGGTTTTTTTTTGCTCGACGTTTGTTATTCGTGTTGGAGTTTGGCTAGTTCAGACTTACGTTTTAGTAGAATCACTTTTGTGATGTGGAATTATGTTGACTCGATATTCGTTAATCGTGTTGTCTATTCGTAACGTGGAGGATTTGTGGGGTCCATTATCTGATTTCTTAAAAAAAAAATATATATTTTGGGCCAACTTATTGATTTTGTTCTTTATAGTGATTCTCTTTCGAAGGTTCTCCGTCAATGTTCGTTATTCATGTTGAATCATTTCAGGTGTCGCGTTTCTAATAAATGTAATTTCCAAGAACAATAACATAATCTTGTGTAATTTTGTAAGTAAAATCGAAAGAGGAAAAATAATATACACACAGACTTTACAGTTACTAAGATAGATAAAGAGACTATTTTCGAAATGAGCTAAGAAATGAAATTTTTATCGGGAAAGGTTTTTGGTTCAGTGTCTGTTACTCGTATTGAAGCTTGGTTGATTGATTCGCATATTGCGAGAATTATTTTTGAATGGCACACTTTCGATAGAGGTAATTCTCTCTAAGAACAATAACATAATCTATTGTAATTTTATAATTAAAATCGAACAAGGAATGATAGTATGTATGCAGGTCTTACGACTATCTAAAGGAAGGGTATGACTGTAAATAAATTGTAAATCAAGGGTAATAATACTAGAAATTGTTTTGTCTATTTGTGACGTGGCAATTGTGGGGTCCACCTTTTTATTTCTTAAAATGGAACATGGGGCCCACATATGCTGACCTATTGATCTTGCTCATTATAGTAAGCTGTCATTTCACATGCACATAGTGGATGTTGGATATTTATATTAAAAATTTTAATACCTTTAATTAAAGATCGAGAAATTTAAATCATCTCACCATAACTTACGTGCTTGTGATTTGCTATTTTTGTCACACTTTTAAGTCATTTGAACATGGAGTGAGTAATAACTTAAATTGTGGTAAAAGTAACATGCTTTTTCATAAGCAAGCAAAGTTTTAAATGTGATTATTTCGATAAAACAACAAAATTAGTCTTTCTTATTTGGGATTGGTTCAAATTAATCTTATAATTTTATTATAATAAAAATAATAATTTTTGGATCGTACGTTATAGAACTCTTTATGTTTCTCTTTACTTGTCATGTTTTGTTTTTTTTAGAGTTAAACTATATAAACATTGACCAATATTTTAGGATATATCTTTTTCATCATATCATTATGAGAGAAATTGTAACTTATAATATTTTTCATAAAATTTTCGAACAATATCATTGATATTAAATTATTCCAATTCGCTTTAGCTCTCGTAAAGCAAATTACAACAAGTAAAAAGAAAACCATGGGAGTATTATTTAAGAGGAAATGTCATGAGGTCAAACGAGGATTTCTTTCCATTAGTTCTAGCATTAGAGTTACCTGATACGTGTTGCTGGTATGTTAAAAGGTGTCAGATATCTCTATGACTTTAGTCTAGATGCTCAAAAACTAATCCTACGATCATTAAATCCAAAAAAAAGGGTTTGGGTGGGTGGGTGGGGAGAAGGGGGAAGGGGGTCAAGAAGTCAAAGGAGGATTCCTTTTCATTTGTCTTAGCATTGACGGACAGAATTACCTTATATGTGTTGCCGGTAACAGGTGACAGATATCTCGTGACTTTAGTTGTGATGCTCGAAAACTGATCCCACGATTATCAAATCCAAAAAAGAGGTATTACCTGATATGTGTTGCTGATAAAAGGTGACAGATATCTCGTGACTTTAATCGAGATGTTCGAAAATTGATACCGCAATTATCAAATCCAAAAAGGGGGTTTGAGGGTGTTGGGGGGGGGGGGGGGGGTTTCAAGATTCCTTTCTATTTGTGTTGCTGGTAAAAGGTGACATATATCTCGTAACTTTAATCGAGATACTCGAAAACTGATCCCACGATTATCAAATCCAAAAAGGGGGTATTACCTGATATGTGTTGCTGATAAGAGGTGACAGATATCTCGTGACTTTAGTTGAGATACTCGCAAATTGATACCACAATTATCAAATCCAAAAAAGGGGTTTGAGGGGGAGGGAGGGTCAAGATTTCTTTCTATTTGCCTTAGGATTGATGGACAGAGTTACCTGATATGCGTTGTTTGTAAAAGGTGACAAATATCTCGTAACTTTAGTCGAGATGCTCTAAAACTGATCCCCCGATTATCAAATCCAAAAAAGGGGTATTACCTGCTATGTGTTGCTGATAAGAGGTGAAAGATATCTCGTGACTTTAGTCGAGATGCTCAAAAATTGATACCACAATTATCAAATCCAAAAAGGGGGTTTGGAAGGAGGAGTCAAGATTCCTTTCCATTTGTCTTAGCATTGATGGACAGAGTTACCTGATATGCGTTGCTGGTAAAACGTGACAGATATCTCGTGACTTTAGTCGAGATGCTCGAAAACTGATCCCACGATTATCAAATCTAAAAAGGGGGTATTATCTAATATGTGTTGCTGATAAGAGGTGACAGATATCTTGTAACTTTAGCTAAGATGTTCGAAAACTGATACCACAATTGTCAAATCCAAAAAGGGGGTTTGGGGTAGGTGGGGGTAGGGCGAGGTTGGGTGGGGGTGGGGGTGGGGGCAAGAAACACAATATATGCTCATTTTCCTCCAACTTCACACATTCCCTACAAAAGTTCCCAAACACACACAAAAAAAACACAACCCAAACCAAACAAAAGCCACCTCTCTTTACACACAACAAATCAAGAAAAAACACACACACTACATCAAACTTTCCATGAATGAACCAACCCTTTCTCCATTCTCTCTACCTTAATCCAAAATCCAACAACACCCCATCACCTTCATTCCCTCCACCTCCACCATGTCCACAACACAATCAGAAAAACAAGCACTTTTCATTACATCATTAATCATCTTTTGGTACTCATCAAACATTGGTGTCCTTCTCCTTAACAAACTTTTACTTTCCAATTATGGCTTCTCCTTTCCAATCTTCCTTACCATGTGTCATATGTCTGCTTGTGCTGTTCTTAGCTATGTCTCCATTGTTTTCTTGAAAATTGTGCCTTATCAAAGGATCAAATCAAGATCACAACTTTTAAGAATTTCTACACTTAGTATTGTCTTTTGTGGTTCTGTTGTTGGTGGTAATATCTCTTTAAGGTATTTGCCTGTTTCATTCAATCAAGCTGTAGGTGCTACAACACCATTTTTCACTGCATTGTTTGCCTATCTTATAACTATGAAGAGGGAAGCTTGGCTTACTTATGGTTGTCTTGTTCCTGTGGTTACTGGTGTTGTCATTGCAAGTGGGGTATGTTTTACAAATTTCTGATTTTTAATTCTTGATTTATATATATATGTTTTTTAATCTTTTTCTTGGATCAAGTTTTAATCTTTGTGTTAGTTTTGTGCTTTCTTGATTTGATATGTTTGTGATTTAGCTTTTTGGAATCATGAGAAATCTATAGTTGTTTAACATTTGGAAAAATAAAAAATAGATTGATGGTTAACTTTTGCTTGTATAAACTTGCCTTCTTTTTTGTTTTGGTGTTCGGTACCAACATTGAAACGCACACACATATAGGACTAATTGGGATTCGTGCTGCATAAGGATTCGTTTCGTACTCAGGCTAGAACTCGAGACCTTGATTAAAGGTGGTAGTGTAAGTTTGTCAAACCTCTCATTATCTATGTTGATCGGACTCGTCAAAAATGTCAATAAGTACGTGTCGGATTCGCCAAAATTAGTGTATTTTTAAAGAATTCGACACTGGTGCAGCACCAAAAATGAAGAGTCCGCTCAACTTATCTCATTATAAGAGGTAAGCTTGGAATACCTATGGTTGTCGTGTTCCTATGGTTGTTGGTGTTGTCATTGCAAGTGGGGTGTGTTTACAAATTTTTGATCTTTGTAAACAGCCTCTGGCAGAAATGCAAGTTAAGGCTGTGTACAATACACCCTTGTGGTGGGGCCTTTCCCCGGACTCTGCGCATAACGGGAGCTTTAGTGCACCGAACTGCCTTTTTTTTCTAGATAACTTTTTAATTTTTGTCTTGGATCAAAGGTTGATCTTTGTGTCAGTATTTTTCTTTATTTGATTTGATATGTTTGTGATTTAGCTTTTGGGAGGAAGAGAAATTTAATTATGAGCTTTTTGAGATCTTGAGAAATCTAAAGGTGTTTTAACTTTTGTTAGTGTAAATTTGCTTCTTTTCTTTGTTTTCCACTCGGTGTCTGGTACCTGAATTGGAGCCCGAGTAATCCGAATTCGTGCTTTGTAAGACCCGTTTAAGGGGAGAAGCATTATTTACTAATAATTTTTGTTTACTCGGGATTTGAACCTGAGACCTTTGCCTAAGGGTGGTACTATGAATTTGCCAGACCTGTAATGAGCTTGGGAAGCTCGGATCCGGTTAACATCCGAACAACAATGAGCACTTCAACTACTAGTAAAAGGGGAGAAACTTGACTTTGAGAAAGAAGGTGCTTCTTTCCACTTTATTAGTAAGTAAGCTTGTTTCAGCTCTCGTCAACAAAGGCGAAAGATCACTCCTAAAAACCAAGCTTTCAAGTACTTTGCTTTGGATATGGTCAAGTGTTGATTCGATCTTCTAAGTCTACCTATCATGGGAGTCGAAAATTTTTCTACTGCTTTTATGAGTTAAAACTGTTCAGCTTTTTCTAATGGACTGACACAAGTATGTCGATTGATGGCAGGGCGAGCCAAATTTCCATCTTTATGGATTCATTATGTGTATAGGTGCAACTGCTGCTCGGGCTTTTAAGTCCGTTCTTCAGGGCGTTTTGCTTTCCTCCGAAGGGTATGTTTTTTGGTTTTCTGAACATCGATGTCAATTCTGCTATTTGGAATAGAATTACAACGATAAGAGGCAGTGTACGATGACAGGTTGCGTTCATTTTCCTTCTCGTATATGTCATTTCTTTGTTTCAGCACTGCGCGTTCTTTTGTGTTCCTATTGGGGTTTACTTTAGCTTCTTCAAGTTGTGTCATTTCTTGTTTTAATTGTGAACTTATGCGTTGGCTAAAGATGGTACCGTAGAGCGCCTAGGGTGTAGCTCTTGCGGTATGAGTTCGGTGTGTGGTGCATAATGTATATTAAGTAAAGCGCGCGTCACATGTTAGAGCCCTGCCGTAGAAATAAGCCTGGCATTTATCCACCAATTTGCCATCTATGTTGCTCGGACTCTTCAAAAGTGTTGCCGCACTCGTGTCAGATTCGCCAAATGCACTACTTTTGGAGTATTGGACACGCACCTATCGACACTTTTTGAGAGTCCGAGCAACATATACTTTTTACGAGCTCTTTCTAACCTGCCGTCTCTTTTCAGGGAAAGGTTGAACTCCATGAATCTCCTTCTTTACATGTCGCCAATTGCCGTTCTAGTTTTATTGCCGGTGACACTCGTAATGGAACCCAATGTGATAGATGTCACCGCGACACTTGCAACGGAACATAGATACCTCGGTCTACTTATTTTGGTCAATTCTGCAATGGCATATGGAGCCAATTTGTTGAACTTTTTGGTGACTAGGCATACCAGTGCATTGACACTTCAGGTTTTACTCTCTACTTCTGCTCCTCCTCGTTCGTTCTGTAAACGATACAACGTTTTTCAATGCTAAACAGACACACAGAACGATGTTGCTCGGATTCTACAACAATGTTGTTGAGTCCCTGCCGGATCTTCCAAAACTGCCCTACTTTTGGAGGATCCGGCACAGCATTTCTGAAGAGTCCAACATATATGACAAATGTATACGACACACCAAAATGTACTTGCTCTGTTTTAATTTTGTCAAACAACAGCTGCTTCGGATTGTTTGTTTCCGTGGGCTGAGGTTCTATTGGAAACAGTTTCTCTACCTCCAAGGTAGGGGTAAGGGCTGGGCACGCTCTACCTCCCTGGATCCTACCGATTTCACATCATTTTATCGTGGTATCTATTTCTTTTGACTCGGTTCTAAACATCTTCGTATTCTGTCCAACTTCTGTAGGTTCTAGGAAACGCAAAAGGTGCTGTGGCTGTTGTTATATCGATTCTTATTTTCCGAAACCCTGTAACTTTCATTGGAATCGCGGGCTATACAATTACCGTGATGGGTGTTGTTGCTTACGGAGAAGCCAAAAGAAGATACAAATAGAGGTTGTAGGTTTATCTCCGATGAAGGCTTAGACAGACATATTTTAGACTCAACACAAACGGGATTTCACAGCTACGTTGTAGGTTGTAGCACATAGATAGAGAGGAAACCGAAAATTAGCAGCTGATAAAAATCGTTGCTTTAGACAATGCATATGTAGAAAGCCTATTTCAATTGTTCTTGTTCATCAGATGTATTCATGTATTCGATTCTGATGTTGTTACGTTAAAGTAATTCGATGTCTTGTTCGATATCTTTTTGTATTTGTATTTGTACTATGTTCCATTGATGATAAGATTGCTAGGCCTGCATTTGTTCTTTAAATGGTTTGTACTATGTTCCATTGATGATAACAAATGGTTTGTACTATGTTCCATTGATGATAAGATTGCTAGGCCTGCATTTGTTCTTTAAATGGTTGAAGTAACTTTGATGAGGATGTTTTGACATACTAACTAATTTTTAGGATGTAATAATACCTATTAACACTTGGTATTTTCATAATCGAGAAGTTTCTGAAAGTCAGTGCGTACATATCCATCCTTCTCTACTCAAACATCAGGATTTTGTATGTAGCATTAGTTCGAACATGTGAAGCGCGCTTAATCCACATAAATCACACGTTCTCGCAAACTTTATTCTTTGTGGGGGTACAAAAGCCTTTTCATTTCTTTTTAAAAAAGGAAAAGTCTTAAACTCTACAAGAATTTAATGGTGGTTGCGATATTTTAATCAGAGATCTCGGATTTGAGTTATGGTAATGAATAACATGAGCGTTTTACTCCTCCTGTAAGCCTTTTTAATGCAAATCCACGTTAATTGTTCCAATAACACCAAATATCATATGGAACGAAGTTTCGATAGAGAGCACTTTCCCCTTTTTTAACATAACGCAATGTGAAGCTAGATTAGTTAGGCCAGGTGGCGCCAGACATCGGTTTGTTAAAAGACAATGTCCACTTGCAATTTTCCAATATGGGGTTTAGCCAAAACGAACATCTATAGGTAAACGAGGGTAATGCATTGCAATCACATTTGAATCTCAAGTTGTTCAAGACTTGGGAATGGATAAAATACCGATAGGGAGTACTTTCCTCTATACGAGATACCGAATAATTAAACCAAAAGGAAAAAGAACCTCAAAGTGGAATATATGTATTAGAGAAAGCTTGGAAATGAACAATGAACAAGGAAAACAAAAGTATAAATCAAGCAATAATTTGTGAAAGACCAGAGAAAAAGATCAACCAACACAAGTTCTCACAGTAAGCCAAAGGGAATTATGGGGTTGGGACATTGCAAAAGTTTCAAAATCTGGTCTTCTTGGGAATCAAACAAGTTATGAAGTCCCAAACACTTTTCAAAAGCACCTGTTCACAAAGAGAAACGACAATCGACGAAGAAATTTCAAGTGTAACTTCAAGGTTAGATGGTGAAATTAGCTGTTGTTTAGTTTTTATTTTGTATGTTCTCTCCATTTGTTTTGTTTTGTTTTGTTTTGTTTTGTTTTTGTTTTCCTTCTTACCTCAAAAAGACTCGTGGGATTCGAAAATGGACAAAGCAAAGCATCTTTTTGCAAGCTTGTGTATTTGATTACCTCACTCATTATGCAAGTTCTGGGCCACTTGGGAGCAGATCGTAACCATTGTGGTGCTTAGAGGTCTCCTTCTTCTCGACAGGGATCAACTTCAAAATAACAGCAACGATCAAGCTTGCAGCGCCGATTAAGACACTGATCAGCCATAGTTGCCAGTTAAGCGGTGTAGTGCTGGCAAAAGTGCCTAAGAACTCGACGATGATAACTTGGAAACCAACTGTAGCAACCACGACGCCTATGAAAATCCAGCTGCTAAAAATGCCACGGAAAATGTTTATCTTTTCCATGTCACGGCTGTTTATTTCATTGAAGACCTGTGTGGAACCACCAACCAAAAAAGCGCCAACTGGTTAGTTTATGCAAATCCAACTTAAATAATGCTCCGTTCAGTTAGATGAATCTACAGATGAACCAAAAAGGACTGTGACAGTCGACACGTACATAGTGTTGCGTACAAGACAAAAGCTGGCTTGCCGGGATAATAAACTGAATTTAGAAGGCATACCTGACAAAACACGAAGGTGTTGAAAATGAAAGTATTCAGAACCCTTTTAGAATCTGGACCTTCAAGTCCCAAAATCTGCTTCCCGGCAAAGTTAAAGACTAAGAGTATAGCCAGCTGGTAGATACTGTGTCCGATTATATTTCTCCACATTGTCTTTGTAATGAAACTCACATCCCTTCCAACAGGAGGCCTATTCATTAGTCCATCATGAGGTGGTTCAGTAGCCAGTGCCAGTGCACCTAGTGTATCCATGATAAGGTTGACCCAAAGAAGCTGAACGGCCGTAAGAGGAGCAGATCCTGAAAGTTGTTGCAGTAGATCGGTATCATCAGAGTCTAATAATCCTATTGTTATCACGATTACTGCATTCTTAATTGAATGAACTCAATCAAACTATGATACCTGAGGCACATGCAGAAATAAAATTGATCATCAGAGCCACAACATTGACAGTCAACTGAAATTGCACAAATTTTTGAATGTTTATATATACAGAACGGCCCCATTTAGCCACATTCACAATTGTGCTAAAGTTGTCATCAAGCACTATAATATCAGCACTTTCTTTCGCAACCTGTAATGTCGTTTGATGAAAAAAAAGAGTGAAGATTAGAAACAGCTTAAAAACGCAACATCTACCAAGTACAAATCTAGGTAAGATCTAACAAATACATAACTTTTGAATAGCTCAAACTGGAGCTGAATGGATATTATGTTTACAAAGAAGTAAAGATATTGAAAAGAAAGATGAAAAAAGAATGTTCATGCGGGCAACTTCAACCACTGGTGATGTGTCCCAAATATTTGATATAACCTATAGCAAAGACTGCATAGTAAGAAAATTTTGATCACATACGAGAACTGAAAAGACCAAAAAAACTGCCAATTGGTGCCTGCAAGAAGAAAATGGTATATATGACCATATCAACTCAGAGCAGGAGCAAATTTACAAACCTCTGTTCCTGCTATACCCATAGCAAGTCCAATATCTGACTCGTGCAAGGCAGGTGCATCATTTGTGCCATCACCAGTAACTGCAACAACTTCTTTAAACATGCCTCTCAAATTCTTTACCAGCACGTGCTTGTCAGTAGGAGATGATCGAGCCATAACCTGCATTCAATATATAGACGTTTTCAGCAAAATGTATTTAAGCAAAAAGGATCTAGAAGGATGCTTTAAAGCAATCAAATGGACACCTGAATTCTAGGAAGTATTTGCCTCATTTCATCAGGACTTTTGTTGCGGAATTCGGGGCCTTCAATGGCCAAACCATCATCAGTTAGTATACCACATTCCTTAGCAATGGCTTTGGCTGTATGAATATTGTCCCCTGTGACCATCCTTACGGTAATTCCAGCAGCTAAACAAGATTTAACTGCCTCTTTAACTCCAGAGCGAACTGGATCCTTGATTCCTACTACTGCAACCAATGTATAGCCACTTTCAGGAATGTTATTTTCTTGATAACCATTTTCAATGTCCTTGAAAGCCAAGCAAAGAGTACGCAAGGCTTCATCAGCAAACTCATTAATGATATTCGTGATGTTTGTAACCTGTTCTTCTGACATATCAACAATTTCACCATTAGAATCTATAAACCTGTCACACATTTTTAAGACTATCTCAGATGCACCCTTGCAGAAAGCACGGGTGTTGCTATCAGGAAGAGCAACAAGCACCGACATTCTTTTCTTTGCTGAATTGAAAGGTTCAACCTTCAGCAATTTACAATCCTTTTTTTTTTCATCAATATCACCAAGAAGTAATCCGTAATCTAATATTGCAGATTCTGTGGGTGAACCAAGAACAGAGCTCTTTCCATCCTTTTCTTTAACCACCTCAGCTGCTGTATTATGAAATATTGCCTGCAATAGAAAGTCCCGTGCAGTATCTGATAAATCTGTCATTGCATCTGCACCTCCACCACCTTCTACCTTTTTAGCCTTTTCACAAATCCATATTTTATCTACTACCATACGGTTTGTTGTTAGTGTTCCTGTCTTATCAGTGCAGATGCAAGTAGCTGAACCCATTGTCTCACAAGCAGAAAGATGCCTCACCAATGCTTTACTGTCCATTAACTTTTTCATTGCAAATGCAAGGCTTAATGTGACAGCTAGAGGTAGTCCTTCGGGAACTGCAACAACGATTATAGTTACAGCTGTGGCAAAGTAATTTAGAAGAGTTAATGCATCACTGGAAGACCAACTAGTGAATTTATGGTGAGTAGCTTTATTCACCATAAATCTGACTATTAACACAAGAAATGTCACCACGGCAAATCCAAGTCCTATCTTTCCAATAATAGTGGCAACACCATTCAGTTTAACTTGCAGAGGAGTCTCGTCTTCTCCTCCCTCGCTAAGAGTTTCCATCAGCTTACCCCATTCAGTTCTCATACCAACAGTCGTCACTAGCATCTTAGCTGAACCGTCTTGTACTTTGGTTCCTGATAGAAGAAAAGGTCTTTTTTCAGATATGCTTACTGGTACACTCTCACCAGACAAGCTCGATTGGTCAATTAGCAAGCAATATCCTGATATGAATATTCCATCAGCTGGAACCAGATCTCCAATAGATAAGTGAACTACATCACCAACCACCAAGTCATAAATGGAAACCTTCTGCCTTGAACCATCTCTTGTGACCTGGATAGATATCTTTTTCTTCTCCTTATCCAAATCTCTGAACTGCAACGACTGCCTATAGTCACTAATTGCAGTAACCATGACTACCAATACTATACTGAGTAGAATTCCTAAACCGTCATATGTTCCTTTAGGCCACCCTTCAGTAGCAAGTCCCACGCCAATCGAAACAACAGCACAAACTATCAGGATGACGAGAGTTAAATCATGCAGAGCCTCCCACACAAATGTCCAAAAACTTCTAAATGGTTTCTCGGTAAATTTGTTTGATCCATATATATTTTGTCTGACAGGTACATCACTCGATTTGACTCCTTCATTTGGTGAGACTCTCAACTTACCTGCAAGCCCTTCAACACCTCCAAGTTTCTTTAGGGTTTTTATATCATAGGAACCGACTATAGATGCAAGTTTATCTGGGTTAATTCCAAAACCAGCTTCTCGAGCTTCTTCCGGCAAGTCTTTTGCCAGTTCAGCCCCTATATCATCACTGGTCTGTTCGGATGACCTGCCATGATCACCAGCTGTAAAGAAATATAAAATGAAATGAGAGAAAGAAGAAAGAAGCTGGCAGACATATATGTTTTAATGAGAAAAAAAAAAACTCGAGATTGGCGCAAACTATACCATCAATGAACTTGAGTGCTGCCATATAAGCCATGAAACCAACTCGAATCTTATCCTGGAAATTGCATGTGGTAAAAGTGTAGCTTGACTCAGCATACAAGAATAGAGAAGTTAAATTAGACAGCAGCACAGTCCTCTACAGTACAAACATACGGTTAACAAAATCAATAACCGCACCAATGTTCTTCGGTTATATACTAGCTCCATGACGGGACAACATAACCAAAAGCAGGTAGAGAAGCGGAAGACCTAAACCTAGTATTGTCACAAGATACCTCTGATTGGGAAACTCAACTGCAGTATTTGAGCAGCAAAATGGTTCGGGTTCTCACTTTCTAGAATTAACTAAATGATGATTCAACTTACTCTCTTTTAAAATTCCAGATATTTGAGATTGAGTTAAAACAATATATACAGGTGATAAGAAAAATAACTAAGTGACAACTATTGCTAGTGTCATAGACTATGCACAATGCCAAAAATCACTAGATATTATTTAACAGATAGCTTTGTAAATGGAGAGAAGTGATTAAATGTGACTTGGAGCAGTTCCAGCTGACTAAGGACATGACCCTGGATAGGAAGCTATGGAGGACTAGCATTAGGATAGAGGGCTAAGGGTGTGAATGAGTCGCAGTAAGTATTTAGGTTGAACTTGGTGTCCTGTGTTTGGCAATGTACAATATGTTTGTGGATGTCGTACATATGTTATTTTATCATGTTCTATGCTTTTGTTGCTCTTTCATACTGTCTTTTGTCTTGAGCCGAGGGTCTATCGGAAACAGCCTCTCGACCTCTTTAGAGGTAGTGGTATGGACTGCGTACACTCTAACCCCAGACCCCACTATGTGGGAGTATACTGGGTTTGTTGTTGTTGTTGTTTGTTGTTTTATAGCTTTGTAAATGAACACGGCATAAGTGACAACTAGATAACTAACACAATATAAGACTGAATGACTAGATACAATGCTTCTTGAAGTGGCAAATCAAAAGTTTACTACAAAATAACTATAGCAGCCTGATAGTTGAAGCATTGCAGATAACAAAGTCAAAGTCACTAGCATAAGTTTATACTGTGGGTGAGGGAAGAAAAACAGTGTCTTTCAGTGAGCAGACTGCCTGAGGGGTCTGGTTTTTTCCAGCACAGGAGTATCTCAACGAACTGAAACAGCAACTTATATAGAAAACTCAGCTATATAGGGAAAACCACCTAGAGTGAATATTTCTTCTTTTTCCTCTCTTTCGATTCTTTCCAGGTAAAGAGACTTTTTTTTAGTTGTGTTGTGCTGATTATAAACATTACTGTGACGAGCATAATTATTTAATTCCCTTGGTTTGTAAAGACAACATGCCAACCCTGTTGTTTTGCTGTCTCGTTGAAATATAGCGTTCTGGCTTTGACTGCAAAGGTTTTGTATATTTTACAAAAAGCATAAACGTTAATAGATAATAACATGTATGTCGTGGAGCTACTATCCACGATATCTTCACCTACTTACAGTTTTGCTCACGGCTAAACCAGTAGTACCCTCGAAAAAATGAAAAAGAAACCCCCACTCCAGGAGGAGTCCGCTTATTATTTTAGACTAAACACGAAGACAAAAGTTTTTTTTTTCATGCTTTAAGCATTCTCTTAAGGCATAGAATAGAAACAAGCAATTTTTAGCAAGATGTTTCTTCTTTCTTTGTGTTCTTGAACGGCTTTGGGACATTGATTTATTAATTAAGACAAAACCAAAGACTTCTCTAGGTACCATGGGATTAGATGGTCAAGAGGTAAACTAGTCCAGACAAGAAATATTGCACGCCTCAAAGACTACAATTTACAGTCACAGACAACAAGATTATTTATTTATACAAGAAGAGGGAATTTTTATAAGATAAGTACGAGAACTGGTATGGGAACTGACGTTCCATGTGATAACCAAGGCAAAACAATTCAGGGTGGGACAAACAAAAAAACTGCAGATGGGGTCAGACCAGCCTCTGGTGATTGATGACAAAAACCCAAAAGATATTTATCTATTTTGGTCACCTGTCTCCTTCTGTACGTCTCAGTACTATTTAAATCTGCTATAAGAAATGTCAATGTCACAAGGAAGTTTCATGGAAATTTCGCGGCTGACTATGTGTTTATTAAGCTATACCTTGGCCCTTTTGGGCTTTAGCATTACATCAACCACCAATTATTTGTCTTTAAGTCCTCAAGAAAGGTGATTATCATATAACTTAAGCATGTGCTTATGCACATAAAAACAAAGCTCTACCAGATATGAGACTTGGTCTGCTTTTCTCCATGCAAAATTGAAGTTCGGTAATATGGAACCACTGTCAGACAGAAGTTTCAAGGAAATTTCCCTGATGACCAAGTGTCCAGTAGCAAGACTTTCGCCTTGTGGCATTGCATATTATACACTATTACTAACCCAACCCTCACTCAAAGGTTCTTCAAAATCCTAGAGAAAATAATTACAAACATGACTTCTTTTGTACTCATCTGCTGAGCACTTTGTACTATTGCTATAGTAGTCTTTTAAGGGTCCAGTTTAGAAAGTACAAATACTCACCATACAATTGACAATGCCCTTCTATGTTTAGAAATGCGGCAAAACAGAAGTATGATCATGAAGGCACCTAAAAGATCTCAACTTTTGTAACTTATTAGAGACAGAACTTAACATTAGCCTATGACCATTTTTAAATGCAGATGGAGACATAAAAGGTCGATCACTATGGATGCTTGCTTAATTCCTAACTTAAAGAAGCACTTATCAAGCTAGTTTGCGCAGACTCTTCACCTTCCATGACGCACCCATACCAGATTCTCCAAAAAGACACTACTTTTGGAGAATCTAATAGGTACCCGTCCACTTTTTTGAAGAGTACGAATAACATAGTTGTCAGTAGAACATATTCTGCTGGCAAGTGGAAATTGACATATACATAAACACAAACCACAACCCAAAAATGGGCCCCCCAAAAATAGAAAAAAGAAATAAATTCACTTATCTTTTCACTGAACTAACGTGATTCTGTAAATTATCTAGATGGTCCCCATGGACAACCATTGCGTCATCCAATTTTGAGGCAGCTCACAACACCAGAAACAGTATTCAATATGGGTAGGTATAGATATTGTTAAAATACCATAGGGCTAGGATAACTTATTTTGGCTCTTAGACTACAATCTACAGCTGGTAGGGCCTCAGTTTCCTCTAAACATTCATTGCAAATAGTAATTGTAGCAGAAAATCTTTATAACGTCTCCATTAATAAAGCAATTAATAGTTTTTCAATTCAATAAAAATTAAATATGGCGTTTGACTAGCCGACCATTTGGTTAAAATAGTTGTATTATCAATTATACATCAGCTAGAAAATATATCTATAATAAAGCATTAAAAAAAAAAGATAACTCAGTGCACTAAAGTTTCCCCGATGCAAAGGTTCAAGAAGAGCTGGACCACATGAGTCTATTGTGTACAGCCTAACCCTGCATTTCTGATGGAGACTATTTCCACAACTTAAACCCATGACCTCCTGATCACATGACAACAACTTTATCAGTTACTTCAAGACTTTTCTAAACTCCATGGCTCCTTTCCTTATAATAAAATAAAGCATTAATTTTAAAAAATACACTGATTAGTTCATTATTCTAATGTTTACTCCATGGCTCCTTTCTTATAATTAAATAAAGCATTAATTTTTAAAAATACACAGATTAGTTCATTATTCTAATGTTTATAGTGACTGTTTGTAACTTCCCATAAATGTAATTTTTAGGAAGTCATAAATAATATTAGGAAAAGTTTAGACAAGATTTTGGAGGCTTTACAAATAGTTATGGGAATTAATTAAGACACCATGTGAGCTGTGGAGATGGATCTGGTAAAAAGACAGATCCAGAATTAAATATTTTTTCATAAATTTATATTCATATGCTTTATTTTACCACATGAATGATCCAATTTCTGTCTATATTTATTTGAACAATATGGTCCTCCATATTAACAGCAATTTGCAAGTGGAAAGATGGTCCATTAAAGAATCAAAAAAGAAAGGGCCAAGAATTTTTCTAACTTATTATCCCATCCAAAAAGTCAAACAAGAAAATGTCATTGGAGGAAAATGAAATATAATAGAGTATTAAACAAGGAAGTGCTAAAGCACCACTAATGACTTGGTGGATATCTTATGATCTTTAGCATATATTCCCACTCAATTTATTTATCGTAGAAAAAAGAGAACTTTTTTGACAAATAAAAGCTAACTTCTGACAAGGATATGTCATAAATCATAGATTTTTGGACACAGAAATGATGAAATTAATATAGAGAATGAGAGAATTCAACAGTTCCAGAACATTTTTTGATGTTTTGACATGTATTTTAGCACAAGGTGCCATACTTATTAAGCATGCATTGATGTTCTAGCACCAATATCTTTATTTATTCAATTAGCAATAAAAAGAAGACAGCCTCACGAACTAAAATTCCTGTTATAACTATATTCGATCTTATTCTGAATTTCTAAAACTCCCATTATAATCTATGTTGCTCGGACTACCCAAAATTGTTGTCGCGGCCGTGTCGGATTCTCCAAAATGCACTACTTTTGAAGTATCGGACGCGTACAAGTGTACATTTTTAAAGAGTTCGCGCAACATAAATTGTAATTGTACTCGGCCTTATCCTGCATTTCAGCGAGAGGTTATTTCCTCTTGTCACGGTTTGTTACGTCGACGCTCATTTAGTAAAATACAAAAGAAAATTTCAAAGGAAAAGTCATCCAAAGAATAAACAGCAGAAAGTTTCAAAAAGCGAAGATTTGTTTTCACATTTTCCAATGAAATGTACAAGTATTGAAGCACATTGTACCAAACTCATAAAGCATAACCTAATGTTCTAACAATTCTAATGGAAGTACTTTTTTCTCCATTAATGTACAACTATTTCAGCATAAAGTACAGGAATTAAAGCATGTAGTATCGCGCTAGCAACGAAAATCCAGCAATTCATCAAAGACGAAGACGATAATCAAAGTCGATTATTAGAATTGTTTTTTCGAGAGGTAATCAATTTCTCCAGTTATTTTCCAGCTGATTTTCTCTTCAGATGAAATGTACAACTATTAAAGCACATCGTACCGTACTTCTAAGGCTCCATACTACAGTTAACACTTGGAGGAATACTAAAGGATTTAACATTTCCAGCGTCTCCTTCAAATGTTCTTCCATTAAATTTTCAGAACGAGACTTCAAAGTCGAAAAAAGGAGTAGAAAAATGTTCAAAAATTTGCAAATCTTCGTAACTTTTCACACTATTTTATTAATGATTTCTCCTTTTCCAGCTCATTTTCCAACGTATTTTCACAGAAAACAAAAAGTATATGAACAATAAACAAAAGAAGCTAAATAATCAAATAGTAAATCTTCTTCATTTTTTCCTTTTCCTGCTCATTTTCCACCATATTTTTCACATAAAAAGCAGAAACAACAATAGAAAAGAAAACGTCAGAATAACGCACTCGGGTTTTCTCCATGAGAAGCTAAACATCTGAGGGAGATAAACAATTACCAAAAAAAAAAGTAGAAAAAATATCCAAAAAACACTAAATCTTCTTCATTTTTCCTTTTTCCTGCTCATTTTCTCGCAATTTCCTATTCAATCTCACGCCTATTTTCACAGAAAACAAAAACAACAACAAAAAGAAGAAGAACGTATTTTCCTATTCATTTTCGTGCTCACTTTCACAGAAAACAAAACAGTGATGAACAAACACTACTAAAAATAGAAAAAAAAAGAAAACTCAAAACGTAGTAAATCTGTTCATTTTCCGCCCTATTTTCACATAAAACTAAAACAATAAGACGAAGAACAACAAAAACTACAAAAATCAACACAACGTACTCTGGTTTTCTCCATGAGATGCTTCGCCTCTTCCCTTTTTTCGAGATTCGGAGCATACCGGAACCTTCTCCGGCGATTCCTAACAAGTGAAACAGCATTTCTCCACCTTCTCTGTGCTTCTTCCGACGGATTTTTCGCCGGTAAATCAAACGTCTCCGGCTCCAATAAGCTCGCCATTATTATTAGTTAATTAATTAACAATCTAAATTTACTCCCTAGATTTATAGATCAATATACATAGTAGGGAAATAAAAGGAAAATATATTTTTCGGGATTTTATTATTGAACTAAAATTTAAATGGGAATTGGTCAATATATATATATATATATGAAAAAAATATATAGAAAGATTATGAAGGAGTGATAAGTAATTTGAGATTCTGGAGCTCTCAGTATAAATATGTTTTTTGAAGGAAGATTTTCAAGCAGAAATATAAATTAATCAGATCGGTAATTAGTAGTATATATATGAAAAAAGAGAAAGGGTATGGTGAATCGAATTATCGTACAGAGACAGTTTTGAAATTTGTAATGAGTAAATATAATAGAAAAATTATGACGGAGTGATAAGTAATATGAGATTTAGTGTTTGGATTTTCGTTATTGAAAGGATTTAATTTTAAAGAAAGATTTTCATACAGTATATATTAATTGGAATCTATAATGAATATATATGTGTAAAAAAATAAAATTAAAAAATTATGACGGAATGATAAATAATACTGCTATGAGGTTTTGGTTTTGGGATCGGTTTCTCGATATAGAGGTATTTTTTGATAGAGAGGATTTAATTCCTAAAGAAAGATTTTTGAGCAAGAATATAAAATTAATCAGAATTTATAATGAAAAAGATATATATACAATAAAGCATTTTGTTTATATCTTCTACTAAAAATAGAATTCATAACGCGTTAATTAAGGATGAAGTTGTGGAATTAGTCCTTGTAGTACAGTTGGATTGCTACTTTTGACCCTTCAATTTTGACTTTCTCCAAAATGGTGGGAAAAGGCTAGGACTATGCTAAAATATGGCGACTTTAATTTTATCATAAATAGTGTATGATATTTTAATGTTAATGATGATGTCGTATGTCGTATTGGGGTGGATGATGAAATTAGGTTTGGCTTGAGGTATTGTGCAATAAGAATGTATAAAATGTTTAGGGGTAAATTTTATTGAGTTATGATTCGATCAGGAGAGTATTGATTCATATCTAGAAGACAAATATAGCAGAGACGGAAATGTCGAGACGACTGAGTGGATTGAGCTCATTAGTTCCCCGTCTATCTTAACGATCGATCTCAACTCGGAAAGAAGAACTGGTATAAACACAAAACCATCTATTTTTGGCTCTATATTTTTTTCGAATAAAATGCTTAGTCAATTTTGTGCGTCTAACCACAAAGTCCTCTCTTCTTCTAATTTTTTGATCTTCCCATTCATTTCCTGTGTGCCCTCCCCCCGCGCACACACAACTCTTCTCATTTCATCAACGAATTCTCTATAAATACTAAGCGATGCACGATTAAGCATGCAATAATAATAAAGTGGAGCAACTTTCGTGGTGACACAAGATGAGGAAAGTGAAGTTGAAATGGTACATTCGTACGGACATATAAAGAGAAGGTCCAGGGATGTGCCAATAACGAGGTGTGAAGTGTTGACTATTGTGTGATTTAGAGGAGGTAGAGACAGCCAGAATAAAAACTGGCGATATGTGATTAGACAGAACATGTCACAGTTTCAACTTATGATAAAAAGTTAGTAATATTATTTAGTATCCACAAACTATCAAATGTGTTAGTTAATTTTTCTATATGTACTGTCATCAACGTAATTACTTAACTATTAGCAAAACACCTAAGAATAATCTTACAAAAAGGAGCATGTAATTATGTCTAATTAAAATATAAAAAGAAAAGAAAAGATTGAGGTTCAAGGATCTAATATTTTTGGAATTATTTTAAAAAGTTAAAAGATCTCATGATACTTTACTGAAAAGTTCCCATATCTTTTTACATTTTTTACAAGAATATTTTAATTGGTTCATGACATTTCTATAAAGTGTTCTTTAACTTTATAAGATGAGAAATAAATCACATGATTGTCATTTTTTATCTTTAATTAAAAGTTTTAGATTTGAGTGTATGAAAATTAAAGGATAATTTTATTGAGAGCGTCCTCTTCATAAATGAGTCACATAATTTAACCGCACATCTTTTAATTTAATCTCAGTTGATTATGTCATTTATTTTTCAATGCGCACAAATCAACACATAAAATATCGTAAAACTGAATAAATAGACACAAATGATCTACGTGAAATATTTCGTGACATACACACGTTCTACATGTCAAATCGCATGAGATTTGACACATAGAACGTGTGTCTACTTGTTCAATATCATAAAAATTTAATTGATTATTCATGACCGTACACACTAAAAAACAACAACATAGAAGTTAGCTGAGGCCAAACAAAATACATGTTCATATATATGTGCACTTTTCCCCTAAAATACTCAAAGTGAGAGTGAAGTACAATCCAATAGTCAAATATTCCTAATATAATTTCCCAAAAATAAAATGAAATATCATAATTATATCTCAAAGTAATAATATTGTCTATAATGATGTTAATAATAGAAAAAAAATAATCCAAATTAATCCTTGTACTATCCAAAAATAAAATTTTTGGTTCAACATTTCTCTTGTCTTTACTTTTTTGTCGATGAATAGGTAGAATTCTATCATTTTATGACAAATTAAACAAATACATATATTATAAAGATAGACTTAAATTTTTACGATGATTAAATTCGAAAGTCGTTGATAAAAAAAAGAAAAAGTGCAACTACATATTAGAATTGTATTGATACAATTGGATCTTCCTTTTTCTCTATTTATTATTATGTAAAAAAAAGGAAAATCTAAAAACTCAATTTATTCAAAATGGTAATTTGTCAAAATTTCTTTTCTACCAAAATGGATATATTTGGTAAAACAAACTTAAATATGAGTATATGAAGCTTGTGCCATGTTTGGTCGCTATTGTCAAGAAGTTGCGGGGTCGAGGGAGTCATTTTTCAAGTTAAACGGTCGAATTGCAGATTTTTTGCGACTTTCGATGGGTGATAGCGCACGGATTGAGGGTGGAATCGGGCTCCAAACATTTTTTTGGGCAAATCTTCTCGGAAGATTCCCCGACGGTTTGTTAAATGGATCGGGTTGCTTTGTGGAGTCGGGGGAGCCATTTCTCAAGTCAAATAGGCGTGAGATGACTGAACTTTTTTCGCGCTTAATCATAGATATCGAGTTTGATTTTTGAGAATGAAAAACTACATAGTGTTTAGTAGGGAGCGTACTTCTACTCCTTAATGGGCGTACTCAACACAAATCTAAATTAATCAAATCAGTAAGCATCATTCGCTTCTAGAAATGAAAAACTTCTTCGTAGGGCGCGTTCCACTAAGGAACCTATACGGTTCAAATCTGAATTGATCAAACCAGTGAATTGCATTAGCGCCTGGGCAAAGAGCGCTTTACTCCCTCACAACGATGAATATATCTTCATCGAAACTTTTTAGACGTTGTATATAAACAATACGCATAATAAAATACAACATACGAATGTCAACAAAAGGACATTGCTCGTCTAGTGATTTATTCATCCGTTCGCTTCTTTAAATGGTGATATGGCTTATGAAAAAAACGTTCTATTGCTCCATAAGTAAACTTACTCGATACGAATATGAATTAATCCGATACTAGTTAAAAAAAAAAGTATTAAAATATTTATCCGTGTTGTATTATTATTATAAAAAAAAAATTGAAACAAATTGTTTGATGTTGAAATGAAAATTCATTTTAATTTCCATATCAATTACTTCTTGACTATTGGTCATATTATTTTGTAATGTTATGCCCTGTTGCATCATTGAATTTGATAGAAAACATTTTTCTTCTACTTTTTCCCATGGAAATTTAATTAAATTGACTAACATGATGTCCATAGAAAAAGACATTTAGAGTGAAATTGCGAAAAACAAACACACTCTACATTTTTATTTTTTTATACCGTGGTGTCCGGACCAGTTTGCGTGAACAGAACACAATTTATTTCTCACTTTTATTTTGTTCGGTAGGGTGACGATACGAATGAACTTAAATGAAAATGTGCGAATTCATATAGCCGACCTTAACTTATCTGAGACTGAAGCATAGTTGTTGTAATACATAACTTCTAAGTTGCTCGGACTCTCCAAAAATGTTGTCGCACCTGTGTCGGATCCTTCAGAAATATGCTATTTTTTGAGGATCCGACACGCCTTAGTAGATATTTTTGAAGAATCCGAGCAACTTAGCAGAAGTAATCTCAAAACATCAAGTGCTCCCTTCTCTTTCAACAAAATAATGTATGATTACTCAACTTACATCATGCAAGTTGACACTCGTCGTTTAACTCAGATCTCTATTTCAGTACAACGAGAAAGGATTTACCTATGAATGAAACGTACAACGGGGACTTCCAATCATGTAGCTGGATACAAATAAGCCAGTTGAAGACGGGTAGAAACCAACGAAAATTGCAAGTAAACCTCAAAACATCAAGTGCTCCCTTCCTCTTTCAACAAAATAACTTGGGCCGTTTTTGATATAATTCCATCAAGAAAGTTGACGCTCGTCGTTTAACTCAGATCTCTATTTCAGTACAACGAGAAGGGAGTTACGTATGAATAAAACGTAAAACGGAGATTTCCAATCATGTAGCTGGGTACAAATACGTCAGTTGAAGACGAGTAGCCTTAATGTCACGAATTGAATCAAGTCAAGCATCTATATCTCCTGCATGGGGCGTTCATCGCGTGATTCACTTGGTGTTACAATAGCTTGCAGTTTGTGCAACCACTCGATGTATAGACCTTGTTCCTTTCTGTGTAGGTGGTGTAAGAGCGATTCCGCGAAGCTTTTGTTAATTCCTCTTGCTTCTAGATATTTGTGGAGCTCATCTTGAAGACCTTGATCTGACGATCTGAAAAAACTGAGAATGTTGCAAAATAAGCCAAGATGAATCGTTCTATTGGAGAAACAAAATCATCTCAAGAAACAACAACAACAACAACAACAACATATTCATTGAAATCCTACGAAGTGAGGTCTGGGGAGAAAGAGACGAGAAAGTTGCTAAACGGGAAGGAGAGCAAAAGAAAAGAGACATGGAAAACGTTGTTTTTCAAGAATGCTAAAATAGAGAATTGCCGCTAGCTCCTAGATTCGAGCAAATAGATACTATACGAAGCTTCTAGCCGAGAAGTTTATAGCAGTTTCTTTTCCACCCCCTGAGAAAGCGATTTCGAGTGTTTTATAAAGAACTCAGAAGGCTGATCTTCATGACTAGGTTGGTCGAGGCGGGACAATAAAAGGACACAAACAGCTCAAACTAGAGGCACAGATTTACCTTAAGACATTTTTTTTGTGTTCAAACGAAATGCTCAGATGACATACCGTCATGAATCAGGTGGTCAACATGGGCCAACATAAGAAAGTAAACCTTCTAATACTTATCGAGGATATGACCTTAGATAGGAGGAGGTTGTGGAGGATACGGATTAGGGTGGGAGTTTAGCAGGTAGAATAGCGTTGTTTCACTTATCTTTCCATACTAGTAATGGTAGTAGTACCCAGGGAGTTTCTTGTCCTTCGATGTCTGTTGTTTTATCGCACTTCAATTATTGTATTATTTGGTTGTAGTTGCGTTTCTCTTTTGGGAATGCTTCGACATGCTTTGTCTAGTATTTTGTCATGACTTCTTCACACACTTCTTTTTTAGCTAAGGGTTTATCGGAAACAACCTCTCTACCTCCCAAGGCAGAGGACTCAGGTCTGCGTACACTCTATCCTCCCTGACCTTGTGGGATTACACTAGAAATGTTTTTCGAATTTTAAGAAACTCAAACCGATACTTCCAAGTTCTTTCTCAAACTCCGAAACCTAAGAGGCAAGCATCCAACATTCTCCAGATTATTTTTCCTTGAGAGGCGAGGCACATTTCAACGATATAGTTGAGACATCACTCACCAATGTAGTAAAATCTACTCTTGGCCAAGAATACTCATACACACGCAGTGGTAATATACGTATTCTTATTCAGATTATGTTTCACATAAAATAATACTATTATGCTGGAATTATTTTCCCATATACTGAAAATCAGACGACCCACCAATGCATTGAGACTGAAACTCCTAGTGAACCTATGAGCCCAAAGCCTGAGCTTCCACTCCCCAAAATTCAAGAAAGCGCAGCCCGGTACACTAAAACTCCCGCTATGCACGGTCCTGGGTAGGGCGGAACCACAAGGGTTTATATCTTACTCCCCAAAAGGCAATGTTGTTCTAAGTTATTCCTCCGTTTCAATTTGTATGTCTTACTTTCATTTTTAGTCCGTCTCAAAAAGAATGTCTCTTTCCTTTACTGGCAACTCTTGAATTTCAACTTCCCGCGTGACTAATTTAAGACCTTAGAAGACGTTTTGGTACATTCGACATACCTTTAATTTAGGACCACAAGATTTAAAAATCTTCTTTAAAATCTGTGCCAAGTCAAAACGAGACAAACAAATTGAAACTGAGGGAGTACTTATAAATAAGATGAAACTACCTGGTCAAGGGACCTTTGCAGGCTGAAGAATCCAGGTCTGACGATGGAATGTAGTTCAAGTTTCGAATTTCAAAGTCGCAACCATCGCCAACTTGGGCAGTTGCCACACAATCAAACTGTAGCATGGATCTCATGCCAGGCTTCTTCACACCTACTTTCATGAAGGCTTCCCGGGGAAATTTGGTATTTTCGTTAGAGTTGACGACACTCAACAAAGCAGAAACAGCAACCTCCTCCCCTGACTCGCATCTCCTGCGTAAAACCACATCTTGGGATTGTGGTGAATCCCAGTCGACGACAAAATCTCCAAAGCTTCTACTTTCAGAACTCTGCTTTAATAAGAAAACGAAAGCAGAACTTAAAAAGTGCTCAGATTTCAAACTGTAAATTGCAGTTAATACTCATATCGCGGTGGATGAGATCATAATAGAAGTGATCTCAATATTTCAGTTTCAATAGACAGAGCCAATTTTGTATTTGAAAGGGAGAAAAGACAACGGAGAAACAGATGAAATAAAATTTGTATGAGACATCTGACGGAATGTAGCCATCATGACAAACATTTCTACCGCAAACTGAAATAATACCCTTTTTTGTCCCTCCGACAAAGGAGAACTTTTATATTTGGTTCGAGGAATGCCTTTGTCATACTCTAGACGACTTTGAGGAATACTTACAAGAGTCATCTTTATGATATTGGCTTTGGTTTCCTAGCGTTTAACTGCTCTTACCCCTACAATTTCGCTAGTTATTCATGATTGACAAAAATAGAAGCTATTACGCAACGATTCAACGGAATACTCTCTAGTTGGTGACAGAAAGGTTCACGTTGTCTTACCAGTAGGAAGTCAACAACATCAACAACGATGCCTCAATTCCAAACTAGTTAGGGTGAAACTAACCGGAACTCAGGTAAACGATTTTAAGATGGAGCTAAGTCGAGAGATCTAAAATATGAGCATACGACAATCGAGAACTCTACACGGTAGAAACCATGTATTCGGCTAGTAAACATTCTTAGTTGTTCAAAAGACAACTCTAAACCAGAACGAAAGAAAACACTCACATTTTGGTCAAATTTGGACATGATAATTAACTCAAGATGAAAAACGATTAGGAAAACAAAGAAGAGCTAGCTGAAATTACATATGATTAGCAACGAGCAGTTAACAAAGAAGTATTCTTTACAACAACATACACATATGAACAGCTAGTAACTGCAAGATTAGCTTCCGGCACCCAAATCCAAACCAGTAAAGAGAAAAACACCACAATGTCTATGAAAAATAACAACAAAATAGCTCCAAAATGATAGAATACTCTATAGTAGTAACACAAAAACAGCTATTACAATGTGCACCAAGGGTATGACGTAGTGGTCAATGCCAGTAAAGGCAAAAAAAAACACTAGGTGATTCTTCTTATCTGTCCTAGCCTCGATGGATAGAGTTAAGTTGTATCTCTTGCGGGTGGGAAGTGATAGGTATCCTGTGGATTTGGTCGAGGAGCCGCGAAAAAATACTCTATAGTAGTAACACAAAAACAACTATTACTATGTGCACCAAGGGGATGGCCTAGTGGTCAATATCCGCAGATGCAAAAAAAATACTAGGTGATTCTTCTTATCTGTCCTAGCCTCGGTGGATAGAGTTATGTTGAATCTCTTGCAAGTGGGAAGGGACAGGTATCTCGTGGATTTAGTCGAGGTGCGCGAAAGCTGGCCTAGACCCACTAACCCTTTTCACATAAACTTCATAAGATACCAAAAAATGAGTTTCAAAGAAAAGAACATGAAGATAATTTCCATCAAATGTACAAAATACCACGATTTGATGACCGTGGTGTCGGAGCTAGTTTCCCTGCACCTCAACTAAATCCACGGGATACCTGCCACCTCCCACCAGCAACATAGAACAAGAAATACCAAGAAAAAAAGGAGTTTTTTTTTCGATAACCATAGTGTCCGGACCAATTTTTGCCTAAACTGAATTCGCGGGATAATTGCCACCTCCCACCAACACCATTGGACAAAAAATACCAAGAAAAAAATGGAGCTCTATCTTTTTCTTTGATAACCGTAGTGTCCGGACCAGTTTTCGAGCACCTAGACTGAATTCAAGGGATACCTACCAGCTCCCACCGGCAACATTGCACAAAAAATATCAAGAAAAAAAAGAGCTTTTTTTTTTACCGAGAGTGTCTGGCCAGCTTTTGCGCACCTAGGCTGAATTCCCGGGACCTGTCACCTCCCACCTCCCACCGACAACATTGAACAAAAGATACCAAGAAAAAAAGGATTTTTTTTTTAATTATTACCCTAGTGTCTGGTCAGCTTTTGCGCACCTCGACTAAATCTATGGGATATGTGCCACCTCCCTCTCCCACCAACAACATTGAATAAAAAATACCAAGAAAAAGGAGCAATTTTATTTTTTTATAACCATAGTGTCCAGACTAGTTTTCGCGTAGCTAGACTGAATTCACGGGATACCTGCCACCTCCCACCAAGAAAAAAAAGGGGACCTTTTTCATTAGCGTGGTGTTCGGATCAGCTTTTGCGCACCTCGACTAAATTTACGAGATATGTGCCATCTCCCTCCCATCAGCAACAGAGGACAAAAAATACCCAAAAAAAGGAGTTTTTTTTTTATACAACCATGGTGTCTAGCCAGCTTTAACGCACCTCGACTAAATCTACGAGACCTACCACCTCCCTCCCATCAACAACAGTGGAGTGATGTTTAGCCAGCTTTAATGCACCCCGATTAAATCTACGAAATACCTGCCACCTCCATCCTATCAACAGCAATAGCCAAAAACACCAAGCAAAAAATGAAAATTTTGAGTAAAATTAGTGTTACCTGAAAAGTTTTAGTGGAAAGTTCATGATTGATTTCAGATTGCAAGATTTTGAGTAAATCAAAATCATGAATAGCTTTCTGAGCTTTCTGTAACACTGCTGTTACTTTCCTCATTCTTGTGAAAATCCCCCCACTGTAACAGCACAAAGTTCAAGCAATTTGAAGAAACTGGAAAATTGCAAAAAGTAGCCTATCCGAGTACACCTCTATTTAAGGGATAACACTTTGCAAATTTAGCTACTTTTGACATTATGTCATCCAACTTTTAATTTGCATAAGTAGCCACTTAAATTTATATAAAATTGAAATAGTATATAAGCCTTTCATGTGATATTTAAATGACAACCTCACATGAATTATCATGTAAAATATATGATATTTATTTATTTAATTTTATGTAAGTTTAAATATTTACAGTATTAGGGTGCCAAACTGAAGAGCATATTTATATATTATGTTATTCTTATTACTACCCTTATGGGACAAAGTGCTATTACTTATTGACCTTCGATAATTCTTCTCCGTTATTCGGATAAAGGATGGTAAAACGTATTTTTTTCGTCTCATTTTATATGATATACTATTCTTGTTACTCTGTCTAAAAAGAATATTCATCTTTTCTTATTTAGTAACTATTTAAAAATATTTTTTTTACTCTTGCTTAAACATAGTACTCCTAATTTTTTTTCTTTTCTCGAAAGGAAAATTTAGTAGTCCTTACTTATTTTCTAAATTATGTGCTCAGTTAAAAAGTAACACATAAAATGAAATGAAGAAATATCATTTTTTCAATATTTTTTAATAGGGCCAAAAACTATCCTGAACTAGGGTCTATCGAGAACAATCTTTTTATCTCGCCTCTAAGATAGTGGTACAGACTACTTATACTTATCCTCCCAAAAATCACTTGTGTGGTAATATACTAGATATGTTGTTGTTGTTAATGGGGCAAAAATTCAAGACCATCACATAAGTGGTCATTCTTGTAAATCATCCTCATAATTACTTGCACTATACCCGTTTGCGATCAATTACCATATTAAAAACTTGGGATCAATTACCCTCACCAGCAGTCTCCCCAGTAAGAGTTCGTCGCATGAGGCTTATACCTACTTTCATGTGTATAAAAAAAAAATTCAATTAACTTTCGACAATATCCTACGTTATTCAGACCAAGAAAGATAATGACGTGACCAAAGAGCAGTCCAGTGCACTAATACTTCCACTATGTGTAGCGTCCAGAGGCTTATTCCTCTTTTTATGGGTAGAAAAATTATTTCCAATTACCTTTCGACAATTCTCCTCCTTTATTTGAACCAGGAAAAATAAGACGTGACCAAAAGACAGTCTGGTGCACTAAAACTCCCGCTATATGCAGTGTTCGGGAAAGAACCACACCACAAGAGTGTTTGCTGGTGGCTGTTTTCAAGACTTGAACCCATGACCTCCCGATCACATGACATCAATTTTACCAATTACTCAGAGGCTCCTTTCAAATATAAGATGTGACCATCTTTTAAATAAATATTTTTTAGCAAGGGCCAAAAACTAAAAACCATCCCAATGTGGTCATTATTGTAAACAATACACATAATTACTTGCAGTGTACCCGCTTCCAGACAATCACACAAAAACTTTGCCGCTCAAAATTAGGGCTTTTTTGTTCTCTTCTTCTTCTTTCCCAAAGTTTCAGTAAGCAGAGTAGGAAGAAGAATGTCGAAGGACGTAGATATGAGTGGATGGAGTGAGCTTCTACATTCATCTTCGAAGCTTCTAGAACAAGCTGCTCCTTCTCCTCAGTTTCCTCCTCTTCAGGTGTGTTGAATTGTTGTTATTTTTTTATAGTTTTAATTGTTTAGAATATGAAGTTAATATTGTTTTTTTTTGTTTGATTTGGGTAAATGTAGAGGAATTTGGATCAATTAGAAGCATTAACGAAGAAATTGAAGGCTAAAACTTTAAGAACTGAAGCTCCTACTCAGTCTATTGCTGCTACCAGGTACTTCTTTTCTTTGTATGAAGTACATCAACCATGTAGTTTTTAAATCATACTCTATTTTCGTGTTTTTTTTTGCTAGAAGTGATATTTAGGGGGTGGGAGTGCGTCAGTAACAGTTGGTGATCGTTCTTTATTTGTGTTTGAATTTCTTGTTCGTAATGTTGAGTGATGACTATGGTTTCGGATAAATAGTTTTTAGTATTATCTTGTGGCTGTAGTATTATCCTGTGCCTAGTGGTGTTAGTTTATTTTGCATACTATACTAGTTTATATACATTTGTGTTTGTGTTTGTTATACTGCTATCGGTCCTAAGTCGGTAGTCTATCGGAAACAGCGTCTCGGCTTCACCTGTGGTAGTGATATGGTCTGCATACCGCTACCCTCCCCAGACCCCGCTATGTGGGAATACACTGGGTATATTGTTGTAGAAGTGATATTTGACTATGAATTTAAGCTATATTCATTTGCTGGAACAGGAGCTGTAGAGTAACTGGCAAAGTTGCTGTCATGTGACCAGGAGGTCACGGGTTAAAAGCCTTGGAAACAGCCTCTCGCAGAAATGCAAGGTAAGGCTACGTACGACACACCCTTGTGGTGGGATCCTTCCTTGGATCGTGCATGTAGCGAGAGACTTAGTGCACCAGACTGTCCTTTTATCCATTTGAGGTATTGCTACCGTCTGTGTTGCTCGTACTCTTTAAAAATGTCATAGGGTGCATGTCGGATTTTGGAGGATCTGACATCGGTGCGGCAACATTTTTGGAGAGTCCGAGCAACTTAGGTTACAGTGAAGTAGAAAGTTGTGGTACTTTTTATAAGTTTTTTTTTTGGATAACCGTGGTGTCCGGGCTAGCTTTTGTGCATATTGACTAAATCCACAGGATACTTACCACCTTCTACTAACAACAAATATCAGATATCCCATAGGTTGAGAACCTGAGGTCTCAAGTTCAAATCCTAATAGAGACAAAAAAAAAACACTAGGTGATTCTTCCCTTCTGTCATAGCCTTGGGGGACAGAGTTACCTTATATCTGTTGCTCGTGGGAGGTGGTAGGTATCGGGTATCCTGTGGATTTAGTCGAGTTGCGGGAAAGCTGGCCTGAACACCACAGTTATCCAAAAAAAACAGAAACTTTTGGAGTGTGGAAGCTTGTGTTTGACTAATCAATTTAAAAAGCACTTTTGTATATATTAGAGAATTATCTGTGCTTGGCGAATGCTTCAAAAAGTGTGCTTCTGGGTATAATTTTTAACTTCTAAATAACAGCTCCTTCTGCTTTCGAAGTACTCATGTTTTCCTAAAATACTGGGCCAACACACCTCATCTATCGAAAATAAACATTTTCTTTCAAAAATAAGCACTTTTGACTTCCCAGAAGCTTGGTCTAACAGGTTATTAGCTTCAGATATTGATTAAAACCTTATTTCTCTTCCTCTCTCCTTATTTCCCTTGTTTCAGTTTCCATACACAGGTTTTATTTCATACTCTCACTTGTTCGTTCAAAACATTTTATTTGTTTACTTACTATCTATTTGCATACGTTTTCAATAGATTAGGGGTAAGTGATTGGTATATGGAGACTAAGAACTAATGGAAATGTAGGTTGTGTAGTGTCTGATTGTTTGTGTCCTTTGCTTTGAAAGGCTACTAGCTCGTGAGGGCATCAATGCAGAGCAGCTTGCTCGTGATCTCAAGTCTTTTGAGTTAAAGGTAAAGCTCTCCTTCCCATTTAGAACTTTGCCAAGTCAGTTTTTTATTTTCGACAGTGCTCCACTTTGAGAGTATACAAATAGAATGGATGATTACATATGAATGGTTTTCAGGTAATGGATGAAAAATCAAAGGTTTGGTAGATGTTTATCCAACAACACCAAAGCGAGTATTTTATCTTACATTAAAGTGTTACTTTTAGTTGTGCCTATTGTTTGTGGTGTTTGTGCTAAAAAAGGGTTTCTCCTTTTCCATTTCTTGAATAAGAGAATCTAATGGATTATTTTTTCTGCTATTGATGCTCTAAATTTATTTGGTGAGGAATTGGGTTTGAAAAATCTCCCTGAAATTTTTATTATTGTACCTTTTGTTAATATTACATTCCTTTACTCCTTTCTCACCAGACGACATTTGAAGATGTTTTTCCTGCGGAGGCAACGACTGTTGAAGAGTATTTGCAACAGGTACGTTTATCTTTTAATGTGCAGACGACGTCTTTGTAAGTACTACTATTATCATGCATTTATTGTTATCATGTTATGTCATCTGGGTCTCTCATTCACATAATCTAGATGAAATATATGTCGTGTCAAGTCGATCTGTTCCTCTTCTTGGAGATTGATTATTGTAATATCCAACTGCATTAGCATATTTCATGTATTACTGTATTTTACTTCAAAGCGTAAAGGCTAATTGTTCTTGTTTTTTTTTTTAAAGTTTTTAAATTTTATTTTTTTATGTTGGGATGCTGCAAAACAGATCCGTGAAATGGCAATGGTCTCTGCAATGCAAGAAGCTCAGAAGGATAATCTAAAAAATTTCAATGATTACATGATGAAAGTTTTGGAGGTTAGTTTGCCCAACTGCTTTTCATGATGACGATCTTTTTGGTGAGAGTTCCCAACAACATTCTTTTTTTTTATCAAAAGAGTCAAAAATTAAAGCAGCGTGACACCTTTGTTATACCTGTTGGCCATCAATTACCCTTATTATATTTCTTTTCATCTTGATGTTGATAAGTTATCCTATTTGATTCTGTTGTTCTTTACCATGCTTATTTTAAAGTCGTGTTGACCTGTGGAACTAATTGTTACAGAACGACTGGAAGAATGAAAAAAGAGACTTCCTCCAGAGGATAAGCCGAATTTCAACCTTACCTAGGATAAATACCAGCGAATCAAGCCCTTTAGGTGGTCGACAAATAGCATCTTTGACATATAGCCCTCAGGTTTCATCTGGTCCATCTAGCGTGGAGCCTTTAGCATTAACAAATAGGCCCATCACTGAGAAAAAGGCTGCTGCATATGGAGAAGTTGTGAAGAATCTCACTAGCGCAAGAGAGCGTGGTTTACCCTTTAAAGTAAGTTCCATATGTTGGTTCTTCTCACGGCTTGATTCTTCCTTCCTTGATGCCAGTGTGATTTCTCTATTTACTGCGCTGATTATAGCTGTTACTGTTTCAAAAAGTAATTAGTGGACTAAAATGCCAGTTCATGCCTATAAAGAACATGAATGATACGACGTGAGGACTCAAAAGGGAATGCTGACGAAATACTTAAGACTCTAGGAATTCTATTCAGTCATCTAATCAAAGGTCAAAGGGGAAAATATTCATGAATTACTTATGTTGTATTTTTCTTGGACCAATAATAGTGTATTCGGAAAAAAAAGCATGCTAGAAGGACGGAAAACGCAGACAAAAGCTAAATACTATGATATGCAGGCTGCAATGTTATACTATACATGTCCTACTTCATATTATGCTATTCCTATTTGAGGAGTCAACTAGTTTTTTCAAACATTTCAAAGTACTTTCAAATATAGCAAATGTTATTTTGTGGTATTTATGTTATTTATTAATAGATTTATCTTACAACAACAACAACAAACCCAGTGTATTCCCACCTGGTGGGGTCTGGGGGGGGTAAGATGTACGCAGTTCATACCTCTACCTCTAAAGAAGTAGAAAGGCTGTTTCCGATAGACCCCCGGCTGAAGACACAAAACACCAGATACCACACAAATACAAATACAAAGTGAAGCACCGAACAAGGTTACAAGAGTACATGAGTACATAACATAACATCCATAACATAGATACGGCAGCCATACGTAGAAGAAAAAGAAAACAGAAGGAAAACAGAGGAAAGCACCCATATTCGTACCCCCAGCAAGTAATTCCCTACACTAGCGATCCGAACTGGCCCTAGTGCTCTGCCCTAATTTGCGTTCTCCAGACCTTCCTATCTAGGGTCATGTCCTCGGTGAGCTGTAACTGCACCATGTCCCGCCTAATCACCTCACCCCAGTACTTCTTCGGCCTACCCCTACCCCGCCTAAAACCATCCAACGCTAGCCTCTCACACCTACGAACTGGGGCATCCATGCCCCTCCTCTTCACATGTCCGAACCAGCTCAATCGGACTTCCCGCATCTTGCACTCCACTGGAGTCACACCAACCTTCTCCCTGATAATCTTATTCCGAACTCTATCCCCCCTAGTCAGCCCGCACATCCAGCGCAACATCCGCATCTCTGCCACCTTCATTTTTTGGATGTGGGAATTCTTAACTGGCCAACATTCCGCTCCATACAACATGGCCGGACGGACTACCACCCTGTAGAATTTGCCTTTAAGCTTGGGCGGCACCTTCTTATCACATAACACCCCCGACGCGAGCTTCCACTTCATCCAACTTGCCCCAATACGGTGCGAGACATCTTCGTCAATCTCCCCGTTACCCTGGATCACGGACCCAAGATACTTGAAACTATCCCTCTTACATACCACCTGTGAATCCAGCTTCACTACCACCTCATCCTCCAGCCTTACGTCATTAAACTTGCATTCCAAATACTCAGTCTTGCTTCTGCTCAACCTGAACCCTTTAGACTCAAGGGTTTGTCTCCACACCTCTAATTTATCATTCACACCCCCTCGAGTCTCGTCAATCAGAACTATATCGTCCGCAAAAAGCATACACCACGGCACCTCCCCTTGAATACGCCGCGTCAACACATCCATCACCAAAGCAAACAAAAAGGGACTAAGCGTAGATCCCTGATGCAATCCTGTCAAGACAGAGAAATGCTCTGAGTCTCCTCCCGCCGTCCTCACCTGAGTTTTTGCTCCCTCATACATGTCCTTAATTGCTCTGATATATGCCTGCGGGACTCCACTCACCTCCAAGCACCTCCAAAGCACCTCTCTGGGGACTTTGTCGTATGCCTTCTCCAGGTCGATAAACACCATGTGCAGGTCCTTCTTCCTTTCCCTATACTGTTCCACCAGCCTCCGTACCAGGTGAATTGCCTCCGTCGTCGAACGGCCAGGCATAAACCCAAACTGGTTTTCCGAAATAGACAATATCCGTCTCAGCCTCGCCTCGACCACTCTCTCCCAAATCTTCATAGAGTGACTCAGTAACTTAATCCCCCTATAGTTATTGCAACTCTGGATGTCCCCCTTATTCTTATAGAGAGGGATCATGGTACTCCACCTCCAAGCCTCGGGCATCTTTGCCGTCTTGAAGATTTCGTTGAACAATCCAGTCAACCACCTTACACCAACCTCTCCAACGAACTTCCAAAACTCCACCGGTATCTCATCCGGTCCCGTCGCCCTACCCCTTCGCATCCTGCGAGCAACCTCTCTAACCTCTTCTACCCTAAAACGTCTACAATAACTAAAATCCCGACACTCCTCTGAGTGCTCCAGTTCCCCTAGCTCAATAGCTCTATCCCCTTCGTCATTCAAGAGCCTATTAATAGATTTATCTTATTTGTTAAAAAAAAATTTAAGGAACTGATGTTCAAAAGATTTGATGCTTCAATTATTGTGCATCAAACTCCGACATTCTGTTTTGTGATAGAGGGAGTATATTTGTATTGCTGTTGGACGACCAAGCAATCCCTAACTTAAGAAAGTGTAATACTTGATGAGTTTAATTAAGAATTTACTCACATTATCCCTTTGTCTCCTTATTTAGTACCTTCCTCTTTGGTGTCCTTTTGTTGTTTCACTATGCTGATTTTATTGAGTTTGAATGGTCCTGTTAATTGCTTTAAAGAATTTTCATACTATCTCAGAATTTTGATTAATTAGTTGTGATTATTGTTAGCCTGCTACAGCTTTTAACTGTGCTCTCGAGAGTTTGGGGCTTAATGCATCTGGTGGGAAGTCAGTTGGTATTCAGAAGATCTGGCATCTAATGTCGGTATGGTGTCAAACTTGACGTTTGTATATCCTTGAATCTTGTTCTGTCAGTATTTTCTATCTGCAACTAGTTATCTATGTAATAAATTTGTAACAGGCTCTAATGGGTGAAGATTCAGCTGTCCAACATAATGTTTCAAAGAAAATGTCCTTAGTAATTGGAGCTAGACGCCACCTAGAATGGGGTCATGAGAAGTATATCATGGAGACTATTCAAGCCCATCCTGCTCAGGTAAATGAATTAGTGTATGTTGTCATCATTATATAAGCATTTCTATGATTTACCTTGTCACGCGCTCTATTCATCCGTTAAAACTCGTGTATGTGTTCAGTCTTTTTTTTTTTTGGGGGTGGGGTGGGGGTGGGGGGGGGATGCGGGAGAAGAGGTTTCTTTGTCTCGTCACCAATTTGATTTAATTGACATGGCTGATAGTTGATTGTGCTGCTGATCATTATAGGCTGCACTTGGTGGTGCTGTTGGTAATTTGCAGAGAATCCGCGCCTTTCTCAGGGTTAGTTGGCACTTGGATTCTTTATAAAATATCATTGTTAATCTGTAATCTTCACTTTAGAGAGCATCATATACCATTTTCCATATTATAGCTTTTTTGCCTATTGCTTTTCAGTTTCCATGATTGCATTTGCCTGATTGTTGTTCCTTATCTCAGATCCGTCTAAGGGACTATGGGGTACTTGATTTTGATGCGGCTGATGCCCGTAGACAGCCTCCTGTTGATACCACCTGGCAGCAGGTTTGAATGCTTTACTAAAATTACACAAATCATCAATATGCTTGCTTTTGCATTTCGGTGTGAACTATAATTTTAGATGTTTCCATTAATATTCTTTGATAGGTGATGTCTCAGTGACAATCATGGCTGTAGTTCAATCCATTCAATCATATGAGCAAGTTATGGCTCCAGCTCTGTTTGTTCTTATATTTAGGAATTGTCACTCATTGTGTGAATTTTGTCAGGTTGTGAATTCATTTAGTAACGTGTATAAAACTAGATCACCTCCTTGTGATTTGGAAAGAAAATGACCAGATCTGTATTTTTTATAAGCATATGTTGGGCTGTTCTGTTCTGGGTGGTTTGTCTTATGATCCTCCAAGATCTATGCGTTGTTTAAGATTTAAATTTCTGCTAACAATTTCTTGAATTAGCAAGGTTCCTTTCTTTTCTCTTATATTTTTTTACAACAGTTTTTGGTGGCTTATACTTATGCCATCATCTTAAATTTCATAATTGGTTTATTTATTTTGGAAACAGCCTCTCCACCTCCCCGAGGTAGTTTTAAGGTCTGCATACACTTTACCCTCCCTAGACCTCACTTATGGGGTTTTACTGGGTATGTTGTTGTTATTGGTTCCTTTATTTATTATACTTCTTGCTTTGATCCGCACAAAAAGTTTTTACAGTTTCTCTACTGTAATCTTGTGCTATTTTCATATGTGGGCCAACTTGATTTCTTGTTTAGATATTCATCATCTACTATGAATCTAGCAACAAGGTAGTAGCTTTTCTTTAATAACCCACCTGGACCAGCTTCCTTGCACCTTGACTAATTCTATTGGCTACCTTTTACTTCCACCAACACATATAGTAGTAGAAGAAAAGAAATACAAGTAGAAGGTATTGTTCTTGGTCATGACTTATTCTAATTTTCAAATGTGCATTCTTCCTGTGTTTACCCTGCTTTTTGCAACTGCTTGAACTTTTATGCACCTGTAATGTTACCTAGAAATGTGTAGCTCAAACTGATTTTGATTATTCCATCTTAAAATAGATTTACTTTTGCATGAGAACTGGCTACTACAATGAAGCAAGAGAGATTTCCCAACAGTGTCGCATGTCCCACCAGTTTGCTCCTCTGGTATGTGTTCTGTGGATTGCATATTTTATGTACATTATCTGTTCTCTTTCATTTCAACATTCTTTTCACAGCTTACAGAGTGGATTTCCACTGGAGGCCTGGTATCAGCAGAGATGGCGGCGGTTGCTTCAGAAGAATGTGAGAAGATGTTTAGGTTGGGTGATCGAGGAGGTCGACCCACGTATGATAAGAAAAAGTTGCTACTCTACACCATAATTTCTGGTTCTCGCAGGCAAATTGACAGATTTCTTCGAGAATTCCCTACACTTTTCTCTACTATAGAGGATTTCTTGTGGTTCCAATTATCTGCTGTACGTGAGTCTCCTGGGAGGTCTTCTGTTGTCCTAAATGAGGGGTTGGCACCTTACACTTTGGACGATTTGCAAGCTTACCTAAACAAGTTTGAGCCGTCACACTATACTAAGAATGGAAAGGATCCTTTGGTTTATCCATATGTTTTACTTTTAAGCATCCAGCTTCTTCCAGCCATCCTATATTTGTCCAAGGACATGGGTGCCGAGGCATATAATGTAGATGCTGTTCATATGGCTATAGTCTTAGCGGACTATGGTGTCCTCTCTGAAGGTACATGGGTCGGGCAGAAATTTGGGGTCATGGATGCCTTTGCTGAAGCCTCTAGCATAATTAGACAGTATGGATCATTGTACCTGCGTCATGGTGATCTATTAATGGCATTAGAGTACTATGTGCAAGCTGCAGCAGCAGTGGGTGGTGGGCAGTTGTCGTGGAGTGGACGTGGTAATATCGATCAGCAAAGGCAAAGGAGCTCAATGTTGAAACAACTTCTTACAGAGCTTTTGTCGCGGGATGGTGGTATTGATATTTTACTTGGTCCAAGGGGTACTGGAGAAGAAGGTCAACTTGGAAGGTTTTTGACTGATGAAAAGACAAGACAGCAATTTCTTCTTGAAGCTGCTCGGCAATATCAGGATGCAGGGCTGTATGACAAGGTAACCTTTTCTTTCTTCTTTTTACATAGTGACATAAATGAACTTGTTGCTCTAACTTGCGCAGCTCGACATAGACATACTAATCATCTTGAATTATTCCTTTCTTTATTCAATGACAGTACATGATCTCTATAGCATGAAATCTGTTTTGCGCTAGATTTGAAGTTTTTTCTTTTGAGCAATCATTGTGCTTAGTCAATAATGCTTGTCATCTACTTTGAGTTGGTCTATCAGTAGACAGACAAGTCTCCTTGTATTCTTCAATCATAACCATGGTGATCTCGAGCCATTGGCATATTCCCTTTAAGGATTCGTGTATATGTTGTAGTACTGTATCTTTTCATTTTTGTTGATAATGTAATAAATTTCATTAATGTATGCGCCTTGACATTTCAGTCCATAGAAATTCAGAAGAGAGTGGGGGCATTTTCAGCTGCATTGGACACAATAAACAAGTGCCTCTCTGATGCAATATGTGCCTTGGCACGTGGAAGGTTAGATGGTGAGAGCCGAACTTCTGGGCTCATTCTTTCCGGAAATGAGATCCTGGAGATGTTCAAATATTACCCCGAGATCAGGTAATATGCAGATTTGGCCTGTAAAACGTTATCTGCTGTGGTTATAAATAGTTTCTTGTAATAATGTTTCTGAATGCATCTCATTCATATTTGCAGTCCCCAAGAGAGAGAAAACGTGTTGGCGCAGCAAATCGTTCTAAGACAACTGGAGGCTGTGTTATCCATTCATAAGCTTGCAAGACTTGGAAATCACTTGGATGCTATAAAGGAAGTGGCGAAGCTCCCATTCCTTCCTTTGGATCCAAGGACTCCAGATTTCGCCACTGATTTCTTTCAAAATTTGTCTCATCACGTCCAAGCTTGTGTACCAGACCTCCTAAAAGTCGCGCTTCATTGTCTGGACAATGTTAGAGATACTGACGGGTCACTTCGTGCTTTAAGGGCCAAGGTAAGTTTCACAGTACAGATATTCATGTTCACTCTCTTTTAATTGTCTGTGGCTTTGCTCCTATTTAAGTCTTTATCATATATTAACCATAACATCTTGTATTAATTGATGTGATGAATTTGGTTCTGCAGATTGCAAACTTCCTTGCAAGCAATTTGAATCAGAATTGGCCTCGTGATTTGTACGACAAGGTTGCTCGCAGTTTGTGAAATTGAAGAATTGCAACCTGTCTCTGCCATTTTACTTTCGATGTTCAACATTGTACAAAGATAGTTGAACATTCAAAATCCGGACATCATCGATGTGTTTGATTAGTCGTTACATCTTAGAGATTTCGATTGGACCGAGTGATGTTGGTGTCCGCAATGGCCTTCTTCTTTTGATCTTAGATGCATAGTATTGACTCGCTTGGACCGAGTGTGTTGTCTTGTAGGTGTAGTCTACTACAGGATTTGAACACATGACATGTGCTCAACTTACGCATTGTGTGTTGCGCTCTTACTACCGGACCAAAGTGGTGTGTTTGGGTTGGGAGGTGGGGTGGGGGCATTTTCGTTTAGCAACCATTTCATTTTGAGTGAGTGGCTCAAGTACCTTCACGTCTTGAGCCGGGGGTCTATCGGAAATCACCTCTCCACTTCTTCGGAGGTAGTAGTATGGGCTACGTACATTTTATCTTCTCCAAACCCCACTAGGTGGGAATTCAAGGGGTATGTGTTTGGGTTTGGGTGGGGGATTGGGTGGGGTGGGATGGGGGGCATTTTCTTTTAGCAACCATTTCATGTTGAATGAGTGGCTCAAGTTTCATATACCAAACTAAGGTTGAAAAAAAAGATAAGGTGGTAAGGTAGTACCTCTCATCAACATCTTTTGCTAGGTGGGGCTTTCAATGAATAAAATAAACTTAGGGTGTGTTTGGTATGCACAAAAATATTTTTCTTTAATCTTTTTCATGTTTGATTGATTAAAAATAACTTCGCTCCGAAACAACTTTCTTAAACAATTCGAAAAAAGACTTCCCTAATGGAAGTAGGGAAAGAAAACTCATAAGCGACGTTCCAAGTTCATTGTTTCCTCTCAGCCATTCGTCTCTCTCATAGTGTTTCGTAACATATAAATGCTTTTAAAATAACATATTTTACTTACCTACCAAACAATATAAAATAAGAAATTCGTTTTCCAAAAAAAATATCTTCTAGAGAAACATCTTCCTCCAAACCAAACACAACCTTAATAATACCTATTCAATATTATAAAGATGCAATGCATTATTGAACTTGGAGAGCACTGCAATCAAAGTTGTCAAATATTATTTCTCTTCCCATTTGAATAAATTTCAATAATTATTCATATGATGCAACTTGCCATATTATACAAGTGAACATTTTTGTATAGTGACAAAAACAAAAAGCTGTCTATATTTTGTATTTATATATAAAACCCCCTTTCAATACATAGCTTTTATAGAACACCACAACTAACAACAATATACCGAGTGAAATCACACAAGTGAGTTCTGTCGAGGGTAGAGCGTATGTAGACCATACCTCGAGAGGCTGTTTCTGACAGACCATCGCTCGTCGCTCAATTTACTTTTATAGAACAGCACAACTAACGACATCATACCGAGTGAAATCCCACAAGTGAGCTCTGTGGAGGATAGAGTGTACGCAGAGGCTATTTCCGATAGACCATCGCTCGTCGCTGAGTTTACTTTTATAGAACACAACCAACAAAACATTCATGAGTTTACTTTCACTTCTTGTTTTCTCCATGGATAACATCAACAAGAAACCTGAAATCTTGAAAAACCAAGAAAATGAAGTTGTTATAGTAATGGTTCCATTTCCAGCACAAAGCCATCTGAATCAACTTCTTCAACTTTCCTGCATATTTAGCTCATCATCATACAATCTCCCTGTTTACTTTGTTGGCTCAGCTACTCATAATCATCAAGCTCGTGTTCGCGCCAACGCGTTAAATCCATCAGACATAGCCAAAATCCACTTCCATGACATCCCAACACCTGATTTTGACTCACCTGCACCTGATCCTAATGCATTCAGCAAATTTCCAGCTCAACTCATACCATCTTACAACGCCTGCACACTTCTTCGCGAGCCTATCGCTTTGTTGCTTGGTGAACTATCGACTAAATCAAGACGAGTTGTCGTTGTTCATGATGTTTTAATGTCCTATAATGTTCAGGATGTTTGTTCCTTGCATAATGCTGAGTCTTATGTATTTAACTGTGTTTCTGTTTTCTTTATGTATTGTAGTTTTGTATGTATACCTAATGGTTTGCCTATTCCACTTGATGAAGATTTAATTGAAAAAGTACCTAAACTTGAAGCTGATGCACCAGATGAGATCAATAAGATAGTGGATTTTCAACTTCAGTATAAGGATATTAGAGCTGGTGATTTATACAATTCAAACAAAGTACTTGAAGGTACTGTTACGGTTCGACTTGATTTTCTACCGTCATTAGAATTACCTTTCTCGATGGAAAATGTTTCGTATTTGGTTAAATCGAGTTTGAAGGGGAGCCTTGGAGTAACTGGTAAAGTTGTTGCCATGTGACCAGGAGGTGCAAGGTAAGGCTGCTTACAATACACCCTTGAGGTGGGGCCCGCGCATAGCGGTCGCTTTAGTGCACCGGGCTGCCCTTTTTAGTCTGTTCATATTAGAATTCGTAGTATTGTTCCTGTAGTTTCTTGATTTCTGCCACTATTTGTTGTTTCTTGTACTCGGTCAAGATAAGGCTGCGTACGATGCACCCTTGAGGTGGTGTCCGCGCATAGCGTTCGCTTTAGTGCACCGGGCTGCCCTTTTTAGTCTGTTCATATTAGAAGTTGTAGTATTGCTCCTGTATTTCTTGTCCTTTAACTTTTGTCGCTATTCGTTGTTTCGTGAACTCGGTTATTGCGTTGTTTCTGTTGTAGTTTCCGTTTTGTTACTATCTGCTATTTTTGTTATTATTTGTTGTTTCTCGTACTTCCATAAGTCCTTTTTGGGACAACTTTTGGACTGCGTTTTCTTGAGCCGGTGGTTTATTGTACACGACCTGTCTACCTCTGAGGTAGGGGTAAGGTCCTCGTACAATCTACCCTCCGCAGCCCCACTTTCATGACCGCGTACGATATAGTTTTCTTTGTCGTCTGATTTATCGCTATCATGGCATGACGCCCCGACTATTTCGTTCCAACAGGTGCTTCTCTTGATTTGATGGCAAAATTTGCAAGTACAGAAAACAAGAAGCAATGGGCAATCGGACCGATTTTGCCTACTAAACAAGATCATGTATCAGATAAGAGAAACAAGTGTTTAGATTGGCTTGATAACCAACCTCCACGATCAGTTATTTACGTATCTTTTGGATCATCAACTACATTCTCCGATAAAGAAGTCATGGAGCTCGCGATGGGATTAGAGCGAAGCAAACAGAAGTTTCTATGGGTGTTGAGAGAAGCCGATAGAGGAGATATCTTTACCGAGGAAGCTAGAAGATTTGAGTTGCCAGAAGGGTATGAAGAAAGGGCGAAAGGGGTCGGGTTAGTGGTCAGAGATTGGGCGCCACAACTTGAAATCTTGGCTCATCCGTCCACAGGGGGGTTCATGAGTCACTGCGGATGGAATTCTAGCATAGAGAGCATTACTATGGGGGTGCCTATAGCTGCTTGGCCTATGCACTCTGAGCAACCACTTAACGGTTTCTTTGTGACGGAAATCTTGAAAACAGGCTTGCTCGTTAGGGAGTGGGAGAAACGCGAGGAGCTTGTCAGTGCATCCACCATTGAGAATGCCGTGAGGAAGTTGATGGCATCAGAAGAAGGCGATGAGATTAGGAAAAGAGCAGAAGAACTGGGAGAAGCAGTGAGGCAGTCCAAGGAGAACGGGGGTGCTTCTCGATTGGAGTTAGATTCTTTTATCGCGCATATAACTAGATAAACTTGTATCAAAACTGTTTCGTAATAAATCTTTTGAGGGACATAGAAATGTAGGAATAAAGTCTTGTCGTAAAACAATCGAATACATGACATATGGATACAGCCAATTTAGCATATGCAAAAACAACTGCGAAATGTATACAGGATCATTAAGAGAGAACTAATTGAATCCATAAAATGTTTCAGATACTGATCAAAGAGATATAAACTAGTCTATCTTGTGATATGCGCGATAAAAGAATCTAACTCCATTCGAGAAGCACCCTCTTTTTCTGTTGACCGCCTTACTGCTACTCCCAATTCTTCTGCTCTTTTCCTAATCGCATCGCCCTCTTCAGATGCCATCAACTTCCTCACGACATTTTCAATGGTAGATGCACTCACCAGCTCCTCGCGTTTCTCCCACTCCCTCACAATCAGGCCTATTTTCAACATTTCCGTAACCAAGAAACCATTTATTGGTTGGTCAGAATGCATAGGCCAAGCAGCTATTGGCACTCCCATAGTAATGCTCTCTATACAAGAATTCCATCCGCAATGACTCATGAACCCGCCTGTGGACGAATGAGCCAAGATTTCTGCTTGTGGGGCCCATTCTCTGACCACTAATCCAGTCCCTTCCACTCTTTCCTCAAATCCTTCCGGCAACTCCATTTTTCTGGCTTCTCCGGTAAAGATATCACCTCTATCGGCATCTCTCAACACCCATAAAAACCTCTGTTTGCTCTGCTCTAATCCCATCGCGAGATCCTTGATTTCCCTATCGGAAAATGAGGTTGTTGTTCCGAAAGATAGATAAAGAACTGATCCTGGAGGCTGTTTATTCAGCCACTCCAAGCATACACCGTTTCTATTCGAGACACAATCTAGTTTAGTAGGCAACATTGGTCCAACCGCCCATTGTTTCTTCTTCTGTTTACTTGCTACTCGTGCAAGCAAATCAAGAAACTCGCCTTCGATTACTTTGCTTGTATTATGGATATCACCTGATCTAATATCCATAAATGGACTCTGAGAAGCTCCAAGATTCATGAGTTGATCTGTCATAGTTCCTTCAAGGGAAGGTAACTTTTTAAGCAATTCCTCGTCGAGCTGAACAGATATTCCCATCAACAAAGACATCATACAGTACAAAGTGAACACTGAAATGCAATTAAATATATATGATTCCGCGTTGTGCGAGGACGTAACATCCTGAACATTATAGGACATTAAACTGTCATGAACAACAACAACGCGTCTTGCTTTTGTGGAAATATCGCGTAAGAAAGAAGCAACGGACTCGCGAAGAAGCATAGAAGCATCCCATGATGGCTGAAGTTGTGATGGGAATTTGCTCAAGGCATTACAGTCAGGTGGTGGTGAGGCAAATTCACGAGTTGGGATGTCATGGAAGTGGATTTTTGCTATGTCTGATGGATTTAAGGCGTTGGCTCGAACTCGAGCTTGACGATTATGAGTAGCTGAGCCAACATAGTAGACAGGGAGATCATATGATGAGGAGATTAAACAGGCAAGTTGAAGAAGTTGATTGAGATGGCCTTGTGCTGGAAATGGAACCAGGACTATTGCTACTTCTTCTTGTTTTAAGTTGCTACACATGGAAGTCGAAAAATCGGAGTTTCTTACTTCTGTTCGATCCTCCCTATCTCCTCCTGATTGAACTTGTGTCATGGGAGTAGAAAAATCGGAATTTCGTACTCGTGTCTGATCTTCCATGTCTCCTGATTATCTTCCTGCAAAGTTGTTCTTGAAGGTAAATAGTCTCTCAGTTGCTTTATCTGTCAAGGTGACAATGACAAATAATAGTAACAAACAAAATGTGTATATCATTGTCATACAACTTGTTTTTATCTTTGTGAGAATAACATCCACTATATTATTTGAGTGGTGCAGTACAGTAATAGTCACTAACAACAGTATGTTTGTTGGAGTCTTTCTTGAAAGTTCACATCATAAGAGTTGGCTTCAACTAAATGAAAATAAGAAGCAAGTCTATCTTAACAGTTTCTTCAAAAAGGTTGACAGATTGTCCAAAATGCACTACTTTTAAAGTATTTAATATATATTTATTGATATTTTTAAATAGTTCAAGCAAGATATATAACCAAGATACAATAATTCAAAAATAATAGTAAAACTTCCAAGTGGCAGTATCAAAAAATTCAAAGCACATAATGATTTTAAACAAGCTTTACACTTGTCAATAATATAGCATTTGCATGAAGTCTTGAAGACAAGTGTCCTGACACTTGTCAAAATTTTACTTATTCATCTCCCTATAAATACTACTCCTCAATTTTACTGCAAAACACAATAAACAATTCCAATTACACTTTTTCATTACCTCACTAATTTCTTTGCCTTTTCCTCCTTTTATTTTGTTCTTTCTGACTTCTCATATTAAATAATTTTGTTAATTGGAAAGTGCTTTTTTATTAGGAAAACGCCTAGTACGACATATATATCACTCAAGTATAATGTCTTGCTATCAGAATTTACCAAACCATGAACTTGACAACTTGAAACAAGATCATGAAATAGCAATAGTCATGATTCCATTTCCAGCTCAAGGCCATCTCAATCAATTCCTTCAACTTGCCTGTTTAATCTCCTCTTCATATGATCTTCCTGTCTACTATGTTGCCTCAGCCACACATAACTGTCAAGCTCGGGTTCGAGCCAACGCCTTAAATCCATCAGACATAGCGAAAATTCGCTTCCACGACATTCCAACTCCTGAATTTGCATCACCTCCGCCTAACGTTGATGCCTCGAGCAAATTCCCATTGCATCATAAGCCATTATGGGATGCATCTTTGCTTCAGCGTGAGCCAATTGCTTCCTTTTTACGCTATATGTCCTCGAAATCAAGACGAACCGTCGTCGTTCATGATCCATTTATGTCCTTCCACGTTCAGGATGTTTCTTCCTTGCCCAATGCTGAATCCTATATATTTAATTGCATTTCAGCTTTCAATTTGTACAGTTGTATATGCTTCTTAAGTGGGAAGTCCGTCCAACTTGGAGAAGAATTGCTTAAAAAGCTACCGTCCCTTGAAGGAACAGCGCCGGATGAAGCCGGGAAATTTATAGCTCTTCACAGTCCGTATATGGATATTAGATCAGGTGATATCCATAATACGAGCAAAGTAATTGAAGGCGAGTTTGTCGATATGCTGGCACAAGTAGAAAGTAAGCAACAACGGGCAATTGGACCAATTCTGACTACTAAGGTTGGTCGTATCTCGAACAGGAATGATATATGTCTGGAGTGGCTGAGAAAACAACCTCCGAGATCAGTTCTTTATGTATCTTTTGGAACAACAAATACATTTTCCGATAGAGAAGTCACGGAGCTCGCGATGGGATTAGAACAAAGCAAGCAGAAGTTCCTATGGGTGTTGAGAGATGCCGATGGAGCAGATATCTTTAGAGGAAAAGCCAGAAGAGTTGAGGTGCCGGAAGGGTTTGAGGAAAGGATAAAAGAAGTAGGGTTAGTGGTAAGAGAATGGGCCCCACAATCCGAAATCTTGGCTCATTCTTCCACGGGCGGGTTCATGAGTCATTGTGGCTGGAATTCGTGCATAGAGAGTATTACGATGGGTCTTGGCCTATGCACGGCGACCAACCGAGGAATGGCTTCTTGGTGACGGAAGTTTTGAAAATAGGGCTGATTGTGAGGGAGTGGGAGAAACGGGAGGAGCTGGTGAGTGCATCCACTATTGAGAATGTCGCGAGGAAGTTGATGGCATCAGAGGAAGGTGACGCAATTCGGAAAAGAGCACAAGAATTGGGACAAGCCGTTAGATGCTCCACACACAACGGGGGTTCTTCTCGAATAGAATTCGACTCTTTTATCGCGCATATCACAAGATAGAATTGCTTTTTAAGATTAAAGCACGATTGTTTAGACATTGACATTGTTATGATATGGTATGAATTTTATTATTGTCGGTGGTTATGGTTCCTATGAGTTCCGGCAAATTATTATTATGGTTACTATGAGTTTCGGTTTGAGTCCGGCGTTTGACTATTATTGTTACTATGAGCTCTGGTTCGAGTCAAGCATATGATTATAGTTGGGGTAACTCTGAGTTTCGGTTCGAGTCCGGCATCTGATTATGTATGTTTACTTTTTTTTCACCACTTGTGTGTCCCATCGGCTTATGGGGGTACGGTTGGATTAATTGTCTTCTTCAGTGTGCCTAGCGGGCTTATGGGGGCTCAGTTAAGTTATGTTTGATTTATTTGTTATTACTGCATCATTATTTTTTTGTATTGCACACGTTTATTCCTTTACAGCCGTTCCATAGCTTGGTAGTTGTTTACCTTTCCATTCCTATTTACTAATAACTCAGATTACGTCCTTGCATTGTAGTTACACCTTTTTTGTATTAAGCTCAGTCGATCGATGATGCCTACTGAGTACCCATTGTTTTTGGTATTCATACTCTAGTATTGACCTTATCAGGTCTTGGGAGGGATTCATTTGTATAGTTGGTCCTTTTTCCTCCTCTCGTTTTTGATATAATACATATGCTTCCTTCTTAGTTTTCACTTATTATTGAGGTTGTTATTATCATACGCGATCTTTTATTTTGTCCCTGCCTATTATCCTGTTACCTATCATTCCGGGCTATGGTTTGGCTTGCCTACTGGTGGGATAAGGTAGGCGCCATCACGACTTACGAAATCGGGTCGTGACAGATTGGTATTAAAGCTTAGGTCACACTGGTATTGTTAGTACTGGAGCCGGTGTTTAGTAGAGTCCTGCGGATCGGTACAAAGACGTTTGTATCCTATCCTTGGGAGGCTACAAAGCATTTTTAGAAAAAAAAAATCTCATTTTCTTGATCCATTTTGTGCGTTGAGTCTGGGTTGGTTGTAATCTTTTTATTGGTTCACTCTTTACGCAGATGGCTAGGTCACGAGGTTCGAGAGCAGGAGGTCGGGACCACGGGTCCACTTCTAAAGTTCTATCTTGGGGTCGAGGTTGACCCAGATATCAGGGGAAGGGTAGAGCAGCAGCCCTGTCCGAGATTAGGCCAGAAATCCGTCACCCGAGACCGTTATAGCTTCGGGGATTGAGAGAGCTCCAGGTATTCCGTCACATCAGCAGGTGGGCCAGGGGGCAACCCAGGCTTTATATCTTCTTCGGTTATTTGGGATACATTAGTTCAGTTATTGGGGTTAGTTGGCGGTCCACCGGTCGTGGAAGCTCAGCCAGCAGCGCAGGGTGGTGTAGATTTAGGGGCACAACTTGCGGCAGCGGCACCGAGGATAGCGGTTCTGCCAGCACCAGTAGTCCCACAGCCGGCAGTAGCCCAGCCACTTATGTCTACAGAGGAGCAGAAGATGTTGGGTCGATTTTTTAGATTGACTCCACCCAGGTTTTCTGGGACCTGGGAGAGGATGCTTATGAGTTCCTATCCAGTTGCGAGCAACGGGTGCGGAATTTGGGGCTAGTTGAGGCATGAGGAGTAGACTTTGTTTCTTATCAGTTCGACACGGCAGCGAGGAGGTGGTGGACAGGTTATCTCCACCAGTGACTTGGACTCAGTTCTCCGAGGATTTCTTGGGGAAGTATATGCCTCGTAGCGTGCGTGAGCGTCTCCGAGATGAGTTTACCGCATTGAGGCAGGGTTCCATGAATGTGGCGGAGTATGAGGTGAGGTTTCATGAGTTAGCCCGACACGCCACTAGGATTCTGGATACGGAGTACGAGCGGATTCGATGCTTTGTTAGGGATTCATTTGTATAGTTGGTCCTTTTTCCTCCTCTCGTTTTTGATATAATACATATGCTTCCTTCTTAGTTTTCACTTATTATTGAGGTTGTTATTATCATACACGATCTTTTATTTTTTCCCTGCCTATTAGCCCGTTACCTATCATTCCGGGCTATGGTTTGGCCTGCCTACTGGTGGGATAAGGTAGGCGCCATCACGACTTAAGAAACCGGGTCGTGACATTCTCATATTTATTTTAGTTTATCTGTCGCATGTCTGCATCTTTGTAGACATTTCTCAGTTGTTTTCATATGCTAAATTGGTTGAATCCATATGTCCTTTATTAGACTGTTTTATGACAAAAAAACCTTTGTTCAGAGATTTCTATGTTGGTCGAAAGGTTTATATATGATGAAACAGTTTTGAACTTGTGATATTGCCAGAATCTCTTTTACATTTATGTTGTAGATTTACTAGACATGTGTTCCAGAGTTTGTCACAAAATTATTATCAAGTAACAGTTAGCATGTTTGGTTATTCTTGTGTTTGGTTAGTAAGAAGAAAATATTGTTCTGAATGCATAAGCTGAGCAGCTAGTGGCATTCCCATAGTAACATTCTCTATGAAAGAATTCCATGAACCCCCTTTTGTGCAAAACTACAAACTACTTGCCAAAACTGAAGTCCTTTGGTTCAACGGTAAGAGCGCAATTTGTAAGGTTAACATGACTCTTTCACAACGATGATACTCACGAATGGATAAATGATTCATATTATTAAAAGAAGGAAGGCGGAAAATCTGACTTTAGAATAGTAGAAAACGAAATTATTTTTGTCATTCATTCATGCTTTCTATTTAGCGTAACGAAATCAAGGTTGATGTTTCATTGCGGATGGAATTCTTGCATAGAAGAGCATTACCATGGGAGTGCCAATAGCTGCGGAAATGTTGAAAATAGGTCTAATTGTGAGGGAGTGGCAGAAACGTGAGGAGCTGGTTAGTGCATCTACCATTGAGAATATCGTGAGGAAGTTGATGGCATCAGAGAGAATGTCGTGAGGAAGTTGATGGCATCAGAAGAAGGAAGGCGACGCGATTAGGAAAAGAGCACAAGAATTGGGAGTAGCAGTAAGGCGGTCAACAGAAAAAAGAGGGTGCTTCTCGAATGGGGTTAGATTCTTTCATCGCGCATGTCACAAGATAGACTTGGATCATGATAAAGTGAATACCATGTCGATTCAATGCTGCATAATGAGTATAAGGACCTTAAGTTTCTTTGATCTTAATGTTCATAGTCTGAAAATCTTTATGCTTTCCGAATATCTCTTTTACATTTATTCTTCTGTTGTGTATATCTCTCTTGGATCATCGCTTCTCTTGAAGTCTTTGTAGTTCACGAGCTTGACTTCTAGTAAATGGTCTCAAGCTCGTGACACCCGTATCACTTGCTCGGACTCTCCAAAAATGCCGATGGATATGTGTCAGATACTCCAAAAGTAGTGCATTTTTGGAGAATTCAACATAGGTGCGGCAACCCTTGATAATATCATCTGACACAAAGGTGATGGAAGAGGGAGATAAACATTAAGTTCACTACACATAGGTAGAAATACTGCACTCATTACATTGCATGATCACAAAATGTAGAGTAGTACCAAAAAAAAAAGAAAAAAAAAAGAGGAAACAACTGAGAAATATAAAGCCATGATCTCACTGAAAGCCATAAAGAGTTTCAGACACCGAATATTCCTAGATCAAAGACGTAATATAAACTAGTCTGAGCCAACAATAAGACAAGTGACAAATAAATGAAAATAAGAAATAACAAAAATACTTCAAAATTCAGCTGAAAAGCAATTCTATCTTGTGATATGCGCGTGTAATGAACTCCAACAATCACAACAAATTAAATCGACAACAACTCAACAATTACACTAACTTCAGTGTTCAAACAGTAATAACCGAATTTCGGAAATGACTAACTGAAATTCAATAAATCGCAAAGAGTACTAAAACTGAAGGAAAATCCTAGATAAGCTAGCTCAGCAACTCGATTTCAAAGGTGAACAACCCAGCTCAAAGCAACTGCATACCTGAATCAATAGTCAATTTGTAGATCAGCTCATTTCCAATTAATTGAAAATAACTTCACTGGAAGGTAAGGATTTTGGAAGATAAGAACAGAATTGGGAAGAGGAAGAATAAGAATTTGGATTGAGATTTAGAGAAGAAGTTTTGGAAGGAACACGAGCTTAGAACATACCAATTTCACATGCCTTTCTTCTGTTTGTATTTGATATTTATACCCCTTTTGAGTGAATCTCAGCCCTTGATCTGGTACTTGATCTAATTTAATCACCACCCTTGATTACTAACTGCTGAACCTTATTTAAATAGACTCTAACGGTGTCGTTTAGAAGTGTTGGCTAATATATGTAACGAATGATAATTACATTCCACCATCCATCGGGAAATTCTTGTCCTCAAGAATGTGATGCTAACCCCTGAATGAAATTAGGGAATTGGGCCTTGATGAATGTCCAGTCTTCCCAGGTAGCTTCTTTAGGAGCTAAGTTCTCCCATTGAATCAGGACCTTCACTGCTACATCATTGTTCTCCTTTACCATTCTTCTTTGTAAGATAGCCAGGGTCCTAACCAAGATCTTCCCATCATTTCCAACCAATGGAAGTTGTTGCAGGGGTGTTACATCTGGGCCAATTCTCTTTTTGAGTACGGAAAAATGAAACACTGGGTGGATAAGAGAATTTATGTCACGATCCAACTTTTCAGGTCATGATGGCGCCTACCATAACCCACCAATAGGCAAGCCAACCTATAGTCCGGAACGGCTAGTAACGCACTACTTAATAACATAAGAAAAAAATGCGGAATATATGAGATAAAGATCAATAGATAAATAAATCTCAAAACCTGGTGGTGTCAGTACAAGAGCTTCTAAACATAATAAGAGTACAAAAGTGAGATATCAAGGAGAAATACACTGATTCAACTTACCTCTGAATAAAACTTAGAGGCTAGTCTAATACATAAGAGAGAGATAAGTAATACCCCGAACGTCAGGAGCTCACTCTAAGTCTCCGAATCAGGGCTACTCCACACGATGCACACATCAACGGCGATAATTCGTACTATGATCTGTTGGCTGCAGAGGTGTAGTATGAGTACCAAACGAATGGTACTCAGTAGGCAACTGCCAACTGAGCTCCAAAGATAAAGTAGATATATACAACATATAAACAGAATGGAAACTACAACCAAAAGTCTATAAATCATATAATAAATCAATGAGAATAACAAGGGACAACTATCATATTTATGTCCAAGAGTCTAAAATAAGAAGACTAAGGAAGAATCAAGGTGAACTATCCTATTCCGGCTACATTCAATATATGCCAATGCTATACCGTATATCCCAGGTCAATATACAAGTAAAGAGCGAAAGAAAGATATATTGTAATATACAAGGCGAAAGAACGACTATACAATATGAATAATGAATGAAGGGATATCCGATAGTACCATGGCTTCATATAGCTAGACATATATATATATATTTATATATATATTTAAATAGGAGATCATCTCAAACATAACCTAAATCGTCATGTTCTCATTTTAAGACCTCATTATAATACTATCAGGATTCAATACCAACATACTCAGGATTTCTAATCCATATGGCTAGACATAGAATAATCGTGCATAGTAATGTAATCATAAGATAGCAAAGGTCGAAGACATACCTCAATCCCAATACTGGATCCATGACAAATCTGTCATAAGCTATCCATAATAATGATCATAACCATGATAATAACAATATCAATAACATCGTAAATAACCGGCTACTCCGAACAACCAAATACCTAGCCGAGCCTATGCGTACCCAACTGCCCCAGACTCGAAAGGTTCAATCAACAAATAAAAACACAAGGCATATTCTTCACCCATATCTATGCAACCGTCCCATACCGACTGATAGACATAGGTTCATACTGGTGATAGGCGATGCGCATGCAGAAATGAATGCAAAATATTCCATCAGTATCACAATGCATAATAACTGTCTTCATCAGGACCATCATCATCGTCATCAACCATCGGCTTCACCGGGTATCACTATTATCTCAATAGTATCCTTCGGACTCGAACCGGGTATCAATATTATCACAATATCCTCCAGCCTTGCTGGGTATCAATACATCTCAATAGTATCCTGCGGACTCGAACCGGGTATCAATATCATCTAGTCTAGGTTCATCATTAGACCAAAATCGTCATCTACCCACCATTCATTATTATCAGCTATTCATCCTATTTTTGTTAATCATTACTAGAAAACACATTACTACTTGTCGCCTAACCATCTTTTATTAAATGACATCATTCATTAACTGATCATCATTAGCTACCGTGTTCCAACTAAGCAAGATTCATTAACTAATACAGTAGCTTCCTAGCCATCAAGTGCAATAGTTAGCTTATAGACAACTAGTTACCACATAGCTTAACCGTCTAACAAGAAGAAAAACCATAAGATCATATTTTGGCTATAATCACATCATTTATAATGGTAAATAATCATGAACGTACCAAACCTATGCATGCCATCACCAGTATTCAATCAATAGAATAATAAGCATCATACCGCATCTTCCCCCGTCCCATACCGAAGAGATGTGTATACAAACATATATATATTCATATTCATAAATCTCAATCACATCATTCACAATGATAAACACTTCTCGGATATTTAATCAGTTCCATAACACGGCCCTTGTCCTATTAATTTTTTCGGAATAATTACAATATCATAATCATGGCCTTAGGCCCATATACATATTCGGGACTCATATCAATAATCATATTTATAAACCGTAGCATATCTATAATCATCTGACATATAGGAGCCATCTCACATCTAGGAGGCATAATATCAACAAGTATATCGCCTCTATTAGATATCTCATATCTATAGGTTTTGCATCATGACCAAGAGGAAAATCATCTCTATAAGCTCAATAATGATAACTAAGTGGAAAATCATCTCTGTGGGCCAAATATCATAACTAAGAGAAAAATGCATCTCTATAGGCAAAATATCATAATTAAGAGAAAAATGCATCTCTATGGGCGTGATAGGCGATGCGCATGCAGAAATGAATGCAAAATATTCCATCAATATCACAATGCATAATAACTGTCCTCATCAGGACCATCATCATCGTCATCAACCATCGGCTTCACCGGGTATCACTATTATCTCAATAGTATCCTTCGGACTCGAACCGGGTATCAATATTATCACAATATCCTCCAGCCTTGCTGGGTATCAATACATCTCAATAGTATCCTGCGGACTCGAACCGGGTATCAATATCATCTAGTCTAGGTTCATCATTAGACCAAAATCGTCATCTACCCACCATTCATTATTATCAGCTATTCATCCTATTTTTATTAATCATTACTAGAAAACACATTACTACTTGTCGCCTAACCATCTTTTATTAAATGACATCATTCATTAACTGATCATCATTAGCTACCGTGTTCCAACTAAGCAAGATTCATTAACTAATACAGTAGCTTCCTAGCCATCAAGTGCAATAGTTAGCTTATAGACAACTAGTTACCACATAGCATAACCGTCTAACAAGAAGAAAAACCATAAGATCATATTTCGGCTATAATCACATCATTTATAATGGTAAATAATCATGAACGTACCAAACCTATGCATGCCATCACCAGTATTCAATCAATAGAATAATAAGCATCATACCGCATCTTCCCCCATCCCATACCGGAGAGATGTGTATACAAACATATATATATTCATATTCATAAATCTCAATCACATCATTCACAATGATAAACACTTCTCGGATATTTAATCAGTTCCATAACACGGCCCTTGTCCTATTAATTTTTTCGGAATAATTACAATATCATAATCATGGCCTTAGGCCCATATACATATCCGGGACTCATATCAATAATCATATTTATAAACCGTAGCATATCTATAATCATCTGACATATAGGAGCCATCTCACATCTAGGAGGCATAATATCAACAAGTATATCGCCTCTATTAGATATCTCATATCTATAGGTTTTGCATCATGACCAAGAGGAAAATCATCTCTATAAGCTCAGTAATGATAACTAAGTGGAAAATCATCTCTGTGGGCCAAATATCATAACTAAGAGAAAAATGCATCTCTATAGGCAAAATATCATAATTAAGAGAAAAATGCATCTCTATGGGCGTGATAGGCGATGCGCATGCAGAAATGAATGCAAAATATTCCATCAATATCACAATGCATAATAACTGTCCTCATCAGGACCATCATCATCGTCATCAACCATCGGCTTCACCGGGTATCACTATTATCTCAATAGTATCCTTCGGACTCGAACCGGGTATCAATATTATCACAATATCCTCCAGCCTTGCTGGGTATCAATACATCTCAATAGTATCCTGCGGACTCGAACCGGGTATCAATATCATCTAGTCTAGGTTCATCATTAGACCAAAATCGTCATCTACCCACCATTCATTATTATCAACTATTCATCCTATTTTTATTAATCATTACTAGAAAACACATTACTACTTGTCGCCTAACCATCTTTTATTAAATGACATCATTCATTAACTGATCATCATTAGCTACCGTGTTCCAACTAAGCAAGATTCATTAACTAATACAGTAGCTTCCTAGCCATCAAGTGCAATAGTTAGCTTATAGACAACTAGTTACCACATAGCTTAACCGTCTAACAAGAAGAAAAACCATAAGATCATATTTCGGCTATAATCACATCATTTATAATGGTAAATAATCATGAACGTACCAAACCTATGCATGCCATCACCAGTATTCAATCAATAGAATAATAAGCATCATACCGCATCTTCCCCCATCCCATACCGGAGAGATGTGTATACAAACATATATATATTCATATTCATAAATCTCAATCACATCATTCACAATGATAAACACTTCTTGGATATTTAATCAGTTCCATAACACGGCCCTTGTCCTATTAATTTTTTCGGAATAATTACAATATCATAATCATGGCCTTAGGCCCATATACATATCCGGGACTCATATCAATAATCATATTTATAAACCGTAGCATATCTATAATCATCTGACATATAGGATCCATCTCACATCTAGGAGGCATAATATCAACAAGTATATCGCCTCTATTAGACATCTCATATCTATAGGTTTTGCATCATGACCAAGAGGAAAATCATCTCTATAAGCTCAATAATCATAACTAAGAGGAAAATTATCTCTGTGGGCCAAATATCATAACTAAGAGAAAAATGCATCTCTATAGGCAAAATATCATAATTAAGAGAAAAATGCATCTCTATAGGCCAAATATCATAATTCAGAAAAAAATGCATCTCTATGGGCAAAATGTCATAATTAAGAGAAAAATGAATCTCTATGGGCCAAATATCATAATAAAGAGGAAAATGCATCTCTAGGGGCCAACTATCATAATAAAGAGAAAAATGCATCTTTATGGGCCACTAATCATAATCCGACGAAAATCATCACAATTTATCAATTCACCAAGTAATTCTCATAAATAAGGCTCATTAGTCTCAGCTAGGTCTACTACCCGCAACTAAGCCCATAAGGGCTAACACAAATCTTGGCCTAAGTGGGACGAATGATCCCACTTCTAATCCATAATTTCCATAATTAGGCATACTATGCTCCAAACTAGGACAAGGTATCTAGTTCATCCTCTAGATGTCAAGCAAGCCATATTAACGCCTAAGATAGTAACTTCGACTAGAAACAAGGGTACTCAAGTCAACTCTACCAAACTTACGGTTCCAAAACTTTCGCACTAGCCCAATAAGGCTAAATATACAAATCTTGCTTCAAATGCTAAAAGCATATTCCGAGCATAGCATTATATCATATCCATGCTACAAATTTACCCAAACTAGGGAGAAGGCAATAGAATTCTACAAGGGTATTAAGTAATTCAACCTATGGGTCCAAAACCCTATCTAATCTCCAAACTTATATGTATATTTAATACTAAGTCATTCTATCCAATATCAATCTTAACATTCACATTCACACACAATATATATCATACATCATCCATGAAGAAGAGTAGACAGAAGCCTACTACAAGGCTAAACCGCAAAATCACGCTTCAATCACCACATGCTCGTCTTCACTTCACAATCTCCAAAATGCTATCACACTATCAAAAATATAATCTACTCATCAGTACGAGTCTAACAATACCCATATTGCACTATTGTGCTTCGAGTCCAAAAATTACACCAAAAAGCCCAATAGGTCCCACATACGGAAATCGCATTTCCGAGGTCAACCCAATGCTCATCTATCACCAAGGAAGCATAACCCTCAATTGATGGGTGCAAACAAACGAAATTTGGGGCTAAATCAAGCCCTAAGATAAATTGGGTTTTGTAAAAGAAAAATTCCCAAAATTGTGACCTTGGGTCTATTTATAGACCCCTTCGGCGAACAAACGCGGTACCCTGCGACAGCAAAGTCAAAAATTTGTTTTTGACACTCGGAACTTATTCGGGACCCAAAATATATGATCGAATAGTGAAATTTGAGTGTAAACCACAATTCAAATCCATTGGAATCATCAAAACTTCCATACAAGGTCGTTTAGGCAAAAAAGTAGGGACCACAATATAGTTTCAATTTTATGACTTTCCGACTAATAGGTCGAAATGAGCTCGGGTGCATTGGGACCCTAACCAAAGGTCTAACTAGACTATAATTGATATTTTGGATATGCTGGCACAGTTGAAATTTTTATCCGAGATCGTTTCGCTGATGTTTTTGATCGATGGCCATTTGGAACCAACGAAGACTTCTAAACAGGGAGTTGACTCTAAAAAATAAATGAACTGCCCGATAACCGAACCCTCAGTCCCATCAAGTCATAAATGACTTGGGGCAGTTATGGAGAAGCTCAAACGGTGAAGATAAGCATAAACATGGAAAATGACCTGAAAGGTCATTACAATTTATTGGGAGTTCAAGCTTGTAAGCTACCTTGCCCACTCTTTGCAGAACCTTGTAAGGGCCATAGAATTTTGGGCATAATTTGAGGTGCTTCCTGAGTGCAATTGATGTTTGTCTATATGGTTGAAGCTTCAGATAAACCCAGTCTCCTACCTGCAGTTCCTTCTCACTTCTCCTTTGATCAGCATACCATTTTATTCTAGCCTGAGCCTGTACTAAATTGTCTCTCAATACTTGCTGAATTTTCATCCTTTGTTGGACCAAGTCCTGCACTGATTGCACTGGTGAGTCATTATAAGGTCCAAGGGAAAGTTGTAGGGGATCATACCCATATAAAGCAAAGAAGGGGGTGGTTTGCAGGGTTGTGTGGTAGTTGGTATTGTACCACCACTCTGCCAAATGAAGCTAGATTACCCACTGCTTGGGGTTACTCATCACCATAGCTCTAAGGTATCCTTCTAGACACTTGTTGAGCCTTTCGGTCTGTCCATCAAACTCAGGGTGGTAGGCTGTGTTCATACATAGTGTGGTACCAATTGTTTTAAACAAGTGTTGCCAGAATAAACTAGTGAAAACCTTATCTCTATCAGAAACCATTGTCTTTGGGAACCCATGCAACTTATAGATTTCTCTAATGAAAACTTCTTCCACCTGAGCTGCTGTATATGGATGTTGTATAAAATCAAGACTAATGTCATTCCAGGCTTGAGTTGGTATAGCTAATGGTTTTAAATACCAGGAGATGCTACATTCTTATCTTTACACCTTTGACAGATATCACAACTAAAGATAAATTCTTGCACCTCTTTCTTCATTGCTGGCCAAAAGAAATACAATTGTAACCTCTTCAAGGTGCCCTACTGTCCAGAGTGTCCACCCAATGCTGATACATGCATAATATGTAGTAGTTGTTGTCTCAAAGCAGTAGTTTTGCCAATATACACCTTACCCTTGTATCTCAACACTCTTGAAGTCAACTTGTAGTCCGGGTTATGATTGGGGTTGATTGCTAGGGCAATAAGCAATTCTTGAGCACTGTTATCTCCTTCGTAACTCTTTTCTACCTCCAAAATCCATTCAGGTTGTGCTCCTAACAGTTCCTGAAACTCACCTTGTTCCTCAGGAATTCTAGAGAGGGCATCAACAACCCTATTCTCGGCTCCCTTCCTATATATAATCTCATAATCCAAGCCCAGTAATTTAGTAAGTCCCTTCTGTTAAATAGCAATAGTGATTTTTTGCTCCATCAAATACTTAAGACTAAAGTGATCAGTCTTCATAATGAAATGGTTTCCTTGCACATAGTCTCTCCACCTATCTATGGCTGCTAGAACAACCATATATTTTTTTTCATACACTGATTTTCCCTTATGTTTGGGTGCTAGAGCATTGCTATAATAAGCCAGTGGTCTGTTGTCTTGAGTAAGAACAACACCAATACCTTGATTGCTAGCATCAATCTTAATAGTGAAGGTCTTGTTGTAATCAGGCATGGCTAGCACTGGAACAGTACTCATGGCTTGTTTCAATCTCTCAAAAGCTTCCTTAGCCTCTATACTCCACTGAAATGACTTTTTTTTAAGTAAATTAGTCAGCAGCTTACTGATGGAACCATAATTCTTCACAAATCTTTTGTAATACCCTATCAGATCGAGGAATCCCCTCAACCCCTTAAGGATTTTGGGAACAGGACAAGACATCATTGCTGATACCTTGGAAGGGTCTGTAGTCACCCCTTTACTCGTAATGATGTACCCTAGGTACTCCACCTGCGACTTGGAAAAACTGCATTTCGATCTCTTAGCAAACAACTTGTTGTGCTGCAAAATTTTGAAAGTTTTTCTCAAATGCTCCACATGATCTTGTAAATTTTTACTAAATACTAGGATGTCATCGAAGAAAACTAATATAAACCGCCTCAAATGTTGTTGGAACAAAGAGTTCATTAATGACTGAAAGGTGGCTGGTGCATTTGTCAGCCCAAATGGCATCACCTTAAACTCAAAGTGACCATGATGAGTCTTGAATCTAGTATTTGGTATATCTTCCACCCTCATCCTTATCTGATGGTAACTCGATCTCAGGTTAATTTTAGAAAACAAACATAATCCTTGTAGCTCATCCAAGAGATCATCAACTACAGGAATGGGAAACTTATCCTTTATAGTAATCTTGTTGAGCTCTCTCTAGTCAATACAGAACCTCCAATTCCTATCCTTTTTCTTGACTAAGAGGACTGGGGAAGAGTAAGGTGAGTGACTAGGCTGTATATTTCCCTGCTGTAACATCTCTGCTACTTGTTTTTCCAGCTCATTCTTTTGGTAATGATTGTACCTATAAGGTCTCAAGGATACCGATCTAGCTCCTGGTATGATGGGAATTGCATGATCTTGAGCTCTGGGTGGTGGTAAGTCAGTAGGTTCCTCAAATATATGGGCAAATTCATCTAACACTTCTTGCACTTCTCCAGGTATCATCCCTTCACTACTCATATCACCTCCATCTAGAGTAAAAAGATGAGCTAATAAAGCTTGACCCTTCTTGAGTATTTTGCCCATTGATTTAGCTGTGATTTGGTGCAAAGCTACCGGTTCTACGTCTCCTTTCAGTGTCACTACCTTACCACCTTGATCTTAAGCTAATATAGTTCATAGTCAAAGGTTATAGGTGTATGCATTATCATCTAATCACTTCCCAAAACCATATCACAACTACCCAAATTTAGCAACCTGAATTTATCTTCAAATTCAACCCCGTTAGCCTTCCACTTAACCCTGGGCACACTGTGATGGCTATACATCTGTTGGCCATTGGCCACCATCACTCTCATTGGGGTATCCATCTGAGCAACAACCCCTAGTTCCTTAGCAGTTTGCGTGTATAAAAAATGTGTGTACTATCGGAATCTACTAGTAATACCACTATCCTCTTTTTGATCCACCCTTTGATTTTGAAAGTATTTGGTTCTATGGTACCTGACATGGCATTCAAGCACACTGCTTCTTCTTCCATGACCTCGATTCATTCTTATTTCTCTTGAGATTCCTCCTGCTTCTCTAGTATAGTTCCCTGTCCTTGCTCTTTCTTCTGCTGTGATGGCATTTAACAGTTTATCTTTTCATACATGTCCTGTAAAGTATCTTTCTCCATACCTCCAATAAACACCTGGTATTCTCTTGAATTCTGCCTTGACTTCAGGTTTAGGCAGTGTTGCTTGGATCTTCTGCCCAGTACTGCTTCCTTTAATCAACTCCTTGCTAACTGGTGCAAGCGTCCCTTTGTGTAACCATCTAGCCCTCTTTTCCCTGGCATTAATAACTTGCTCTTGTTTCCTGGCAAGTGACACAGCTTGGGCCAAGTTTACAGGATCATACATCTTAAGAGCCTCCCTAATTTCTTCTTTCAAACCTCCAATAAAACACTCCAAAATGAAATCCTCAGGAACTCTAGGATTTCTCATCAATAGCTGAGCCCTAAGTTCCTCAAACTTTTGCAGATAATCATTCATTGTACCTTGTTGAGTGAGCATTTTGAATTCAGCCACCACACTTTCACTGTGATCATCTTCAAACCTCATCACCAACTCCTCACAGAACTCCTCCCACCTCACTAGCCTTTTCGTAAGAGTATAAGAGAAATACCAAGCCTCAGCATCTCCCTCCATGTGTAACATAGCTATTTCAAGTTTTCTAGATGGATCAGTGATTCTATAAATATTGAAGTACTTGTTGCACCTTCTCAACCAAGATCGAGGCTCAGCTCCTCCATATATGGGAAATTGGAGCTTGGGATGAAACTCGTGGCTCAGATTGGGTCCATTTCCCCCCACTTCGGCTACTCTATTAGGTGTAGGAAGCAATCCATCACCTCTGTTGCTGCTTTCAGGAGTAACTGGACTCTTCCCAGTGCTTTTTCCTAATAATGTCATCATAGCTTCATGAGTTTCCTCCATCATTTGCTTCATATCTCCTTGAGTAGAGCCCATCTCAGTCAACCGTGACTCTATAGCCGAGAGCTTAGAGTCCACCCCTACTTTATTAGCCTGCACTTGAGCTTCAATTTTTCTCAAGTGTTCCTCGGCTTGTTTAGCCCTTGTAGCATCCACTCCGGTAATTATCCACAGGTATAATCAAAACCGATGGCTTTGATACCAATTTGTAATGAACTCCAACAATCACAACAAATTAAATTGACAACAAATCAACAATTACACTAACTTCATGCTAAACAGTGTTCAAACAGTAATAACTGAATTTCGGAAATGACTAACTAAAATTCAATTAAATCGCAAAGAGTACTAAAACTGAAGGAAAATCCTAGATAAGCTAGCTCAGCAACTCGATTTTAAAGGTGAACAACCCAGCTCGAAGTAACTGCATACCTGAATCAATAGTCAATTTGTAGATCAGCTCATTTCCAATTAATTGAAAATAACTTCAGTGAAAGGTAAGGATTTTGGAAGATAAGAATAGAATTGGGAAGAGGAAGAATAAGAATTTGGATTGAGATTTAGAGAAGAAGTTTTGGAAGGAACACGAGCTTAGAACATACCAATTTCAGATGCCTTTCTTCTGTTTGTATTTGATATTTATACCCCTTTTGAGTGAATCTCAGCCCTTGATCTAGTACTTGATCTAATTTAATCACAAACTTGATCTAATTTAATCACAACCCTTGATTACTAAATACTGAACCTTATTTAAATAGGTTCTAACAGTGTCGTTTAGTAGTGCTGGATAATATGTGTAACAAATGATCATTACAGTGCGGTGACAGAATCCAACTCCACTCGAGAAGAACTCCCGTTCCCTGTGGAGCATCTAATGGGTTCTCCCAATTATTCTGCTCTTTTCCTAATTCCATCACCTTCTTCTGATGCCATCAACTTTCTCACGACATTCTCAATAGTGGATGCACTTACTAGCTCCTCGCGTTTCTCCCACTCCCTAACAAGCAAGCCTATTTTTGAATGGGCTATTGGACCAATTCTGCCTACTAAACTCGATCATATCTCACACCAATAGCTGCTTGTCCTATGTTCGGTGACCAACTGAGGAATAGTTTCTTGGTGACGGAAGTTTTGAAAATAGGCCTGACTGTGAGGGAGTGGGAGAAACGCGAGGAGATAGTAAGTACATCCACTAATGAGAATGTCGTGAGAAAGCTGCGAAGAAGGCAATATTCCAGACGCAAGAATTAATAGGACTAAATGATTTTGTTAGTAGAATAGAACTTCCCTTAGTGGATTACAACTCTTGGTAATTCAGTTTTATAGGACTTTTTCTATTTCTAGCTTGTTCGGAATCTTTGCTACTTTAAACCTCTATTTAAGAGAGTTGAGAGTCGGAACTTTCTCAAACAAGTTCCCAGGTCTGCAGTTCTCTGAATGAACTGCAAAATTCAGCAATCATAGTTAAGTCACGAAACAAAAACAAGGGCTTAGACCATAACGTTAGGTACTTCCAAGTTAGTTGTCCAGTGACTCGATCCAGAACTAGGGGCCATAACAAAAATCCACTTCCATGACATCCCAACACCTGATTTTGACTCACCTTCACCTAATCCTAATGCATTGAGCAAATTTCCAGCTCAACTCATACCATCTTACAACGCCTGCACACTTCTTCGCAAGCCTATCGCGTTGTTACTTGGTGAACTCTCGACTATATCAAGACGAGTTGTCGTTGTTCATGATGTTTTAATGTCCTATAATGTTCAGGATGTTTGTTCCTTGCATAATGCTGAGTCTTATATATTTAACTGTGTTAAAAGGTTTCGTATTTGGTTAATCCAGTTTGAAGGGGAGCCTTGGAGTAACTGGTAAAGTTGCTGCTATGTGACCCGAAAGTCACGAGTTCAAGCTTTAGAAACAGCCTCTGGCAGTAATGCAAGGTAAGACTGCGTACGATACACCCTTGTGGTGGGCTCCTTCCCCGAACACCGCGCATAGCGGTTGCTTTAGTGCGCCGGGCTGCCCTTTTTAGTCTGGTCATATTAGAAGTCGTAGTATTGATCCTGTAGTTTCTTGTCCTTTAACTTCTGTCGCTATTCGTTGCTTTTTAGTCTGTTCATATTAGAAGTCATAGTATTGCTCCTGTAGTTTCTTGTCCTTTAACTTCTGTCGCTATTCGTTGTTTCTTGAACTCGGTTATTGCGTTGTTTCTATTGTAGTTTTTGTTTTTATTTGTTGTTTCTTGTACTTCCATTAATTCATTTTTGGAACTGCCTTGGACTGCGTTTTCTCGAGCCGGTGGTTTATTGTAAACGACCTCTCTACCTTTGAGGTAGGGGTAAGGTCCGCGTACAATCTACCCTCCGCAGCCCTACTTTCATAACCGCATACAATATAGTTTTCTTTGTCGTCTGATTTATCACCATCATGGCAGGGGCAGATCCAGGATTTTCAGTGAGGGAGTTCAGTAGTACATATACGGACTAGTCGAAGGGGGTTCAGCCTCTATTATTTATACATAAGAAAAAATTTTACCATGTAAAAATAGTATAATTTTCCGACGAAGGGGGATCGGATGAACCCCCTGGAATACATGTACATCCACCACTGCATCATGGCATGAAGCCCTGATTATTTCATTCCAACAGGTGCTTCTCTTGATTTGATGGCAAAATTGCAAGTACACAAAACAAGAAGCAATGGGCAATCGGACCGATTTTGCCTATTAAACAAGATCATGTATCAGATAAGAGAAACAAGTGTTTAGATTGGCTTGATAACCAACCTTCAAGATCAGTTCTTTATGTATCTTTTGGATCATCAACTACATTTACTGATATAGAAGTCACGGAGCTCGCGATGGTATTAGAGAGAAGCAAACAGAAGTTTCTATGGGTGTTGAAAGATGCCGATAGAGGAGATATCTTTACCGGGGAAGCTAGAAGATTTGAGTTGCTAGAAGGGTACGAAGAAAGAGCGAAAGGGGTCGGGTTAGTCGTCAGAGATTGGGCGCCACAACTTGAAATCTTGGCTCATCCGTCCACAGGCAGGTTCATGAGTCACTGTGGATGGAATTCTTGCATAGAGAGCATTACGATGGGAGTTCCAATAGCTACTTGGCCTATGCACTCTGAACAACCACTTAACGGTTTCTTTGCGACGGAAATCTTGAAAACAGGCTTGCTCGTTAGGGAGTGGGAGAAACGCGAGGAGCTAGTCAGTGCATCCGTCATTGAGAATGCCGTGAGGAAGCTGATGGTATCAGAAGAAGGCGATGAGATTAGGAAAAGAGCAGAAGAACTGGGAGAAGCAGTGAGGCAGTCCACGGAGAAAGGGGGTGCTTCTCGATTGGAGTTAGATTCTTTTATCGCGCATATAACTAGATAAACTTGTATCAAAACTGTTTCATAATAAATATTTCGAGGGACATAGAAATGTACGAATAAAGTCTTGTCGTAAAACAGTCTAATACATGACATATGGATACAGCCAATTTAGCATATGCAAAAACAACTGCGAAATGTTTCAGATACTGATAAAAGAAATATAAACTAGAATGAGCCAGGAAGCAGGTAAGTAACCAAAGTACTTGAAAGTTCTGGTGAAAATCTAGTCTATCTTGTGATATGTGCGATAAAAGAATCCAACTCTATTCGAGAAGCACCCCCTTTCTCTGTGGAACGCCTTACGGATACTCCCAATTCTTCTGCTCTTTTCCGAATTCCATCACCTTCTTCTGATGCCATCAACTTCCTCACAACATTCTCAATGGTGGATGCGCTTACCAGCTCCTCGCGTTTCTCCCACTCTCTCACAGTCAGGCCTATTTTCAACACTTCTGTCACCAAGAAACTATTCATTGGTTGGTCAGAGTGCATAGGCCAAGTAGCTATAGGCACCCCCATAGTAATGCTCTCTATGCAAGAATTCCAGCCGCAATGACTCATGAACCCGCCTGTGGATGAATGAGCCAAGATTTCTGGTTGTGGCACCCATTCTCTCATAACTAACCCGACCCCTTTTACTCTTTCCTCAAATCCTTCCGGCAACTCAAGTTCTCTAGCTTCCCCGGTAAAGATATCTCCTCTATCGGCTTCTCTCAACACCCATATGAACTTCTGTTTGCTTTGTTCTAATCCCATCGCGAGCTCCATGACTTCTCTATCGGAAAATGTAGTTGTTGTTCCGAAAGATATACAAAGAACTGATCTCGGAGGTTGTTTGTTCAGCCACTTCAAACATATATTGTTGCTATTAGAGGCATTATCGAGTTTTGTAGGCAGAATTGGTCCGATTGCCCATTGTTTTACTCTTTCTACTTGTGCAAGCGAATCAAGAAACTCGCCTTCGATTACTTTGCTCGTATTAAGGATGCTACCTGATCTAGTATCCATATATGGACCTTGAATAGCTAGGAAGTCCCTGAGTTCATCCGGCATCTCTCCTTCAAGGGACGGTAGCTTCTTAAGAAATTCGTCTTCACGTTGGATGGACATCCCCCGAAATAAGAAGGAAAAACAGTATGAATAGAAAGCTGAAACACCATTAAATATATAAGATTCAGCATTGGGCAAGGAATAAACATCTTGAACATTAAAGGACATAAAAGGATCATGAACAACAACGATACGCCTTGATTTCGAGGAGACATCGCGTAAAAAGGAAGTGATGTGCTCGCGCAGAAACAAAGATGCATCCCATAACGGCTTATGATGTAACGGGAATTTTCTCGAGGCACTTAAGTCAGGTGGAGGTGAAGAAAATTCAGGAATTGGAACTTCATGGAAGTGGATTTTGGCTATATCTGAAGGGTTTAAGGCATTGGCTCGAACCTGAGCTTGACGATTAAGTGTAGCTGAGCCAACATAGTAGACTGGAAGATCATACGATGAGGCGATTAAACATGCAAGTTGAAGAAGTTGATTGAGATGGCCTTGAATTGGAAATGGAACCATGACTATAACTACTTCGTGATCTTGTTTCAAGTTGTCAAGTTCATGGTTTGGCAGATCCTCATAGCTACACGTGGAAGTATACCGTTCAGAACTTTGTACTTCTGTCGAATCCTCCATTTCTCCTGAATGAGGGTTCAACCTTTTTGAATTTCTTCAAGGTGACGACTCTGAAGTCTGCGAGAATTGAACATAAAAGTAAACACAGGCAAGACATGGAAATTTCGATTACAATCCATACATAAAAAGTTGTTTCAGCAAAAAGAAGTTACCTATTCAATCCAACCTTCTGCTGCTTTTGAGTTACTTGAATCGTGTGTGAGGTTGCGAGTGTGTATGTATATATTTAAGAGGATAGGATAACAAATGTGTGAAGGTAAGTAGAGGTACCGTATACGTTGTTAGAAGACAAAAAGGACTTTAATACAAATGTATGTATGTAATATATGTCTTTGTGACCACAGTTTGGAGGATAGGATAACAAATATGACAGAACTTTGGAGGTATGTCCAGAAAAGTATTTTAATGTATTGTGACCATAGTTTTTGCAAGATAGAGATGTCCACTATCTGAAAAGTAAAAAGGTTGTGCTACACAGAAGAGGGAGATAAACATTAATATAACCAGAGTACTCCATTCTGACATAACAACAACATACCCGGTGAAATCTCACAAGTGGGGTCTGGGGAGGGTAGAGTGTACGCAGACCAAACCACTACATTGTGGAGGTAGAGAGGCTGTTTCCGAGAGACCCTCCGCTCTTACATTACAAGATCACAAAAGGGGTTTATATAGAGGTCAATAGATAATCCAGACTCACAGCCATATGAATTTCTGTTTGCTTTGTTCTAATCCCATCGTTCAATAACATCAGTCAAGAAAATAAAAGATAGCCACGACACGGCATGCTTAATAGATGGTTAGGAAATCTGCTGCTCTTTTCCTCATCTCATCTCCATCTGCAGATGCCATTGAAGTTTTCACGGCATTTTCAGCCATTTCTGATGTAACATGTTCATCTCGACGCGTTGCCCATGGCCTAACTGTTGGTCCAATTTTCAACTACTTTGTTATAAGTTGAGAATTCCTTGGCTGATCTGCATGCATTGGCCAACCTGCTATAGGAACTCCAAAGGTCATACTCTCCATACACGAATTCCATCCGCAATGACTCATAAATTAATACGCCCATTGAACTATGTATTAATATTTCCAACTGTTGTGCCCAATCCTTAGGATAGATGATTTTTCCTAACTTGGCTTGTAAAAACATCTCCTTTGTCAGCACCTCTTGAGTACACAAATGAACTTTTGGCGACTCTTCTCTGGTCCAACCGCGAGAACTTTGATTTCTTCATCACACAACGAAGTAGTCGTGCCAAATGACACAAAATAACTGAGTTTAGTTCTAGTTTGTCGAGCCAATCCAGGGACTCGCGGTGTTTGTCCGAGCCTTTTTTCTTCTCCGTTAGCACCAGCAGACTAAATGGACCTATAGCCCATGCTTTCATGTCACCGAATTCTTTATCGATTAAATTAAGGTACAAACTTTCAACTTTTGAAATGCATTTATCAGCAAGTTTGAATATGTCACAGTACAAGAGTATATATAGGTGCAAGAAGGTCTTAAAATCTAGTTATTATTAACATAGGTCACATGGATATATAGAAGCGATGATCCAAGAGAGAAGAATATATGTAAAAGAGATATTCGGAAAGCATATAGTCATTATGCAACATTGAATCGACTTGGTATTCACCTTATCATGATCCAAGTCTATCTTGTGATATGCGCGATAAAAGAATCTAACTCCATTCGAGAAGCACCCTCTTTCTCTGCGGAACGCCTTACGGCTACTCCCAATTCTTCTGCTCTTTTCCTAATCGCATCACCTTCTTCTGATGCCATCAACTTCCAAACAACATTTTCAATGGTAGATGCACTCACCAGCTCCTCGCGTTTCTCCCACTCCCTCACGAGCAAGCCTATTTTCAAAACTTCCGTCACCAAGAAACCCCCCCGTGGAGGAATGAGCCAAGATTTCGGGTTGTGGTACCCATTCTCTTACCAGTAAGCCTACTTCTTTTATCCTTTCCTCAAACCCTTCTGGCAGCACAAATCTTCTAGCTTCCCCAGTAAAGGTATCTCCTCTATCGGCTTCTCCCAACACCCATAGGAACTTCTGTTTGCTTTGTTCTAATCCCATCTCAACCTTCAATGATTTCTCTATCGGAAAATGTAGTTGTTGTTCCAAAAGATATATAAAGAACTGATCTCGGAGGTTGTTTTCTCAGCCACTTCAAGCATATATTATTCCTATTCGAGATAGGATCGAGTTTGGTAGGTAGAATTGGTCCAATTGCTCGTTGTTGTTTACTTTCTGCTTGTACCAGCAAATCAAGAAACTCGCCTTCAATTACTTTGCTCGTATTATGGATATCACCTGATGCACTTAAAGGGATTCGTGAATGGAAATTGTTAGTTAATCTAGCAGCTATGCTCAAAGAAGATGATAGCTAAATCAGGGATTAATGCGAGAAATGTAGCTAAAAAAGAAATTATAGAGAGAATATAGAAGAGAGAAACTTGTGATATTATTCATGAATGAATGATTACACCAGCGATGCTTGGTTTTATAGCTAACAATCCCACTTGACAGCTGTAACTAACTCTCTAACCGATTATAGGACATTAAAGTATCATGAACAATAACAACCCGTCTTGCTTTTGAGGAAATATCGCGTAAAAAGGAAGGGTTTATCTAGTTATATGAGCAATGAAAGAATCTAACTCCAATCGAGAAGCACCCCCTTTCTCCGCAGACTGCCTTACTGCTTCTCCCAATTCTTCTGCTCTTTTCCTAATCTCATCGCTTTCTTCTGATGCCATTAACTTCCTCACGGCATTCTCAATGACTGATGCAGTGACGAGCTCCTCGCGTTTCTCCCACTCCCTAACAAGTAAGCCTGTTTTCAAGATTTCCGTCACAAAGAAACCATTAAGTGGTTGCTCAGAGTGCATAGGACAAGCAGCTATAGGCACCCCCATAGTAATGCTCTCTATGCAAGAATTCCATCCGCAGTGACTCATGAACCCCCCTGTGGACGGATGAGCCAAGATTTCAAGTTGTGGCGCCCAATCTCTGACCACTAACCCGACCCCTTTCACTGTTTCCTCATACCCTTCTGGCAACTCAAATCTTCTAGCTTCCTCGGTAAAGATATCACCTCTATCGGCATCTCTCAACACCCATAGAAACTTCTGTTTGCTTCGCTCTAAACCCATCGCGAGCTCCATGACTTCTTTATCGGAGAATGTAGTTGATGATCCAAAAGATACGTAAATAACTGATCTAGGAGGTTGGTTATCAAGCCAATATAAACACCTGTTTCTCTTATCTGATACATGATCTTGTTTAGTAGGCAAAATCGGTCCGATCGCCCATTGCTTCTTGTTTTCTGTACTTGCAATTTTTGCCATCAAATCAAGAGAAGCACCTGTTGGAACGAAATAGTCGGGGCGTTATGCCATGATGGTGATAAACCAGACGACAAAGAAAACTATATTTTTGATGGAATTAATCCAAGCAAGAGAACAACATCATACCCAGTATAGTCCCACAAAGTGGGGCTAGGGAGGGTAGATTGTACGCAGTGCACCTTACCCCTACCTTAGAGGTAGACAGGTCGTTTTCGATAAACCACCGGCTCGAGAAAAAGCAGTCCAAAGTAGTCCCAAAAAAAGACTTAATGGAAGTACGAGAAACAACAAATAATAACAAAAATAGCATAGTAACAAAACGAAAACCGTGGAAACAGCCTCTGGCAGAAATGCAAGGTAAGGCTGCGTACAATACACCCTTGTGGTGGGGGCCTTCCCCGAACACCGCGCATAGCGGTAGCTTTAGTGAACCGGGCTGCCCCTTTTTAGTAACAAAACGGAAACTACAACAGAAACAACACAATAACCGAGTACAAGAAACAACAAACAGCAACAGAAACTAAAGAACAAGAGCAATACTACGACTTCAAATATGAAACCTTTTTCATCGAGAGAGGTAATTCTAGTCAATCAAGGCAACCCGTAACGGTACCTTCAAGTACTTTGTTTGAATTGTATAAATCCCCAGCTCCAATATCTCTAAACTGAAGTTGAAAATCCACCAACTTATTGATCTCATCTGGTGCATCAGCTTCAAGTTTAGGTACCTTTTTAAGTAAATCTTCATCAAGTGGAATAGGCAAACCATTAGGTATACATACAAAACTACAATACATAAAGAAAACAGAAACACAGTTAAATACATAAGACTCAGCATTATGCAAGGAACAAACATCCTGAACATTATAGGACATTAAAGCATCATGAACAACGACAACTCGTCTTGATTTAGTCGAGAGTTCACGAAGCAACAAAGCGATAGGCTCGCGAAGAAGCGTGCAAGCGTTATAAGATGGTATGAGTTGAACTGGAAATTTGCTCAATGCATTAGGATCAGGTGCAGGTGAGTCAAAATCAGGTGTTGGGATGTCATGGAAGTGGATTTTGTCTATGTCTGATGGATTTAACAACGCGTTGGATCGAACGCGAGCTTGGTGATTATGAGTAGCTGAGCCAACAAAGTAAACAGGAAGATTGTATGATGAGGAGATTAAACAAGCAAATTGAAGCAGTTGATTGAGATGGCTTTGTGCTGGAAATGGAACCATTACTATAACTACTTCAAGATTCTTATTCATGTTATCCATGGAGAAAACAAGAACAGGATTTGAGAAATGAAGTGAAGGTATATTGAAGAAATTTTTGTTGGTTGTGTTCTATAAAAGTAAATCTAGCGACGAGCGACGATCTGCGTACAGTCTACCCTCCACAGAAACTGATCACTTGTGGAATTTCACTCGGTATGTTGTTGTGAGTTATGGTGTGCTATAAAAGCTATGTATATTTATACAAAATATAGACAGCTTCTTGTTTTTGTCACTATGCAATAATGCATATGCAGTGGCAAGTTGCATCATATGAAACTTGAGCCACTCATTCAAAATGAAATGGTTAATAAAAGAAAACGGGCCTCCACCTCCCAACCCAAACACACAACTTTGGTCCGGTAGTAAGAGCGCAACACATAATGCGTAGGTTGAGCACATGTCTTGCGTTGAAATCCTGTTGTAGACTAAACACTTGATCACATATAAACCTGTTACACTCGGTCCGAGCAAAATCTCTAAGATGTAACGACTAATCAAATACATCGATGATGTCCGGATTTGGAAAGTTCGACAATCTTTGTACAATGTTGAACATCCAAAGTAAAATGGCAGATACAGATTGCGATTCTTCAATTTCACAAACTGCAAGCAACCTTGTCATACAAATCACGAGGCCAATTCTGATTCAAATTGCTTGCGAGGAAGTTTGCAATCTGCAGAACCAAATTCATCACAACATGTTATTGTTAATCAACAAAAGTTTGAGACTTAACATATGATAGGGTAGGAACAAAGCCATAGAAAATTAAAAGAGAGTGAACATGAAAAATCTATACTGTAAGACTCTTTGGCCCTTAAAGCACGAAGTGACCAGTCAATATTGTTGCGGAAGCTCGGGATATTTCAAATAGCGTGTAAATTATTTGTACTAGAAAATCACACCAGATAAATTCCCAGGTAAGAGTGGAGGGTCACAAGTGGACCACTTAAATACCAGTCTAGCCTTGACAGAATTATCACTAGTAATTTAGTAGCACAAATAGATCACAACAACTATACCCGACAAATATTAACTGAAAACAGTTAGACAAGACAATAAGAAGAACACCAGAATATAATGAGGTTCGGCAAATTGTGCCTACGTCCTCGGACACTATTATATTTATATTTCACTAAGTAAATATTACAAATGGAGAGAAGCTAAGGAAGAAGAGAAGAATTGTGTTTTTGGTGTGTAATTACAAATGAGAGGTGAGGGTATTTATAGGCCTCAAGTTTTCCAATGGACGGTGTGGATCGATTCTAATCCGACGGTCCTAAGCTACCCTCACCAACCCTTTTCACCAACCCCCCACCTACCCCCTTTTAATTGGGTTTGGGCTAATTTATGATTGGGCTTCTATTTAACAATTTGGGCTCAACAAATACAAATACAAAATGAGCCCACCAAATTACAACAAATCTCCACCTTGGGCGATATTTTTTTTTTTTTTTTTTTCTTCAATTCTCTCATGAACATAGTAGTGTCCCCAAATGCTATCTTCAATCTTTGATAACATTAATCAAGTTCAAACAGTGTTGAAACTTGATCGACGTTACCACCTTTGTCAACATATCAGCAGGATTATCTGTCGTTCGAATTTTCTGTACTTTGACTCCACCTTCTTCTATAATCTCTCGGACAAAATGATATCGGACATCAATGTGCTTCGTCCTTGCATGATAAACTTGGTTCTTCGCTAAATGAATAGCACTTTGACTATCACAAAATATTGTGACGCCTTCTTGTTTTATACCAAGCTCTCTTAGCAATCCTTGAAGCCAAATTGCCTCCTTCATAGCCTCTGTAACAGCCATGTACTCTGCTTCAGTGGTAGACAAGGCAATTGTTGACTGTAAAGTCGACTTCCAACTAACTGGTGCATTTGCAAGAGTGAAAACATAACCAGTAGTTGATCTTCGTTTGTCCAAATCTCCAGCATAATCTGAGTCACAATATCCGACCAGATATTGACTATCTTCAAAGACTAAACCAATATCTACAGTATTGCAAATATACCGTAGAATCCATTTCACAGCCTGCCAATGCTCCTTTCCAGGATTGTGCATATATCTGCTCACAACTCCCACAGCATGTGAGATATCGGGTCTTGTGCAAACCATTGCATACATCAAGCTACCAACAGCATTCGCATATGGTACTCTTGACATATACTCTCGATCAACATCATTTTTTGGTGACAAAGAATCACTTAGCTTAAAGTGAGGGGCGAGTGGGGTGCTAACCGACTTTGTTTTTTCGTTCATTCCAAAACGATCTAGCACCTTCTTCATGTATTCTGCCTGAGATAAGTAGAGCTTCTTTGAATGTCTATCTCTTTTTATCTCCATGCCAAGAATTTTCTTTGCCTCACCCAGATCCTTCATTTCGAACTCCCCTTTGAGTTGAGATTTTAACTTCCCTATTTCTTCTTTACTTTTCGAAGCTATCAACATATCATCAACATACAGGAGAAGATATATAAAGGATCCATCTTCAAGCTCACGCAAATACACACAATTATCGTATTTGCTTCTTCTGTAATTTTGTCCCAACATAAACTCGTCAAATCGTTTGTACCATTGTCTAGAAGATTGTTTCAATCCATACAACGATTTTTCAAGTTTGCACACCATATTTTCTTTTCCAGCAACTTTGAATCCTTCTGGCTGAGTCATGTAGATTTCCTCTTCCAAGTCTCCATGTAAAAACGCTGTTTTTACATCCAACTGAACTAGTTCCAAATTCAACTTTGCTACCAAAGCCAACAAAACTCTAATGGAGGAGTGTTTTACGACTGGAGAAAACACTTCATTATAATCAATTCCCTCCTTTTGAGCATATCCTTTAGCCACCAATCTTGCTTTGTAGCGTACTTCTTCTTGGTTAGGAAATCCTTCTTTCCTTGCAAATACCCATTTGCACCCAATTGCCTTCTTGCCTTCCCAATCTCCATGTGTTATTCTGATGAAGAGATTGCATTTCTTCATTCATGGCAATCCTCCACTTATCTTCTTTCGAACTTTTGATTGCATCTTTATAAGTGGTAGGAATACCATCAGCTACAATTGAGTCTGCACAAGCCACCGTATCCATAAGTCGAGCAGGTTTCCTTATGGTTCTTTTTGGCTTGCTCGTTGCAATTGATTCAAGTTGTTGTTGAGATTCGTGGGACGGAATCTCCTCTTCAACTGGCTCTTCTTCCAGAGGAATATTTTCTGTTGTTTCCTCATTTGATCTTTGTGAGGGAAAAATTATTTTTCCCTCAAACTCCACCTGCTTCGAAGTACCTTCAATTTGTTTGGCAATCTCAACTGCTACCTTGTTTGTCAAGGAGGATTCATCGAAGGTAACATCTCTGCTGAATATAATTTTTCTAGTCTCTGGACACCATAAGCGGTATCCTTTGACTCCAGAAGTAATCCCCATAAATACAACTTTCTTTGCCCTCGGATCCAACTTTGACTCTCTTACATGATAATATGCAATTGAGCCAAATACATGCAAAGAACTGTAGTCTTCAGCAGGCTTTCCATACCATTTTTTCAATGGTGTTTTGCCATCAATAGCGGCAGATGGTAGACGATTAATGAGATGGCACGCATATGTTATAGCCTCAGCCCAAAATTCTTTGCCCAAGCCAGCATTGGACAACATACATCGAACCTTCTCCAGCAAAGTTCGATTCATGCGTTCTGCCACTCCATTCTGTTGTGGTGTATGTCTGACAGTGAAGTGTCTAACAATACCATTTTCCTCACAAACTTTCTGAAAAAAATCATTTTTGTACTCTCCGCCATTGTCCGTGCGAAGACATTTGATCTTTCGGCCAGTTTGTGTTTCAATCATTGACTTCCATTTGAGAAATATTCCTAGCACTTCATCTTTTGATTTCATCATATACACCCATACTCTCCGGGAAAAGTCATCAACAAAGGTTACAAAATAGTGCTTCCCACCCAATGAAGGTGTTTTGGAAGGACCCCAAACATCAGAGTGAACATAATCCAAAATATTTTTAGTATTATGGATAGCTGTTCCAAACTTAACCCTTGTCTGCTTTCCCTTGACACAATGCTCACAAAACTCCAAGTCGCATATTTTTACACCTTTTAGCAATCCTTGATCTGATAAAGCTTTCAAGGATTTTCCTCCAGCATGTCCCAAGCGCATGTGCCACAACTTGGTCATTTCTGCTTCCTTATTAGTGGATGTCACTGCCGCTGTCCCAATAACTGTACTACCTTGATAGTGGTACATGTTATTGTTTTTCCGAATTGCCTTCATCACCACCAATGCGCCAGAGCATATTTTCATCACCCCATTATCTGCACGAACTTTGAACCCTTTTGATTCTAGGGCTCCCACAGAAATGAGATTTTTCTTCAAATCTGGCACATATCGAACATCTGTCAATGTTCTGCTCAATCCGTCATGGTTTCTTAGTCGAATTGAACCAATACCATGGGCGGTAAGAGAGCTATTATCCGCAGTGTGAACAGTTCCACATTTTTCTTCTTGCAGATTGATGAACCATTCTCGATTAGAAGTCATGTGATAACTACAAGCTGAGTCCATCAACCATACATCAGATGATGTGGATGACTCCGATATAACTAGTGAGAAATCAGAGTCATCACAGTCAGCTACATTTGAATCCATGACAGCCTTACCATTGTTAGGTTTGGCCTTTCCCTTTAACTTTGGACAATCTTTCTTCCAGTGTCCTTTTTCTCGGCAAAATGCACATTCATCTTTGCTGGGTCTGGATTTTGACTTGGATCTTCCTTTCTTCGTTCTCATATTGTTTTGAGAACGACCTCTCACGAACAATGCTTCTCCATCGTTGACCTTTTGTTTTTCTCTCTTTCTTTGCTCGTAACTATACAATGCGGAGCAAACTTCTTTTAGAGAAATTTCATCATTCCCATGAAGTAGAGTAGTTTCAAGGTGCTCGTATTCATCGTGAAGTGAACTCAACAACATCAAGGCCATGTCTCCATCGCTGAAGGTCACGTCCATGTTCTGCAAATCTGTCGCCAACTTGTTAAAGCTGGTGATATGATCATTCATTGTGGTACCAGGAACATATGTGAAGCGTAACAGTCTCTTCTTCATGTATAGTTTATTTTGACTGTTTTTCTTCAAGAATTTATCCTCCAACGCATTCCACAATTTGTTTGCAGAAGTTTCCTTTGTGTATGGATACTTCTGCTCTCTTGCAAGGTAGGATCTAATGGTACCACAAGCAACACGATTGATAACCTTCCAATCGTCTTCTCCAATTCCGTCTGGTTTCTTTTCTTCTATTGCAATATCTAGCCCTTGCTGAAAAAGAACATCAAGAACTTCACCTTGCCACATCCCGAAATGTCCTGATCCGTCAAAAATTTCAACTGCAAATTTCGCATTTGACACAATTCTTGTCATAAGCGAAGATGCCAATGATGACGTATTGTTGACACTCGACGCGGCTGTTTCAATAGTCTTGTCTTCCATTTTTAATACAAATATTATATTCAGTTAACAACCAGATTACCAAAGTAATTCTTTTCTGATGTGGAAGATCAGACTGTGCTGCAACCACAAAGCATACTCAGATAAAACCTTGGGCTCTGATACCAATTGTTGCGGAAGCTCGGGATATTTCAAATAGCGTGTAAATTATTTGTACTAGAAAATCACACCAGATAAATTCCCAGGTAAGAGTGGAGGGTCACAAGTGGACCACTTAAATACCAGTCTAGCCTTGACAGAATTATCACTAGTAATTTAGTAGCACAAATAGATCACAACAACTATACCCGACAAATATTAACTGAAAACAGTTAGACAAGACAATAAGAAGAACACCAGAATATAATGAGGTTCGGCAAATTGTGCCTACGTCCTCGGACACTATTATATTTATATTTCACTAAGTAAATATTACAAATGGAGAGAAGCTAAGGAAGAAGAGAAGAATTGTGTTTTTGGTGTGTAATTACAAATGAGAGGTGAGGGTATTTATAGGCCTCAAGTTTTCCAATGGACGGTGTGGATCGATTCTAATCCGACGGTCCTAAGCTACCCTCACCAACCCTTTTCACCAACCCCCCACCTACCCCCTTTTAATTGGGTTTGGGCTAATTTATGATTGGGCTTCTATTTAACAATTTGGGCTCAACAAATACAAATACAAAATGAGCCCACCAAATTACAACAAATATCTCTAACATTGTCCAGACAATGAAGCGCAACTTTTAGGAGGTACGGTACACAAGCTTGGACATGATGAGACAAATTTTGAAGCAAGGAATGGGAGCTTCGCCACTTCCTTTATTGTTGACACCTAATTTTATCTTATGCACTGTTATGGTTCGAATAGCTGGTTCTTGGTTAAAGGTCATGCCTTGATTCTAGTTTAACAGTTTTCAGTCTAATATTACCTGATTCGTAGTTGTATTTTATAACCTTGGGTGCTGAGAATTGTTTTGCTGTAAAGGCCTTGAGAGCCATAAGCTATGTGATTGAGTTACGACTACTACTTTGAGATTATATACTAATGTGTTTTATTTTTCTTTCCATCATTCGAGTCCCCAAGGACTCTTCCCGTTTTGGATATTCTTCATGGGCCAATAAGGCCTATGTTTTCAAGTCAAGCCGAAAGAGAGTTTAGAGTCGAACTATATACAGATGAAAGAAAGTCGAAGAAGGGAACGGGGTTAAAGCCCCACCCTCGAAGTGGCAATACGAATCGCTAGCCTCTCCTTTTATCTTTATCCATTGTTGTAATATTTATTTATTTATCATTGTTTTATCTGTTTATTGCTTGAGTTTTTTTTGGGGCCTAGAAGCCAAAAATGTACTTAATGCAGGTGAAGCGAAAACTCGAGCCAAGGGGCTCGAAAACATAGAAATGGGACGGGTGAAACGAGAAATGAGTTGAATACCCAACTAGATTAGGACAGGTTCAATGGTTTGGGCTTCAAAGCCTAAATCATTACTTCTCCCCTTTCCCTTTTCTTTTTGATTATTTGTTTTGCATGCCTTGTGCGAACCTAGTTAAATCCCCTAATGAATTCGCTAAAAACTAATTTTTGCAAACCTTCAAAATATTTCTAAAATCAATCATTTTTTTGGCAAATTAATCTTTAGAAATTAATCAAAAGAATGTTCTCAAACAGATCGGATAACCGCAAGTTAGCGGACGTTTTAGGTGCCTAACACCTTCCTAAAACGTTAATAAGAACCACATACTCAGAATCTTACAAACTTAAAGTGATTTTCCTATTTTGAATCATTTTAAGTAACTCTCTAAAGATTTCTTAATTCCTTTTCAAAATTAAGTGGCGACTCTCTCAAAAAGTCAAAATTTCCGCAAAACACAAGTGATGAGGAAATCAATGGCGCTCGCGATTGGACTAGAGAAGAGTCTCCAAAAGTTCATTTGGGTGCTCAGAGATGCTGACAGAGGAGATGTTTTTACAAGTGAAGGTAGAAAAGTACAATTGCCTGAAGGATATGAAGAGAGAATAAAAGGAAGAGGGATTATAGTAAGAGATTGGGCAGCGCAATTGGAAATTTTAGCACATAGTTCAACAGACGGTTTTATGAGTCATTGCGGATGGAATTTGTGTATGGAGAGTATGTCCTTCAGAGTTCCTATAGCAGCGCGACCAATGCATTCGGATCAGCCAAGGAATTCTCAACTTGTAACAAAGTACTTGAAAATTGGACTAATTGTTAGGCCATAGGCGCGTCGTGATGAACTTGTTACATCAGAGATAGTTGAAAATGCTGTGAAAACATTGATGGTTTCAACAGAGGGAATGGCAATGACAATGGGATGAATTACGGTTACCATCTTCTGGATCGCAACAACTGATGAAAAGTGATGCACAAAAACCAAGAAAGTTGCTGGTTAACTGTGGATGCAATCACTGCTAGTTATGTCCTCCAACACTTTTTGCTGTTTTCCAAAATCAAAGTCACACACACTCACATCAAATTCACATGCTGATTCTCTCAAATTAGAGTGTTTGGCTGTCACGTTGTATGCTTATGTGAGGTGGCCGGTAAACTTGAACTGAGGACAAGAAAAACACATATAAAGTGTATATATGAGAATGCGTTGAAATGATCGTGAAGTATACACAAACAGTAACAACATTATTTAAACCAGAAGGAAGCCTAACACGTCACACGCTTCAGCAAAGCATGTAAGCAAACCCGACAAAAGTTAAGGTAGTACAAACTAGTTTGAGCCAAGAAACAGACTAATGAAAGTTAAATGTAAGGGAAAATGAGAAGTAGCCAAGATACTTGAAAAGTTCTGGTGAAAAACCAGTCTATCTTGTGATATGCGCGATAAAAGAACCTAACTCCATGCTTCTGTACCACATACTTTTGTTTGTGGTTTCGAGTAGATTGTTGGTGGTATTATTTAGTGATAATCTTATTTCTACACAACTCTCATCATTCTCGTGAAGAAGCGTCAAATGAATATGGATTTGTAAAATTTGAAAATAAGAGAAGGAGAAGCCTATAAATCAAATAGAATGAATAGAAGGTGCTAAACTAGTCACTGTCACGTGCTGCCAGGGAGCACCATTGGTTGATTTGAATTTTGAAAGGTCAACTAGGCCGGTCCCCGAACAGTTTTTCTTGTGGAATTTGAGGTCTTTCCAGATGGAACATTATACGAAGGAGTGGAAACTGGATAAGAATTAAGAACCATTGTCCGAACTGTCACAGAGAGCCCAGACACTCCTTGGGTTAGGAACTGCGTATTTTGTCGTTGAGCATTACCATAACCATTTGCTGGGAATACATATAAGCCATGTGACCAGAAGGCATTTGTTGTGGACGATACAAACCCGCCCGCTGGCTGTCCAGCTTGGAATTGTTGAGGATGCAAGCCTTGCATGGACTGGTTGCTAGTTGCTGGGCATTCGCTGCAACCAGCTGATTATTTTGCATGTGGACTGCCAGGTATCATATGATTATTGAAACTGAAATGCAATTAAATCTATATGATTCCGCATTGTTCAAGGACGAAACAACCTGAACATTATAGGACATTAAAGTATCATGAACAACAATGATACGTCTTGATTTCGAGGAGATATCGCGTAAGAAGGAAGCAACGGGCTCGCGCAGAAGCAAAGATGCATCCCATAATGGCTTATGATGTGATGGGAATTTGCTCGAGGCATTAAAGACAGGTGGAGGTGAGGCAAATTCTGATGGACTTATGGCATTGGATCAAACCAGAGCTTGGCGATAACATAGTAGACAGGAAGATCATCATATGACGAGGAGATTAAACAGGCAAGTCGAACAAGTTGATTGAGATGGCCTTGTGCTGGAAATGGAACCATTACTATAACTACTTCGCGATCTTGTTTCAAGTTGTCAAGTTCTTGGTTCGGCAAATCCTCATAGCTTCAAGGTAACGAGTTTGATCACGTCTGCAAGAATTGAACAAAAGTAAACAAGTTACAGCAAATTCAATCCAACTCGAGCATGCCTAGTGTATATGAATGAATGAAGGTAAGACGAGTACCTTCCACCTTCTTACTAGTCGAAAGGACCAATTATATGACAACTTTGGAGCCCCGGGAGATATGTTTCCGAATGTCCAGTATCTGAAACTTTATACTACGCAGTACAGTTAAAGAAATTGTACTGCATCACTAACAGCAGTGGACTAAGGAGTGTCAAAATTTTGTTGGGGTCGAAATCGTCAGGGCCTCATGCGGAAGCTAATAGTTGCAAACCATAAAGGCCATAAATCACATGACAAAGAAAAACTATAAAAAACTTTATAATATATGATATGAATTTGGCCAAGTGACCGACATATTATCAAAACTATATTAAAAAACATAGAAATTATTTGAGAGAAAATTTCTCCCTAAACAAGACTCTTAAAACGACTACATTGTAGATGTTATTGTGTTATGGCATGAGAAAGAAGAGGGATCTTTAAGGTCCAAACTTTTAGCCAAATATAAAAGAGAATTACATTTTTCTTTCAGGAACAACAACAACAACATACCCAGTGTATTCCTATCAAGTGGGGTCTGGGGAGGGTAAAGTGTACACAGTCCGTCCCACTACCTCAAATGAAGTAGAGAGGCTGTTTCCGATAGACCCTCGGCTCGGGACGGATAACAATATAACAAACAAAACACATAAAAGCATGCAGCCACATGGTAATACTATAATAACAGATAGAAAAGGATAATAACAGAAATAAGACACGCACAAGATAATACTAAAACATCTATTCGTAAAACATAGGTATCACCAACACACCACAGACGTACTCCTACACACTAACCCTCTAATCTAATCCGCGTCCTCCAAACCTTCCTGGTGGGCAGTGGCAGAGCCAGACTTTTCTTTGAGGGAGTTCAGAAGTAAATATACGGACTAGTCGAAGGGGGTTCAACATTTATAATACATACATAAAAATATTTTTGACCATATAAAAATAGTATAGTTTTTCGACTAAGGGGGTTCGGATGAACCCCTGAACTGCATGTGGCTCCACTACTGAGGGTGGGTCATGTCTTCCGTAAGCTGTAAATGCTCGATGTCATGTCGAGGGGAGTCAACATAGTGTTTGGAGGTATGGCAAGACAAGTATGTGGTGCAGAAGAATTGTGACCATGGTGTGTTTGTTGGAGGTATGGCAAAGACAAGTACGTGTTTATCATAGTACACATTCCTTAATTGTTTGCATGTGTTTTTGCTCTTTCTTTATGTCCTACATGGGATTGTTTTAGAGTTGAAAAAAGATTTTGTTCATAGTTTCTTGTTCTTCGATTTCTGCTATTGCCATTTGTCACCAAGACCAAAGTTCAAGACCGGAAACTTTGAGTGACACTAGGCGTAATTTCCTCATTTCGTTCATGCCAAATACAGTGGGCCAGGCCCAAACCAACTATAACTTGTGGATAGCCCGTGGGCCTAAACCTGTGGTGGGCTTAAGAGGGCCTATCCAGCCCAATATGCTAAGAGATAGTTACTTTGCACTTGGGCTTATGGTCACCGTTTAGATTTTGTCCTTATTTTGAACGTTCTGAAATATAACTCTTACAAAATAATTTTTTCGAATAATGTTAGATCCCAGTCTAAAAATAACACTTGTATCCTCTGTATTACTGCGGCTGCTGTCACAAAGTTAGCGGATGCTTAATAATGTATAACCTTACAGACGAAATATTAGATTGACATATAATGCTTGTAATAACTTACAAATACTAGACAAGGATCTAACGTTTCTCAGAAAAAAAAAAAGAAAAAAAAAACTTTAGATCGTGGACTAAAAGAAAAATGAGGGTGATTTACAAACAATTATCGCTGAAAAGGATAATCGTCAAAAATTTCACTCGAATAAGCTGCCAAATGAATTTAGCTACAATATAAAACTGACTCGAACAACACTGATAAAAAAAAATTATATAAAGTAAAAAGTGCGATAAAATGACCTTAAAAGAAATATCACATCTTAATAACAACTTGTTATTTAATTAGGACAATAAGATGGGTAAATATATTTGAATTGGACCACATATACCATTGTGGATGTCAATATATAGTAATAAATACCTAAAATTATTCGATGTCTACATTAAATTAAACCCAATAATTTAATCGTAGCAATATTCATATGCCTATTTTATAAAAAAATCACATTAATTTATTATGATTAAATTGCTAAATTGAGATAATTATATAGAGAGAGTTTAGCTGATATACATCGACAATAATCTTTGAGAGTTTTGCAATAATGGTACCTAACCTTTTATCAAGATGGTCGAAATTATAAGATCGTTCTATCCGACTCCAAGTGATTTATAATTGAAAGAAAGATAACGATACTAAAGTCTTAGCTAAACATAAGAAAGTACAAAATCTGACTTGAATACGATGATGTCAGTGGCGGATACTGACTTTGCATTGTATATTAAACCAAACCCAATTTTTTTTTCCCATACAAAAATAAATAGATACCTTAAAAATATTAAAGTTTTAATAAATATTAAATTTAGATTCATGTATTTTTTATTTAAGCAAGCCAAAGTGGTTGGATACAACGTCATGATCTTTAAACTAAGTGGACCACAATGTAGGGTATATACTAGTACATATCAAAATCATGTGGTGAATTAGATTCGTTAAATTCCTAACTACTTGTACTAATACTATAGAGTATAAGTGTTGCATGTGCATCCTATATTAATTAATGATTTATAAAAAATTTAAAAATTATGTTTGTTAGAGTATGATCCCTGTGGAACAAGTAAGTATACATGGTTCACACAATAATTTTTACGTGGAAAATACCCGGCTCAAAAAGATGTAAAAAACCACGACCTGTACCTCTACAGGATTTAACCCCGATCTTCGCTATTATTTTGAGCCTCAACAATCAATACTATTACAAGACTTCTTGTAAACAAGGAATTAAAACTTCTAACTCCTATTACTACAAAAACACAAATATTCCCAAGATATGTGTTCCCAAGTCTTTGAGTTTCCTAATTTGAAGACGTGATTCCTAGCTCAGCTTATAGAATACTGAGACTAGAACAATTTACTCATTACAGCTCAAGAACCTTCCTATTACAAGCAGTCTAAAACATACTAAGTGAGAACTAGGTTCTTCTTCAAGTTGGTGAACGATTTTGCTGATTATTGATTTTCTTATCAGTGCTTGATCGTTATTTGAATGCAGCTTGTCGTCCATATATTTTTCTTCTCTACTTGTATCTTCTGTAGGACTCTTTCAAGTAACTCACTCCTTGTTGTAACCATCTCTCCTTCTTCTAAAATGAGTAGGACTCTTTTGTTTTATCCTTTTGCCTTGTAGACTTCTTGATCTACTCGAACTCTAACTGCTCCAATTATCTTCATATAGCCGTGTGAACATCCTTTGCTTATCCATGTGTTGACAGCTTATGTAATAATTTTAGCATGTAATGATTTAAGCATACACTCCATATGTCCAAAGCAGTTTCACTTGTATGGACCAGCTTGCACAACATGTTTCATTCATCTGTCTATCATTAAAACAATGTTTTTATTTTTTTAGTTAGGCCTAAGAAAAATGATACATTTTTATATTCATACATCTCCTTAAAGACAATGTATGAGTATCATCTCGATTGAAATTACAGTTATTTTTTACTGATTCCGCCATGACCATATACTTGAGCAAACATAAATGTACTTAACTCTCCCTCCCCCACCATCTCACCTACTCCAAATTTTTTTTTTTAGCATGTGCTTAATGTTTTTAAAATTTTGTCTTTTTTATGATGTGTCTTATTCTCAGCATCACTATGAAATACGTATTAAATTAACACACCTTGAAATATAGGTGAGACCTTTAAATAGTAACCTATCAAATTCGAAGGACCACATATACATATATATATATATATATATATATATATATATATATGCATGCATACATAAGTGTATATATATATACACATATACATATATATGTATGCAAGTATTAATCATTGATCAAGAATTAGAGAATTTTTAAATGATTACTTTTATTATTATACAATTAGTAGAATTATCAGACGGAGATAGTGACGAGTAATGGATCAATTTGCCCAAGACATGTATGTATATGTATATACATACATATCCCCTACAAATAATATATAAAGAGGGGGGGAATAGAGAAATTAATATAATAATTCATTGTAATTTGGATATTTGAGAAAACATGAATGCATTGTCGTCCCACCCCACCCTACCCCAAATTCTTTTTAACATGTGCTTATTTTGTCTGTTTGGTGGTAGTTTAAATCTGTTTGTCAGAAATACACACTAATTATACAAAGTTTTAGTTTTTTATTTGGTGTTTGATAAAAATACTAAAGTTTGATTAATTTGAATTTTTTCAATATTTACTGAAAGAAAAAAATACTTCCTATTAGAACTTTAATATTGCATTTATGATATTAAGAATTCGTACAACCAATTGTTAGTCCGAAACACGAAAAAAAAAAAGGAGGAGGATTACGATAGATTGACAGACAAAGAGATATAGCAAATTATTGCCAACTACCCTACACTACTTTTTGTAAAATCTTTTTTTGTTTTCTAATTGCAATTTGCAAATAAAATTTTTTATTAAAATAGTCCACATGCTTATTTAATCATAAAATAATGATAACTTAAGCCCCCACTAATATTTTTTTAACAAAAAAAACTGTCAATCATGTGGGAAAATATTTTTGACTTATGATTAGATGTCAAAATAATTATTTTTGATATATCATTTTCAAAATATCATATATTCCACTCATATCTTATTTTATTATTATATATACTACACATTGCCAAACTAACATTTTTCAAATTCAGTCCACATAGATATGATAGAACAATAAAACAAACTAATTAATAACCTGTTCACTTTGAAAAATTGACTAAATATATTTTTTTGTTATATTTTGAGGCCAAATATATTTATCTCGGTTGTCATATTTTAACGTCAAATTTACCCATTTATTTTAAAAAATTGGCTAAATATATCATACTTTGGGCCAAATTTACCCTTGATATCGGACCAAACTTTCCCTCGTTGTAAAGACGCTTTTCACATATATCCTTCCTTTACAGAAAAGTTCAAATCAATGATAAATGACTCATTTTTTAAAAGTAAACTCCACCCTAATCTAACCCGCCATCCGACCTACAAAAAATACACAAATAAATATACCTCTCCTTCGGTTCTATTGGTCGAATTTTCCAACGAACAAATATACTTCTCTTTCAACATGCAACACGGGTAGATTGTTTACAAATGAACAAAAAACAAAACTGAATTGAGATAATGCAGAAACATGGAACTAGAGAAAATGTCTATTACAAACTCTGTTCCTGTTCCAGTTACATTCAAATTTTAAAATTTGGTACGCAATTTTATGCGCATCCAGAATTCAAAATCGGTGGATAAAGTTTCTCAGCAAATGACCTAAGAATTGTAGATCCAAATTGTATTTAAAGACCTAAAAATGAAGATATGTCATAATCCAGGGAAATATTCCCAAGACGTCTTTAACTCAATCATTCAGAGAAATATCCAGTGAGCCTAATCTGTTGTATTTGACCGCTAAGTGTCATTTTTCACGAGTCCTACACTAATGCAGATTTATGAATCAAGGCAGGGATATATTTGTTTGTGTTTGCACTAATGTTGATCCACTTTTCACGAGTTATGCACTGATAAATATTCAGTGTCTTAATCTCGTTGAAATAATTTGATCAACAGATAACTAAGGGGGATATATCTGTTTGTCTCTTTTTTGGTGGTTTGAGTCGGGTCGGACGAATTAGATTAGAGTGTTTTATTTTTAAAAAATGAGACATTTAACGTTGATTTGAGCTTTTCTATTAAAGAAAGGGTACATGTGAAAAGTTTCTTAACAACAAGAACAAATTTGATCCCAAAGTATGACATCGAGGATAAATTTGGCCCCAAAATATGATGAATGATATATTTAATTAATTTTTCAAAATACAAAGGCAAATTTGGCCCTAAAGTATAATAGCGAAAGTAATTTTAGTCCAAAATATAATGAAAAATATATTTAGCCAATTTTTTTTAAAAAATAAATATTTACATCATACTACTAGACCTTAAATCTGTCAATTCACATGCTATAATTTAATGTAATATTTTATTACATAAAAGTAACAAATTAATTTTAGCCCTGTTCCAATATCGTCTAATTTTAATAAACGGAAAAAATGTATTCACATCTGGTATTTATATTAAATTAGCTAGTATATGACATGTATGTTGTATATAAACTTCTGTCCAATTCATTCTTAATTTAAAAGTCTATTTCAAGTCTTGGAAATAGAGAAATTCGTGATACATAATGTTTTTCTCTTAGGTGGATCCTACATGACGCAAATTCAGATGAACCGAAAAAAGTGGGTTTTAGATTAGTGGGTGTACTATCACTTTAACTCAACTATTAAGAACAAATTTCACAATTTAACGTAAATATCAGGTGTTAGTAAGTATTTCCTCGGTTCCAACACTCGATACGAAGATGTTCTGAAACTTGTGGTCCTAAAACATCGAGTGTTAGTAAGTATTCCCTCGATTCCAACACTCGACACGAAGACGTTCTGAAACTTGTGGTCCTAAAACCTGACATGACATTTCTCTAATGTTATAAAACCATGTCATCAATGGGAAAGCCAGTAGAAAAGTGACATTCTTTTTTTGAACGGACAATAAAGAAATAATACCACATAAAACAGAGCAGATTGAATCTTTTTTTCTTTGAGATAAGCATTTAGTATCCTCCGAACTACGACACACTTCAACTTCACAAGGGTCCTATTATCCTCCTGAACTAAATTTTAGCGTATTTTTGTCAACCTTTTTAGCTGACGTGGTACGTGGAAGTCCTTCACGCGCCTCGCGTGTTTAACTTCACGTAAGGTACCACATCAGCATGGAAGGGTGACAAAAATATGCTAAAATTGAGTTCAGGGGGTAAAAGGACTCCCGTGAAGTTGAAGTGTGTCGTAGCAACTTTGACCACAGTTCAGGAACTGTACTCCGAAACACACAATAAAAGAGGGGTGAATTGGGCACAAGTTGTTATACCAAAACATTGAACCTAAAACAAACAGAGAGTAAAGCATCTAGTACCACCTGAACTATGACCAAATTTTCTACGACACACTCCAACTTCACGAGATTTCTATTACCCTCCTGAATTAAAATTTAGCATATTTATATCAACCTTTTTAGCTGACGTGGCACCTTTTGTCAACCTTTTTAGCTGATGTAACACCTTTGACATGGGCCCCATTTTATATAATAAAGGTGTCACGTCAGTACAAAAGGGTGATAAAAATGTGCTAAAATTGAGTGTAATAGAATCTCCGTAAAGTTAGAGTGTGTCGCAGCAACTTTGACCACAGTTCAGAACTGGTCTCCCAAAAACATAATAAAAGGGGGGTGAATTGGGCACAAGCTGCTATACCAAAACATTGAACCTAAGACAAACAGAGAGTAGACCAAATTTGCTATGAAAAAATTTGGTACGACACATTACTCTCCTAAACTAAAATTTAGTGTATTTTTATCAACTTTTTAGCTGACGTGGCACCTTTTATCAACTTTTTTAGCTAATGTAACACGTTTGACGTGGGCCCTATTTTATGTAATAAAGGTGTCACGTCAGCACAAAATAGAGACAAAAATATGCTAAAATCGGAGGTAATAGGACCCTCTAAAGTTAAAGCGTGTCGTAGCAACTTTGACCAGAGTTTAGGAACTGGTCTCTTAAAACACAATAAAAGAGGAGTGAATTGGGCACAAGTTGCTATACCAAAAGCCCTAAACATCTAAACCTAAATTCGCTACGACACACTCCAACTTCACGGGGATCCTATTACCCTCCTGAACTAAATTTTAGCGTGTTTTTGTCAACCTTTTTAGCTGACGTGGTACATGGTAGTCCTTCACGCGCTTCGCGTGTTTAACTTCACGCAATGTGCCACGTCAGCACAAAAGGTTGACAAAAATACGCTAAAATTGAATTCAGGGGGTAATAGGGACCCCGTGAAGTTAGAGTGTGTCGTAACAATTTTTACCATAGTTCAGGAACCGGTCTCCCAAACACATAATAAAAGGGAGGTGAATTGGGCACAATTTGCTATACCAAAAGTCCAAAACATTGAACCTAAAACCAACTTTTCCCATACACTACTTTCTCTATATATGTAAAACATATATTATAGAGTATAGTTCTATAATAATGTCTTGCAATAATCATGAAATTATAGTTGTTGTTGTCCCATTTCCAGCACAAGGTCATCTAAATCAACTTCTTCATCTATGTAAACTCATTGCATCACACAACATACAAGTCCATTATGTTACAACCATGACACACACTCATCAAGCTAAACTAAGAGTTCATGATCCATTTTCATTCATCAACAACAACAACAACAATAACATCATCCATTTTCATGAACTATCAACACCATTCTTCAAATCGCCTCCTCCTAACCCCGATTCCTCCATCAAATTCCCTAGTCATCTTCAACCCTCGTTCGAGTCATCTTCTCATCTTCGCAAGCCCATGTCAAGAATCCTACGCGCCCTGTCATCTAAGGCGCGTAGGGTTGTCGTCATCCACGACTCATTAATGGGGTATGTTGTCCAAGATTTTGTACACTTGAGTAATGCTGAGGCTTATGCTTTCCATAGTGTCTCAGCATTCACATTGTTGTTGTTCATCTGGGAGAATATGGGAAGGCCTTTCGACATCGATGCGAGTTTATTGAAAGATGTTCCATCACTTGAAGATTGTTTTAGTCCTGAATTTGAGAAGTATATAAAGTTACAATATGATTATATGAAGTTTAATTCCGGTAAGATTTATAATACATGTAGAGTTATTGAAGGTCCTTTTCTTGATTTGTTGTCAAAGGAACAAATCAGTAATAACAAGAAGCAATGGGCACTTGGACCATTCAATCCTGTTTTAGTACAACATGGGACCAGAAGTTGTCAGTATAAGCAACATAAATGTCTGGTTTGGCTCGACGAACACGAGCCAAACTCGGTTGTGTTCGTGTCATTTGGGACCACGACTACATTCTCCGATGATCAGATCAAGGAGATTGCGATCGGGTTGGAGAAGAGCGAGGTGAAGTTTGTTTGGGTGTTAAGGGACGCGGATAAAGGGAATGTCTTCGCCAAGGATCATCAGTCGAGAAAGATCGAATTGCCAAAAGGGTTCGAGGAGAGAGTTAAAGGAAAGGGGATCGTGTTGACAGATTGGGTGCCACAGTTGGAAATCCTGGCACATTCGTCTGTCGGCGGTTTCATGAGTCACTGTGGATGGAATTCCTGCATGGAGAGCATCTCCATGGGGGTGCCAATAGCCGCGTGGCCAATGCATTCGGATCAACCACGTAACACTGTATTGGTCACCAAGATTTTGAAAGTTGGCCTAGTCGTCAAGGAGTGGACGCGTAGGCACGAGGTGGTGACACGTGGCGTGGTCCAAGCCGCAGTCGAAAAGTTGATGGTGTCTAAAGAAGGGGAGGAAATGAGGCACAGAGCAATGGATTTGAGTGCAGCTCTTAAGAAATCAGTTGCAGAAAGTGGCATTAAGAATATGGAGTTGGACTCATTCATTTCTCACATAACAAGACAAATCTAATCAATCTGCTACGTCGCTTGGACTCTTCAAAAATGTCGACCAGATATATGTCGGAAGATCTGACACGGGTGCAAGTGCGACAACGTTTTTGAAGAGTCGGAGCGACATTGGATCAATCTATGTACTATCACCATTCCAATTGTTGTCAGTTGTTCCACAAGGGCGTTAATCTACATACATTCAGTAATGCATGTTGTAGCAGCTCATCTGTCTTATTTTTCAGATTACTAATCTCATTTATTACAGACGTTTACGTTCTGTAGTATCTTTTAGATGATCTGTCTAAAATCAACGGTCAAGATCTTTCCATGTGTCATCAAAATTAGAGAAGTGACATTATGGTCCCATAAGTTGGATAAGAAGTTTAAAAATAGTTCCAAAAGGAAAGAAAAAAGAAGTTGTAGCACACCTTTTTGGAAAATTATTTTATATCAATGATTGATTAAGCAAATGGATATATATAAATTAATTATTTTATGAGAGTAATTATGTTCAATTAATTAAATATATTCATGTACTATATTTTATGATGAAATTCATGTATGGAAAGGTTTTTTTTTCAAATCCAACGTTTGACTCACCAAAAAAAATGCTCTCCAGAGCGATATATGATGCTAAACCCATAGATCGCCTTTGTTCACCTGAACACTTATACCATTTCTGTGTCTCCAACTACAGACATTCCATTCTACTAAGAAATGGTTACAGAATTTTGAGTTTACGAGTTCTAAATTAAAGAAAGACGGTTTATTAGATACTGAATTAATTATTTATTATATTAAGTGAATTTTTTGACACAAGAATTAGATAGAGAAATGGAACAAAAATAATTAGTCTAATCAACTTCGAGATGTGTCTTAGCTTCCTCGAGCAGTGGAAGACTCAATGCCCAAGCATTTACACGTTGATTTCAGACTCCTCCGGTGAAGCCAACAACCACTCAGTGAATTATTTTGTGTTACGAAGTTTCAATATGTTCACTGAATCCTTCACGATGTTTTGGTGGCAAGTACTAGTAGAACTTTGCTACAGTCGACTCATTCAACACGGACGCGCTGCAGTCTGTTATGCCTATTCCCCCTTCCTGTTTTGACCTGCAGATGAAGTCCCAAGGTACCAAAGGTGTTCAATTCGCGGTCGCCTGTACACTCCATAAAAAGCTCCTACATATCGCAGTTATAACTTTCATTACTTTCCTCGGCAGGATAGATATCGAAGCCCAATAGGAGTAGATGTGTAGCAACACTGAGTTCACCACGACTAATTCAACACGACGCGCTGCAGTCTGTTATGCCTATTCCCCCTTCCTGTTTTGGCCTGCAGATCAAGTCCCAAGCTATCAAAGGTGTTCCATTCGTGGTCGCCTGTCCACTCCATAAAAAGTTCCTACATAACGCAGTTATTTCATTACTTTCCTCGGCAGGATAGATATCGAAGCCCAATAGGAGTGGATGTGTAGCAACACTGAGTTCACCAATTGCACTCTCTCTGCAACATTTGACATATTTGAACGGCTTATAGTTGTACGTGTGTTGTAGTATATGAGCTGCTGAAGCTGCCTTGATGATCTTGTATCGACATATTTAAGCGGCTTAGTAGAGCATTGTGTTCAATCTGCAACTGATTCTTCATAGATATTCACGTTATATTCATCTGTGTTAGTTTTTCCCTTCCATAGCCTGCTATGTTCTTACTGCACATAAATCTGCAGAATAGTTTCTTTCTTAATACTATAAGCCTGCACAGCGTGTAGCATGCGATGAACATTTACAACATCACGAGAATACACACACACACGTTACCTCAAAGTTTCCCTAGAAGCTCCTAGCTCCTTCTATCCAGAGTTGGTTGTACAAGTGGAACCAATAGTGGATCCCTATGGTTCATCGATCATCGATGAGAATTTGGAGGCAAAATTGTTGTTAGGTTCTTAGTCAATTCTTACTTCCTCCATTATTTATTTCAATTGTTATGTTGCTCGGATCCTCCAAAACGCTAGCTGCACCCGTGTTGGATCCTCCGAAAAGAGATCTTTAGTATTTTCTGAGGCTTCAAACGAGTTCTCGTCTCTCAAAATATTGTTCTAGTAATTGAAGGTTAGCTTATTTAACTGATTGAGTGATAGCAAGGATATACATTACCTAGAGGACTCTCTGTCATATTTTCTTCACTGTCGTTTTTCCTTTATAACTACTCTGCACTTGAGCCAATTAGGGTCCTTCGGAAACATACTCGCTACCTCCACGAGGTAGGGATAAGGTCTGCGTACACTCTACCCTCCCAAACCAACCCCACTTGTGGGATTTCACTGGTATGTTGTTGTTGTTGTTGTAAACTATGTCAGTGTTATCTTCTCTATTGTCCGCGGCCAGATAAAAAGGGCTTGTTTTCTAGCACGAATTAATCTGAGGTCAGAACAACTTTTAGAATATTGTTTTCCAGAAAGAAGTTGTGGATCTACTCCCAGAAGAATCAAGTAGAGGCAAACTGAGAGGCTCGAAAACTTCAATCCAGACAGTTAGATTTTAGTCGAAGTCCTTACACAGCCATACCATTTTTGTTTGCTCGAGATAGATGCAAAGTTGTCTCAAACAGGGAAGATTCGTATAGTTTACTTCAACTTGTTTGATACTCGGGCGTAATTGTTGTTGATAATCAGGTATAAAACATATTTACAAATCTTTTATATGACAACCTGTATCATCCACACAAAAATTTCAAAGCTATTGCATAAAAATTCCTTCTAACAACAGTAAAAATTGAATCCTCTTAACGATCCTCGTTCATACAGGAAACATGAATTCGTCTAGTAGGTACAAGGGAAAAAGAAAACGGACCAATAAAAGTTTGATCTGGACTTGTTAGACGACAAGCTAACTACCACCAGAACGTCATGCCAGAGACACGATGCAGAATCATGGTATGAGACCTTTTTGGTTGGTGGATGTTTCTCCCTCGACTAAATTCTTGAATCAAGACGATCTTCAATACAACTTCACGGATGAAATCGCTAGTTCTTGCACACATCTAAGTCAGAGATGAAAACTTATTATCCGAGTCATTTGAGAATTCTTAGTAAAGATATTCAATATTGCAATGAAGATGTATACGAGTGTATGTCAGAGATCGATTCCAAGCAATAAAACGTGACAACGAGTGGAAAGTCTAGAAACTTACGAGGAGAGATGAGATTTGAAACCCTCGATGTCATTCTTTGTGGGCATAACTGATGCGAATATTTCTGCCATCCAATAACTAAGAAGCAGAATAATCAAACAGTAAGAAAACAACAACATACACGGTGTAGTCCCACGAAGTAGGGTCTGGGAATGTAGAGTATACACAAACCTTACCCCTACCTCAAAGATAGAGAGGTCGTTTCCGATAGACCCTCGACTCAAGGAAAAACAGTCCAGAAAAAAAAAGCAATGCAAGTACAAGAAACACAAGATAATAACAAAACAGTAGATAGTAAAAAACAGAAACTTCAAAAAATAAAAAATAAAAAAATACAGTCGGAAAAAAAAAACAGTACGGCAATTGGCAAAGATAAGAGTATAGGTAGCATTTATACCACTTCTACACTTACTTGACCGTCCATTTCCTTCAAGGCCTTGCTAGCTGCAGTTTCCGAAGTGAACTTCACGAACCCGTATCCTTTGGATTGTCCACTTTTATGATCACATATTACTTTCACTGAAAGTTAATAAGCTTACACTTCCATCTAAAGCAAGTCACTTGAACAAAGAGAAGTATTGTCATCCATACGTTACCTTCAATAATTTCACCATGTTGCTCAAAAGCTTGTTTAAGAACAGGTTCATTTGTATCATAACAAAGCCCTGAAAGAAACCAGATTTCGTGTTAGCAATGACAACACACTCAATATAGTCTTACGAGTGGACTCTGAGGAGGGTGGCAGTACGCTGACCTTACCCCTACCTTTGTGCGGTAGAGAGGAGATTTTGTGTTAGAATGTGTCCAAATGTATTCTCCTTTCCATTGTCATTCGGTTCTTAGATATGCCAACACGGTGCTCGTCTTGAGTTGAGCTTAACTGCAATCACAGTTTTTTCGGGCTTTGGGATCCCTATATACTGTAAAGCATTCATTATAGAACGCACATAATATCTCAACTCTTAGGGGTAAGCAACTTCAAAACCCTCATTCAACTAAATAAACTTTGATAGGAAATAGTCGTGGGCAAACATGTTACCGCTAATCTACCATCAGCCCTTAATTCTGCTTATGCTTATGCTCAATTGGCAGCATAAATTGCAATCGTCATCCAAAGAGCACTCTCCGCGATGTCATTAGTTGAACCACCCATCCCAAAATAATCTCCCCTTGGAAGCAATATGTGAATCTAACTTTAACACAACCCTAAGGTTTTGGTTTAAGGGAAAGGGTGGTATACCGTTGGATGTTCGACAGGCACACATCACAAGATATCGAGCCCTACAGTGGGACTTCCTGAAGTGAATCCATAATATTAGCTAAAAAACGAGTACTTTACTTTCTTGAACATTGCGTCAACTCAAAACCAAACAAACAAATTAAAATGGAGGGATTAATTGTTTCGCTGAAACTATATGCCCACACCATATACCCCTATATACTTAACCTAAGTCCCCGGGATCAAGCCCCAAAGTGTGACTTCCTAGCGCGTATCCAGATTAGTCAGATTCAAAAAAAGTATTGAACACCAAACCAAAAAAAAAAAAAAAAGATAAAATTATATGTTCATACTAAACACTCTTTCATCCTTAACAAGATGTCTCGAGTTCAAGCCCCAAAGTGGAACTTCACAGCGCGAATCCAGATTAGTCGGACCCCAAAACGAATATCGAACACCAAATGAGAAACCAAAAAAAAACAAAAAACTAAATTTCCATCATCAAGATACATATAAGTAAAGAAACTAAATCATAGTGACAATAAAAAAGAAAGTAAAACAGACCTCCAACAAACAACTTGCTGCAAGAATGAAAAGCACTGATCAATCCACCAAATAGAGTTTGATAATTTTCAATGAATTTACTGGAAAGCTATGTCATTGAACTATATGCACATATTCCATATACTCCTCTATCCTTAATTAGAGTTCTCGAGTTAAACTCCAAAATGAGACTTCCCGACATGAATCTAGACTAATCAGACACCAAAACGAATATCGAACACCAAATACAACAACAACAATAACATATCCAGTATATTCCCACCAAATGGGGTCTAGGGAGGATGAGAGTACGCAGTCCATACCACTACCTCAAAGGCGAGATAGAGAGGTTGTTTCCGATAGACCCTCGGCTCAACATAAAACAATCTATAAAAGGAACAGTAAAAGCACATGATACAATAGAAAAAACCATGCCCAATAATACCATAGACAAGATTCACCAAGCAATTCAACAAACGATACAACATTAATACTATAGCTACTAACATGGATAACAAAGTCCTCCTACCTACTAGCATTGACGCACTCGTTCCCACTATCATTCTATCCTAATCCACCTCCTCCACACCAAATGAGAAACGAAAAACTAAAAAGCTATATGCACATCAAGATACATATATATATGTATGTATTTATAAGTAAAGAAGGAGAATTATAGTATAAGTAAAATACCTCCAACGAACAATTTGCTGCAAGAATGACGAGAAGTGATCAATCTGGAAAATGGGGTTTGATAATTTTCAATGAATTTACTCAAACGCTGCATTGGAAGCTCAGTTTTTTACTGTTTTCTTGAACTGTTTGAAGCTTTTTTCAAGTGTTCAAAACAAGTTTTCTTTTATAATATTCTTTGGGTTTTCGGGTCCATTTGATTAAGGCCCAAATCAAATGGGCCTTTGTAAAAATACATCCATCATCATAATTATGGTCAAATAACATAAATCCCGACAGTTTGGAGCTTAACTACAGAAATCCCGACATTTTGCATAATTATTGAAAATTCTAATTTTAGGCTTGTTGAGATACATAATTAGCTCAGGATACATTTAATGGAGATACGTTTTTTTCTTTGTAAAGATACATAATTAGCTCTCCGTATATTTTTTTCAATTTGGGGTCTGTCGAGATATATAATTAGGGGTGTGCAAAACCCGAACTGACCGATAAACCGAACCGATAAAAATTTTATTGGGTTAACGGTTTCTTATTGGTTTTATAAAAAAAATTATTGGGTAGATGGTTCGGTTTCGATTTTAACTTATTGGGTTATCGGTTAAACCGATAACCCAATAAGGATACAATAAATTATTATTTTATATCCCTATTATGTTATATATATAAATCTCTCTCTTTCTCTCTCTCTATATTTATATATATATATATATATATATATATATATATATATTATATGTACTACTTATTCACAATTCAGTGATTCACAAAGTATTAACCTATTCAGGGAAACAAAGGCACAATATGAAACTCGGCTTTTATCGTATTGAAAAGCTTTAAGCATTTATAGCCTCCAACAATTAGGATTCAACTTTTCTCCAAACTAACATTCAGTTCAAGTTTGAAGATTCTTGTAAACTAAAATGCATTGCGTAGGATTTTGGCAGTAACTAAGATTTTATTTTTTATGTTAGTTGTTACTATTTCTATTCTATAAGTATTTTCTTATTGATTAAACCAAAAATCGAACCGTTAAGGACCAAAAATCGATAAGAAAATATCTTATTAGTTTGTTATTGATTTTACATATTTAAAATCGAAAATCGATAAACCGAACCAATAACACATAAAATCAAACCGACTGATGCACACCCCTATATATAATACATCCAACAATGATAAATCCCAATAATTTGGAGCTTAATTATAGAAAATCTGGATATTTTGCATAATTACTAAAAAACTTGATTTTGGCTCTGTCGAGATACACAATTAGCTCCTGATATATCCAACAAAGATACATTTTTAAAAAAAATATATATATAATTAACTCCCAGTATATTTTTTCTGATTTGAGGTCTGTCCATATACAGAATACATCCAACAAAGATATATAATTAGCTCCCGTTATATTTTTTTTCGATTTGGGGTCTATCGAGATACAATACATCCAACGAAGAAACATAATTAGCTTCTAATATGTTTATTTAAATTTTGGATTTATCGAGATATCTCCCGATACATCTAGCGAAGATACATTTTTTCCGTTTATAAAGATATATATAATTAGCTCCTGATATTTTTTTTTATTTGGGATCTGTCCAAATACATAATACATTTAACGTGTGTTCAGTTTTAAAAATTATTTCTTTATCGATCCATTTCGTATAAGTTTAGAGATCTGATGTCTGAAATTTCATATGAATGAAGTTCACGAAAAAAGTTTGTAGAAAGCAATAGTTGTAGGAAGATTGTGCATAATTTTTTTAAAAAAATTCCAATATCTTTTCTATAGTCATTTGATATTCGATATCCATTAATTCGACTAATTTAAAATCGTATAGGAAGTTTCATTTTTTTTAGCATTTTTCCTAACCTCTAATGCTTTTATTAAATATGGACAATGAACAATGCGTGAAGAATTAGTATTTCAAATTTTAAACATGATTATAGATTTGCTTTCCTAGATGAAATTTGACTATTTATGACTTAAGAACTAAGTGTTACCTAAAAACCTAACTCTATTTGCTAACAAACAATAATATTCAAGGTGTTAATATGTATTTATTAAATTAATTAGGAGGCGTAAATCGAAAATTAGCTTGTTGAAAGCGTTTTAAAGAAAAGTCGTCCTATGTTTCTGATGGTGTTACAATGTGGAACGTCTATCAGAAATTCACATTCATTTAATAATGAGAACCTTTTGGGAGGTATCACATTTCTGAGTAAGCCTATTGAGTTATGAAAATCTCGACGGATAAGACATCGAAAGTTAGCTTGTTGAAAACATTTCGAAGGAAAGTCGTCCTATGTTCTGTTGGTGTTACAATGTGGAACGTCTATCAGAAATTCACATTCATTTAACGATGAGAACCTTTTGGAAGGTATCACATTTTCGAGTAAGCCTATTGAGTTATAAAAATCTCGACGGATAAAACTTAAAAAAAAAATAAAAAAAATTCAAAGACATACTTATAAATAGTTAGAGTTACGCACATAGTACTAAATTCTAATGTTTTATTATCGAGGATTGTGATGCAATAACGTCTAGGATTCCTTTAATCTTAATCCAAAGTTTCGACTTAGAACCATGATTTAAAAAAAAAAAAAATAAGTAGAGAGTATTTTCTCCTTTAATGAAACTTTACGTAAATTCAAATTAATCAAAATTTTCAAATGAACATCGAACATTAAACAAAAATATTATTTATATATTTTTTTTTGGATGAAAAATTTACAAGGGAATAGAAAAAGGACAATAAAGAACAATTGGTCACATGTAAATATGCCCAAAGCCATCATGGGACATTTTGTCACCTCAGCTGGTCCAACTTCAACAACTGAGCTTTGTCATTTTCACAATTAAATTAAAGCAATCAAAAATAAAATTAAAAATAATTTTATATTTATAGAAAGAGAAAGAGACAAAAAGAGAGAGAGAAAAATTAAATATAAAATTATTTAGGGATTTGGGAAATTTAAAAAGGTTTAATTTTTGTGACTATCGGGTAAATTTAATTTGCTATTGCAAGTTATCTAATTTTTTACATAAAAAATGAATAGAAAAAAATTGAGTAACCTGCAATAATAAATTAAGTTTATCAGATAATTTTAAATATTTTATTTACTAGCAATGCATAAAACTTAAATTTAATTAAAAATTTAAGTAGTGGATAACATTTTATGACAGTATTAACATCTCATGTTGATGGACAAGTACCTAACATTTTATGAGAGTATCTCCCATTTTGTCAGTGTTTTGAGTTCGAGTTCTGAAAATAAATTTTTCACTGTGAATTTAAATTAATTTGTGTCTATTATAAATAAAATATCGTGCATCGAGTTAAAAATAAATAAAAATTATTACATGATGAATAATATTAACAATATACTTAGTGTATTTTTAAAAAATGCGATTTAAAAAGAATAAAGTGTATGAAATTCGTACCATTATTTTAGAGATGAGATAGAAATGTTTTCGATATACTTTCGAACTAAAAATGGGATTAGGTTAATGCATGATGAATGAATTTAGGTATGAATTATTTGCTTTAAGAATATTTTATTCTTAAATACTTTCATCTAGAGGTTAATGAAAAAAATCATGTTGAAAACATTGCTTTCAAAAATGAATTTATAATATGAAATTTTTTATTTAAATTAATCTTTAATTTGAGTATCGAACATCAACGATGACAACAACAACAACCCAATGCAATCCCACAAATAAGGCATTCCTCATTATTGTCAGTACCGCATGAACCTAGCTAGTCTAAAAGGACATGATAAGATTCGAGGCGAGTATGACCGCCATATATAATATGAGTCTTGAACATCAACGACAACAACAACAACCCAGTGCAATCCACAGGTAAGGCATTCCTCATTGATATTGGCATCGCGTGAACCACAGTGGCAGACCAGGATTTAAGGATTATGTGTGCTTAAAAAATTTAAAAATTGAAACCAAGTAAAAAATTGTCTCAAAGAGGTTCGAACTTGGGATGCTCCTTCCAGTGGAAAATCTTAAGATCAATCCAAATGCCAACGCAATCAATCTAAATGTCAGTATACCTAACCAACTTTTTGTTTTAATGGGTGCTTTTATAGCTTTTATACCTATTTTTATATATTTTCTATGTAATTATACCTATTCCGTATCGAGTTTACTGGGTGTTGGAGCACCCAAAAAAAAATGTAGCTCCGCTTATGGTGAGCCAGGCCAATCCAAAAGAGCACGATCAAGTCCAAAATGAGCACGACCGTCATAATATGAGTATCGAATATCAACAATAATAACAACAACCGAGTGCAATCCCACAAGTAACGTATTTCTCATTGATACCGGTGTCGCATGAACCTAGCCAACCCAAAAGGGCAGGATCAAGTCCAGGGCGGGTAAGACCGTCATAATTTGATATCGAACATCAATGACAGTGATAAAAATCAGTGCAATTCCTCAAGTGAGGCATTTCTCATTAATGTCGACGTCGCATGAACCTAGACAGCCCAAAAGAATACGATCAGATTCAAGACGAGTACGACCGTCATAATATGAGTATCGAACTTCAACGATGGCAACAACAACAACCCAATACAATCCCAAAAGTGAGGCATTCCACATTAGCGTCAGCATAGCATGAACCTAGCCAGCCCAAAAGGGCACGATCAGTCCAAGGCGAATGCAACAGTCATAATATGAGTATCGAACATCAATGACAGTAACAAAAATCCAGTGCAAGTCCACAAATGAGGTATTTCTCATTAACATCGACGTCGCATGAACCTAGTCAGCCCAAAGGCCATAATCAGATTCAAGACGAGTACGATCGTCATAATATGAGTATCGAACATCAACGATGGCAACAACAACAACCCAATACAATCCCATAAGTGAGGCATTCCACATTATTGCCGGCATATCATGAACCTAGCCAACCCAAAAGGGCACGATTAGTCCAAGGAGAATACAACAGTCATAATATGACCATCGAACATCAACGACAACAACAACTCAATGCAATTTCACAAGTGAGACATTCTTCATTATCGTCGGCATAACATGAACTTAGCCAGTCCAAAATAACACAATCAAGTTCAAGGCTAGCACAACAGTCATAATATGAGTATCGAACATTAACTCAGTGCAATCTCACAAGTGAGGCATTCCTCATTAACGTCGGCATCTCATGAACTTAGCCAACCCAAAGAGACACGATCAAATCCAAAACGAGCACAACCGTCATAATATGAATATCGAATATCGAAATAAATAAATAAATAAATAAAAGAAGTCCAAAAGTACACTCCAACGTCTCTTTGTGCTAGATTGCTTCCTACTGAATTTGCTGACAAAAAACTGACAACTTTTTCAGTTTTTTATATTCATTCTGAAAGCACTTATTAAAAAAGAAATAAAAAATTCACCATTTATTAATTATTTTAGTAGTTATAAATTAGATTGAAAATATATATATTACGTAATTACAATTAATTAGTAATAAAATATTTGTATGAAAGATAAGTCTTGTATTTATTATTAGTTTTGTATTAATCTTATCTTCTATGTTGGAATCTTGGAGTTTTGACGAGTGACAATATGAATGAAATAAGTTGATCTACATGTTCCACTGATCCAACAAGTTCAAGAGTGCAGTCTACGGTATAAATAATTAAAAATCAGAATGAGTTAAATCAGTGCAACTGGAAACTTCAACTTACTGATCATGTGGGGAATAGAACAAGTTGAATTTGATTCAAACACTTGATGATAAGAGAAAGCAAGTTGAGTTGAAAGAGAAGTCCTATGTGAAGAAGGAGTTTCACTTCGAGCATATTCTTAAGAGTCCTATGTGTAGAAGGAGAAAGAATCTGAAACTGCAGAAGTTTATGCAAAACGTATAATTTGAAGGACTCTTTGGAGAGTTGGAGTTTGACTACAACACTAAGGAGACACGAGTTGGAATTCTATACAATGAGAGTTTTGATTAAAGGAGGAGTTTAAAATAAAGAATGACTCTTTGGAGAGCTGTACTTAAATAGAAGATGTATTATTCAGAATAACTCACGCACTTACAAAGCAGAAAAGCACAATCGACAAATTGACTTCACGAGGTACTACTCAATCACTGAAGAAACACATTGAAGAACCTGGTCCTAAGTATAAAATCCAGCTAAGAGTTTTAAAGTTGATTTTTAGAGTTGTTCATTATGTTTTAACTATTGATTTAATATTAGTTTCAGTGTGTTATAAACTGAATTAGGAGCTAGTCTTCTGTCACACCCCAAATCCCATTGGAGCGGACTGGCACCCGTAGCCGAGGAGGCCCGGGAGAACCCGTTCATAACCTATACTTTCACATTTACATTACTTATGAAAATTAGAAATTTGGGCAGCACTTCGTTGTAAATAGAAGAAAACAGTACCTGTATCAACCCAGCAGACACTCATAAATATATATATGAACAGTAATTGGCCGTCAGAGCCATCACGTCTATCAACCAAACACTCCTATGGTTGTACAATATGTCTACAAAAGCCTCTACATAGATACACAACTGAGTTGGGGTCGGGACGAACTCCCGCCCACAAAAGACTTTTATACAAATACCAAAGGTACATATAGAGACGACTTGGGATGCCCCGAAACAACTGGAGCTCACCACTAACAATAGAATGTCCTGGCTCTTACTGCAGAGGTGTACGACCTGAAGTACCTGTTCCTGCAGACATGAATGCAGGTCCCCCGTGAGGGACGTCAGTACGGAAATATGTAAGGCAGGGAGTATCAACATGAGATACAAAAGATCAACAGAACCCAGATACCAGTGAATAAACAGTATGAGTAGACCACACTTAAAAGAACTGATGGGATACCTGCACATTACTTTCATATCATTACTTCCCGTAATCCTTATCAATACATAACATATGCCATACAATGACCAACTGATCAGTGGTACTAATACAATACATCAGGGACCACCCTTGGAATAACATATATATACATAATCTTTATAATACAATGGCCAACTGATCAGTGGTACTAATATAATACATCATATCATCAATTTAAAATATAGACATTCCATTTCTTAATTCAATTAATCTTTGAGATTGGTTACTTTGTGGTCACACTTTATGGAACTTGAAACCATGATACCTCAATAGGAAAAACATGTAAATAGGTAATCATTATCATGAAAATGAAGTAGAGAATTATGGATACCTCATTAAACCATTTCGGAGTCAACAATAGTATATGAATATTTTTTTGACTAGCCGGACATCTTAAAAGTGAAAACAAGTTCAATTGGTAGTGTCGAAGATCATATGATGTTAGTATGTGTCATGTGTCGTAGGACAATGTTGGAAGCTTACTTGAGAGTGTCATGGGTCATTATTCATGCCAAAGAGTAGATAGAGTATGTCTTACATACCTTGATATAACCACTTCAATACAAGTGACTTCCCGTACTCTTCGAACACTTATCTACAATAAGTCATTTGTGGCAAACTAGCATTAGCAACCAAACCTTACCATTTAGGTATTAACTTCACCAATTAACGTCTAGGAAGTAATCCTTTAGCTCATCAATAAGAGTACTACATACATCCTCTTATACTCTTATTACATTCACATATCATGCATTTTCATGAAATATCCCTCAACATCACTCTTAGCCTTTATTTCCATTCTTAAAACCATCCAATACCAACATGATCACTAGGCATACATAACCACTAATATAATGATATATCACCACAATTCATCCTTCATAATCCAATACAACAACTTCCATAATTTACTACTAACAATTTATATACACAACAATTCATAACTATGTTTCTAGTTATCTTCCAACATCAAGACAATACTCATAATCCTTTATCAATACTTATTCATGGATAAGAATCAAGAATAAACAATATTCATACCTTAACAATGGACTCTTGTATTTGGAATCCTCCTTACATAACCATGGGGTGCTTCTCGAAGCTTTCGAGATGGTGAACACAACTACGGAACCAATTTGAATTTTCTACGGTTGAATCTTGAGTTATTTGGGATTTTTGTTTGGAACCTAAAAGGTGTTCTTGAGAGAATTTGAGAAAAAGGATTGTATTCTGCTGAATTTGGGCTAAATCTGGTGTTATAGATGGAATTGGGTGAAGTGAAATGACTAAAATGCCCCTAAGAAAACAAGAAAAGTCGAAACTATCCCTCAGTTGACAAACTGACAGGCTGAAGTAAAACGGATATAACTTCTTACTCAGATGTTGGATTTGGATGAAACCAGTTGCAGTGGAAAGAGGACTCAAAGCTATTTCGTTTGATATATTATAGCTCACACAGTTCATTATATACAGGGAGTTATGATCGTTTGAAGTTGACCCTGAAATGCTGAAAAAAACTGGGCAACAGGCTATGCGTTTTGCTACTGTTTTGAAATCCAAACGCAGCCTTATGCATTCCGAAAAATTCCAAAACTTATCCGAGATGGACTATGAGATTGTCCGATCGTAACGCAACTTGAAAATCTAAAAAAGAAGGTCGAGAAGTTGTATCGCGAAGGTTGTCAGCTAAAATGACTCTAAGTTACACTTAGAAAAATTTTCAAGTTTTTAAGTCTAAGAGCACTCTATTAAAGACTAATCCATGCACGACTTTTACGGGGTGTTACATCTTCGAGTTGGGAAAAACTCAGAGACTTTGGGAAAGCATACCTTGGGAGGTGTGTGTAGTTAGGAATTAGAGTTTATAATTCCTATGAGTCAAAGGAATTAGAGTTTATAATTCCTAGTTGTTGAGTTATAGGGATTAGAGTTTATAATTCTTATTAGTTGGTTACAAGAGTTTTATAATCAGTCGTTGTTGAGGCTCAGAGTTATTTAGTGAAGTTGGGGTTAAATCCTGTAGAAGTACAGGTCGTGGTTTTTTTTACACCTTTTTGAGCTGGTTGTTTTCCACGTAAAAATCATTGTGTTCTTACTTTCTGTTTTACTGCTTCCTTGGAACATGTCAGTGAAACACGTCAGGCAACCCGTTCCATCGATAAGCAACAGTTAGGCGAAAATAAGATAATCAGTAGGGCACGAATTCTTAACAAGTGGTATCAGAGCGAGATTGTCTTAAAAAGGACACCTAAGACAAAGATCAATATGATGAATTCCGCACCACCTACTGGTCATAGTGAAGGTCAATCCACTATTAGACCTCCACTCTTTTATGGTTCTCACTTCATTTGGTGGAAAGATAGGATGGAAACATTCATTCAAGGTGAAGACTACGAGTTATGGAATAGGATCACTGATGGTCCTACTATTCCAAGGAAGTTAGAAGATGGTGAACAGGTCAAGAAGGTAAGAAGTGAGTTTACAGCTAATGACTTAGTGGCATTAAAGAAAAATGCTAAGGCTAGACTAAGACCTGTTGAATACAACAGAGTGTCAACCTGTACCACTGCTAAGCAAATCTGGGATGCACTGGTCAATGCATATGAGGGTACCTCTCAGGTAAGAAAATTCAGGATTGTTCTTCTCTTTACTGAATACGAAGCTTTTAAGATGAAGGAGAATGAAACCTTACATGAAATGATGACAAGGCTTACTGCCTTGACAAATGAGTTGACTTCTTCGAGAAAAGTCATCACTGTTGAAGAACAAATTGAAAAGGTGTTAAGGGTGCTACCAAAATCAAAATGAAATATTAAAGTGACTGCTATTAGGGAGGCAAATAAGGATCTCACAGTCATGACACTAAATGAACTAGTAGGGAGGCAAATACATATCTAGTATATTCCCACAAAGTGGGGTTTGGGGAGGTTAAGTGTACGCAGTCCATACCACTATCTTAAAGGCGAGATAGAGAAGTTGTTTCCGATATACACTCTGCTCAACATAAAACAATCTATAAAAGGAACAGTAAAAGCACATGATACAATAGAAATTACCACGCCCAATAATACCATGGACAAGATTCACCAAGCAATTCAACAAACGATGCAATATTCTGAAAATAATACTAATACTATAGCGGCTAACACGGATAACTAAGTCCACCCAACTACGGGCACTAACGCACTCGTTCCCACTATCTTTCCATCCTAATCTGCCTCCTCCACACCAAATGAGAAACTAAAAACTAAAAAACTATGTGCACATCAAGATATATATATATATATATATATATATATATATATATATAAATATGCATTCTATAAGTAAAGAAACAGAATTATAGTATAAGTAAATAACTCCAACGAACAATTTGCTGCAAAAATGGTGAGAAGTGATCAATCTGGAAAATGGGGTTTGATAATTTTCAATGAATTTACTGAAAAGCTATGTCATTTAATTATATGCACATATTCCATATACTCCTCGATCCTTAACTAGAGTTCTCGAATTAAACTCCAAAGTGAGACTTCCCTACATGAATCAAGACTAATCAGAACCTAAAACGAATATCAAACACCAAATACAACAACAACAACATACCCAGTATAAATACGATCTGGGAAGGGTAAGTGTACGTAGTCCATACCACTACCTCAGAGGTGAGATAGAAAGGTCGTTTTTGATAGAAAAGGAATGGTAAAAGGAAATACCACACCCAATAATACCATAGAAAAGATCCACCAAATAATACAACAAATATCATAGCTACTAACACGGATAACAAAGTACTCCTACCTACTAGCATTGATGCACTCATTCCCACTATCATTCTATCATAATCCACCTCCTCCATACCAAATGAGAAACTAAAAGAAAAAAAACATCGTTTCCATCCCAAACTATACCCGAAAAGTCGAAGTCACACCTAAACTATACTAGTGATCTATTACACACCTAAACTATAAAAAAGTGAAATTATTTACACTCTGTCAGGCTACCACCACTTGCATGTGGTGTAGTGTTTTACACGTGCTACCATGTCAGCACCATGCCGGTAAAAAATATCACTTTTTTATAGTTAAGGTGTGTAATAGGTCACTTATATAGTTTAGGTGTGGATTAAACTTTTCGACTATAGTTTGGGGTGGAAATGATGTCTTTTTCTTTAATGTTTTTAGCCGTTTACTTTTGTTATTTAATAGGCTGGACGCGCCTAAAATAAGTGTAACACGCGCCTTAGAATAGGGGTCGCGGGGAGGTAATAATATCACTTTTATATAGTTAAGATGTGTAATAGGTCACTTATATAGTTTAGGTGTGGCTTCGATTTTTCAACTATAATTTGGGATGAAAACGATGTCTTTTCCCGCGATCAAGATACATATGTATGTATATATAAGTAAAGAAAAAGAATTATAGTATAAGTAAAATACCTCCAACGAACAATTTGCTGCAAAAATGACGAGAAGTGATCAATCTGGAAAATGGGGTTTGATAATTTTCAATGAATTTACTCAAACGTTGCATTGGAAGCCACCACAAACAATGAAATCTTCAGTTTTTTGCTTCTGTTCTTTTTTGGAAAAAAAAAAAGACATAAATATACACAACTTATCATATTTATACCTCCACCTAAATTATAAAAATCTCAATTAATTATATATCGAAAAACTAATTATGTATCTCGAGACCTAAAATCAGAATACATCGAAAGCTAATTATATATCTTTATACGGAAAAATATATCTTCGTTGGATGTATTATGTATATTGACAGACCAAAATTGAAAAAAACTGTATTGAGAGCTAATTATGTATCTTCATTGAATGTATTATGTATCTCGAAATACCCAAAATCGAAAAAATTATATCGAGAGCTAATTATATATCTTTACATAAAAAAATATATATCTCCATTGATGTATTGTGTATCTCGAAGGATCAAAATTAGAAAAAATGTGTTGAAGTTAATTATGTAACTTTACAAAAAAATAAATGTATATTCATTGAATGTATTATGTATCTCGATAAATTTAAAATCGAAAAAAAAAATATCGAGAGCTAATTATGTATCTTTACAAAGAGAAAAATATATATTTGTTGGATATATCGGGAGTTAATTATGTATTTTGATAGACTCAAAATTGAGATTTTTAATAATTATAAAAATATCAAATTTTTCTGTAATTAAGCTTTCGGGTCAACAAGAGTAAGGGCAATCAATTGGGCCTTGATAACAATAGATCCATTATGATTAGGAAAAATAAATACAATTTTGTAATTACAGTTTATAATAAGACTAGCATTATTTTACTCATTAACTAGGCAAGTGCATATTTTACTCTTACCACTTTACATTTTTCTATTTTCACCTTCCCCAAATATAGTCATATCTTTTACCCTCTTTTTTTTTCATCTTTTTTTTTTAAAACATTTTTTTTTATTTTTTTATTTCCACTTTATTTTCTCTCTTCTATTTCTCTACTTTTTTTCCTTTTTCGTTTTTTTTTCTTTTTCATATTTGAAGATAATTATTTCCATAATCTTCAAGATTTCAAAATAAAACATCATTACTGTATTTCACTCTCTTATAGCTCTACCTTTTTTTTTCTTGTTAGTTTTTTTTGATTTTATTTTTTTATTATTTTATTTTTTTATTTTGATTTCTTTTTCTTTTTTCTTTTTTCTTTCTTCTATTTCTGTTTTTTTTTCTTTTTTGTTTTCTTTTTTTTTCCTTCTCATATCTTTTTTTTTTCTTTTCCTATTTTCGTTTTCTTCTTTTTTCTATTTTATTTTATTTCTTTTTTTTTCTTTTATTTTTACACTTCTATTTCTCTTTCTTCCTTTTTTTTTCTTTTTCACTTCTCTTTTTGTCGTGTTTTTGTTTTTATATTTTGTTTTTCCCCCCTTTTTACTCTTCTATCTCTAAATTTTATTTTAAAAAGACAAATATGTATATCACATACATATATTCAAAAAACATACAAAATACATAGTCATACAGATCTAGATACATATTTACGGTACAAAACATACATATGTATTTACAAAATACATATCATATTCCTATTAAACAGTAACAAACATAACTATACTATATATCTTCATATGTATTTGCGAAATACAAAGGTAACTCATATAAAATAAGAATATACATATGGATCAGGTATGTATTCTGTAAATACCTATGCAGAGCTATATGTATTTTATACGGTGTTGGATTTGTCTTTGAACTGTACATACTATGTCATTTTAGAGGATAACATATGTACTTATTTGTCTTCTTTTTCTGTTTAAAATATGTATCATGTATTTTTTTATTACATATATGTATATAATTGTTATTTTTGTTATAGAGATTTTTGTGTTCTATATGTTCATATATACATGTGAGAGTCAGATATGTATTGCTATAAATAAATATGTAGATATGTATGTATGTGTTTTTACCGTAAATACATATGTAGATAGATTTTGTGTTCTATATGTTCATATATACGTGTGAGAGTCAGATATGTATTTCTATAAATACATATGTAGATATGCATGTATATTTTTTTTTACCGTAAATACATATGTGGATCTGTATGTCTATTTATTTAGTATACTTTTTGAATATGTATATATGATATGGATAGTTGTCTAACGAAGAAAAGTTTTAAAAGAAGAAGAAGAAGAAGAAGAAGAAAACGAAAAAATATATATAAGAAAAGAAAAAAAAATAACGAAAAAGGAAAAAAAAAAAGAGAAGTAGAAGAGAGAAAATAAAGTGGAAAGAAAAAAATGAAAAAAAAATTAAAATAAAAAAAAAGATAAAAAATAAAAAATTAGAGATATAAGAGAATGATATTTTGAAATTTTGAAGATGATGGAAATAATAATCATTATATTTGAGTTTGATTTGGAAAAAAAATCTACTAATATAAAGAAGAGCAATTTATGAGAATTTAATTAGATGGATAATTATTCCTTATTTAACTCAACTAATTTGAGTAAAACAAGGGCGTTAAATCTTTTTATATATGTATTTGTATAGCAACAGTTTACTTAAATACAAAATAAAATTTGCTATTTTTTGTAATTATAAAGTTGTTGCTATAAAAGTTACAATTAAAGTTGTACAGTTGCTATTTCTGAAATTTTTCCTTATGATTATGGGTCATTTTGTAGGCCCATTAACAAGAAGCCCATGGGAACTTAGTTAGTAACCGTAGTGAAAATTTCAAAAATCGCCATAGTTTGTAGTGAAAATTTCAGAAATCGCGATAGTTTGAGACTTAATTATCAAACATAGTGAAGTTTGGATAATTAACGAACATAACGAGAGTTTCTCGTATTTCGTTATGCATCATTGATACGTCAACAAATACAGAGCAAATTATTGTATCATTGACATAGAGCGAATTTCAGAAATTGTTAGATCACTGATATAAGGGGAAATTCAAAAACTATCGCCATGTTTTGTCATTCTTTTTAAGTGTATAAGTTTGCATGATTACGTAACTTGAGTTGGATGTCATTATCTGACACGTGCTCAAATTTTAGATATAACTTAAGAGAACTGATGTCTGAAATTTTAGATGATTAAAGTTCGATAAAAATGACTAAACTTCAATCGCATGTGCCTCACCTGAACGCAATTTTAGCGTATTTTTGTCACTTTTTTGTGCTGACGTGACACCTTTATTACATAAAATGGGGTTCACGTCAAAGGTGATACATCAGCCAAAAAGGCTGACAAAAGATACCACGTCGGCTCAAAAAGTTGACAAAAATATGTTAAAATTTAGTTCAGGAGATAATATGACCCTTATGAAGTTGGAGTGTGTCGTAGGGGTACTGGATGTTTAACTCCTTTTCTTTTCTTGTCTACGTACGTAAAGTTCCAATATTCCTTTTTATACTCATTTGATATTTGATATTCGTTAATTCGACTAATTCAAAATCACATCGCGTAGGAAGTTTCATTTTCTAGCCTTTTCCTAACTTTGAATCCCTTTATTAGATGCGTGGAGAATTAGTATTTCAATTGTTTGACATGATTATAGATTGCTTTCATTGTTGAAATTTGACTATTTATGACTTAGAAATTAAGTGTTACCTAAAAACCTAATTCTAATTGCTGCCAAACAATACTATTCAAGGTGTTAATATGTATTTATTAAATTAATTAAGAGGCGTAAATCGAAAATTAGCTTGTCGAAAATGCTTCAAAGAAAGTCGTCCTATGTTTTTGATGGTGTTCCAATGTGAAACGCCTATCAGAAATTCACATTCATATGAAGAGCAACATGTAAATATCATCACATGAAGTAGAGAGGTTGTTTCCGATAGAACCCCGGCTCAGGACATACAACATGTAAATATGCCAATGTCATATTGTATAGGGAATGCTTTCTCCTTTAAGGAAATTTACGTTACATGAATTTGAATTAATCGAAGTTTCAAAATGAATACCGAAATTAGGTGGGATATTTTTATTTTTTTTGTGAGGGAGAATTTTAATAGTTTGATCACATGTAAATATGCCCAAAGCCATCATGTGACATTTTGCAACCTCAACTGGTCCAACCAACTTCAAATTCTGAGCTTTGTCACTGTCACAATTAAATTAAAGTACTCAAAAAGATTTATTTATGTATATAAAAAAAGTTATATTTATAGAAAGAGAAAGACACTAAATATACAATTGTTTAGGGATTTGGTAAATTTAAAATTTAAGTAGTGGATTAGTTTTTTTATGACATTATCTCCCATTTTGTTAGTGTTTTGAGTTCGAGTTCTAGGAATGAAAAACATTCTATTGAAAGTGTCGCTCTAAAAAATAAATTATGTAATATACAAATTTTAATTTAAATCGATCCTTAATATGAGTATCGAACATCAACGACAACAACAACAATCCAGTGCAATTTCACAAGTGAAGCATTCCTTATTGACGTCGACATCGCATGAACCTAGCTAGCCTAAAAGGACAAGATTAGGTCCAAGACGAGCACGATCGTCATAATATGAGTATCGAATATCAACGACAACGACAACAACCCAGTGCAATCCCACAAGTGAGGCATTCCTCATTAACGTCGGCATCGCATGAACCTAGTCAACCTAAAAGGACATGATCAGATCCAAGACGAGCACAGACGTCATAAAATGAGTATCAAACATCAACGACAACAATAACAACCCTATGTCATCACACAAGTGAGGCATTCCTCATTGACATCGGGGTCGCATGAATCTAGCAGCCCCAAAGGGCACGATCAGGTCCAAGACAAGCACAGATGTCATAAAATGAGTATCAAACATCAACTACAATAATAACAACCCAGTACAATCTCGCAAGCGAGGCATTCCTTATTAATGCCGACGTCTCATGAACCTAGCGAACCAAAAGGACAAGATCAGGTCCAAAACAAGCACGACCGTCATAATATGAGTATCGAACATCAACGACAACAACAATAACCCAGTACAATCTCACCAGCGAGGCATTCCTCATTAACGTAAAACATCTCATGAACCTAGCCGACCCAAAAAGACACGATCTAGTTCAAAACAAGCACAACCGTCATAATATGAGTATCAAACATCAACAACAACAACAACCACAACAATCTAGTGCAATCCCACAAGTGAGACATTCCTCATTGACGTCAACGTCGCATGAACCTAGCCAACCCCAAAGGACACGATCAGGTCCAAAACAAGCACGACTGTCATAATATGAGTATCGAACATCATCAACAACAACAACAACAATCCAATGCAATCCCACAAGTGAGACATTCCTCATTTACGTCAATGCTGCATGAACCTAGCCAACCCAAAAGGACACGATCAGGTTCAAGTCCAGTACAATCGTCATAATATGAGTATCGAACATCAACAACAACAATTCAGTGCAATCTCACAAGTGAGACATTCCTCATTGAAGTCAATGTCATGTGAACTTATCCAGCCCAAAAGGATACGATCAGGTTCAAAACAAGCACGACCGTCATAATATGAGTATCGAATATCAACGACAACAACAACCCAGTGCAATCCCACAAGTGAGACATTCTTTATCTACGCCGACGTCGCACAAGCCTAACCAACCGAAAAAAACTCAATCAAATCCGAAACGAGCACGACCGTCATAATATGAATATCGAATATCGAAAAAAATAAATAAAAGAAGTCCAAAAGTACACTCCAACGGCTCTCTGTGTTAGATTGCTTCCTACTGAATTTGCTGACAAAAACCTGACAACTTTTTCAGTTTTTTATATTCGTTCTGAAAGCACTTATTAAAAAAGAAATAAAAAATTATCATTTATTAATTATTTTAGTAGTTATAAATTAAATTGAAAAAATATATTTATTACGTAATTACAATTAATTAGTAATTAAATATTTGTATGAAAGATACGTATCTTGTATTTCTTATTAGTTTTGTATTAATGTCATCTTCTAGTTCGTTTATTTTATTTTATTTTATTTTTCATTCAATGTTTAATATTCCGCTTGAGTTTAATTAATTCAGATTCGTGCATTACACGAACTATTTTTGGAGCCACCGCTCCTAACGAAAAAAGAAAAAATTATATACAGATTTCAAACTCGAAATCTCTTATTAAGGATAGAGAAATCTCAATCATCTCACCGCAACCTAGTTTACACTATAAAAATGAAGTATTTTTTATAATTATATTTTAGAAAGCTAGACGTGATAAGTATATTAGTCGAAAAAAATAGTATATTTTAGATAATTGAAGTAAATAAACAACAAGCTTGACCTACTTAATTCTATATTTTCATTTAATTGTATGTTGACTTATATATTTTTTTTTCAATCATCACTCTAATTTATTTTCTCTTTAATTAATATCAAATTTGACAAACTTTAATTTCTATCTCTTCATTTAATTCTATTGACTTTAAGTGAGCTAGTAGTACATATTTATTGTGGAGGCATGGAAAGCTATGACAGTTTAGTTTATTTTGAAAAAATAAAATATGAATTTATAACGCAAATCTATGTTGTTCGGACTCGTTAAAAATATTAATGGATATATGTTGAATTCGTCAAAATCAGTACTCCCTCCGTCCCATTTTACTTGTCCCAATTTAACTTGACACATTGATTAAGAAAAATAATTAATAACATGGTCAGTTTATCACAATACCCTTATTAAATGAAGTTTACATTTTAATTTGAAAAAAAAAATTAATGCAAAGGGTAAAATATAGAATTTTTTTAGTCTCCTCTTGATCTGTAAAAAATGACAAGTAAAATGAGAAATCAAATTGAAAAATTTGGGACAAATAAAATGGGACGGAGGGAGTATATTTTTGAAGAATTCGACACAACTTAGGTGTAACCACAACCAAGATATGACGTTACGGTCGTTGAAATAAGTAAAAACTTCATAAAGACAAAATAGTCCAATAAAATTATTGTCATGTGATTAGAAGGTCACGAGTTTAATTTGTGAAACCAACAAACGAAAGATAGCATTGCGTACAATAAACCCTAACAGTTTGACCCCTCCTCGGAACCCCATGCATAACAATCAGCTAAAGTTTTAATACACCAAACTATCTTTTATAATGGTTGAAAACAACAATCACTCGATAAAATAATAATAATATGAACGCAAACTGATACGGACAACATCGAGTATCGTTACTTTTTTTTTTAAAAAAAAAAAGAACAAAAATAATTTATAGAAAAAAAAAAAACAGGAAAATATAGAGCTTCATGTGATTATATTCAACCAATGGTCCTATTTGTCAGTTTTACTTTACGCTATACGAGAAAAAAACTATTTGTCAATTAAAAAAAAAGATTAATGAAAAGAATAAAAATTGATTGGTTGGGAATTGAAATTGAGATTTTTATGGTATGGATAAGTTGTAAAATAAAATAATTGTGATGAAAGTATCTATACATTGATAAATTACAAATACAACCAAAAAATATATAATTAATTATTGTACTTGGTATATTCCATGTTAACAAAAGCTTCTCAACTTGTTCATTTTCACTTTTTGTGACTAGGAAAAAAATTGCATAACTTTGGATATACGTGATCTCCCTTCATTTTTATTTATCTATTATTAACTTGACGTAACAAAATAATAAATAATAAAGATAATTTTATTACTTTCGGTGATTCATACTACTTGATTCATATTGACTTGACACTAGAAGTGTGCATCGATTCGGTTCAGTTCGATTTTGTGCATTGTCGATCCAATTTTTGGTTTGTAAACACGCTAAACCGAACCGAACCAATAAGATATTCGTTTTGATTTTTGGTTAATTGATTTTTGGTATTTATCAATTCGATTTTTAGTTTAATCGATAAGAAAATACTCCCTTATTTTTTCTTTATTTTCTGTTATTTTCATTTGTTCTAAACTATCTTCATGAGTAAAGTTTACACAAATTAAAAGAACTAAAACAATAGGGGTCTGGAGGTTAATTATACCGAGATCGTTCTCGATCTCACCTTCAATATGATAAAAATAACCACAATCTCAAATACGTTATGTTACGATTTTAATGGATATCGTTCTCGCTCTATATATATGGCGCACTAAATTAGTGTACTATATCTAATTTTTGTAAAAAAGATAAATATATATTCCAAATTTATAATTAATAAAATTAATTTATTAAAATAAATTACTAATAAATATTTCTGTAAGCATGTGCCAAATCTAAGTAAGCTGATTAAAATAAAATATGGGTAAAGGTGACAAATACACAAAGAGACTCCAAAGTCAGCTTTTCAAGATCTTGATTAGTGCATTCTTTATTTATTTTAATTAAAGTATGACAACACTTTTTTCTTTTTTCATGATTATTAATTTCTTCATTTTATGCATTCAATTATATAGTTGACAAATTATAAATTGACTTTAGAAAAAGAAAGAAGTAATTTTCCTTGTACTAGCCAATTATTTTAGAAGTTCAAGACAATTAATTATTTTATTTTATTCTTGGTATTTTTTTTCGTCTTATTTTAGTTGGTTATCTTACTAAGAAAATATTTTATATTAGTTGATCACTTATTAAATTAGGATAATTTTTTTTTTTTACCCCTATAACTAATAGTATACATTAAATGTAAGTAATTACAATTTCAATATTTGTTTTTGCTCAATGAATATCATTAATATTGATAAAGGGTAAAACAGTAAAAATAATCATTCAATCTATGATTTCTTAATGGCATATAAAATAAAATATGCCCAACTAAAATGAAACGAGGGAAATAATAACTATTTTTGAAGACAACAAACACATCAATAAAATAAATATTTAATGAAAAAAGATAATCTCGTAATCATGAACGAGTATAAAATAATCAAATTACCGTCATAATTAATATTTTATTAAGAAATGTATAAAATAATATAACATATAATTTAAAATGAAGAGAGTACAAGTCTACAATTTATCTCTAACAAAATTTTGCGATTATTTTCGCACTTACATTATTTTCAAAATGATTTCTAATTAAATAGAAATAGTTAATGATTTCATCCCCTTTTGTTTTTAATTTATGCCAATTTGTCAAACAAACCTTTTTATATTTTAAATACTCAAACTATACTCTTCATTCGTCATACAAAAGACTTTGACTAAATAAATCAAAATTCGTTTTATTTTATATTACCCTTATATTAAAAAAAAAATTTAAACTTACTTGTTAATTTTCTAAAATTTAAAAAAAATTATTATATTTTTATTTTATATATTAAATAATTAAATAAAATAATAATAGTTAAATCCAGAGTTACAAAATATTATTAATAAGATTTAATTTAATAAAATATACTTTTATTTAAAAAATTTATTTTGAGAAATGTTGCTTCACCATTCCCTAAGTAGTTGAAGTCTTGGAATTGTAATTAGTGCAACTTTTCACAGTATCACACCTTTTATAATTAAAAAATTAGTAATTAATTTTATAATTTTGAGATTCTCATCATCTGACAATATTATAAACTATAGTGATTTTTTATTTATTTTTTAATAGTTAGATAATCCTCCCCCACATTAGGAAGATTTATTTTTCTTTACAAAATTCAACTTCAAGTTTTAATTTGTTTATGGAGTTGTCTTTATCAACCAATTCCCTAGTATGTTGATATTTACATCATTATATTATTAAATATAAGATAAGGTAAAATATAGTAATAAATTCATGTAATTCAGGTTTTTTCGAGTTTTACATATAGTGGAAGTTTTAGTATAACACACTGCTCTTTATATATGTACTCAAGGATCATTTCGTTCACGAGATGGAATAGACAATAATATTTTATGAAATTATTTTATTTCATTTTCTATGTAAAATAAAAATTATTCGATGTATTAAAACTTTCGTTATACATATAATCTGCGAAGGATCGAACGACAAAAATATATCATAAATTACCTTACTCTACTTTTATGTAAGAGGTTATTTTCACGATTGAAACTCGTGATCTATGAATAGTAATTCATCATTTTGATACAAATAATAATATAAAATAAATAGTGAAATTGACTAATAATAAAGATGATACAAATAATAATATAAAATAAATAGTGAAATTAACTAATAATAAAGAATCTCATTTGTCAAGCCTTTCAACCCCACTGAAACACCTCTTATAAATCAAAATTAAATTAGATAGTTTGATGTGTTCTACGTAAGATTTTAAAAAATTGAATCATAAAAATTTATTATAGACAATCTTAACTTATATTTAAGAGATCATTTTCGTTACTTGAATTTATAAATTATAACCTCCCTGTACATAATAATAACTTTATCAGTTACTCCATTAAATAAAATTATATTTGGCCAAACATCTTTTCTTTACTGTCTTTCTTCTTGAAAAAATTAACCCATTTTTACACAAAGATGACTTGGCTTCCTTCCAGCTAAATTAAAATAGACAGTCAGATGTATTAAATCTTCCGTTATAAACAAGGTTAAAAAAAGATGAAATAACATAAATTTACTATTGTAGGCAGTCTTAACTTGTATTATGGATGCGATTGTTTGTATGACTTGAATACGTAAACAAAATTATATTGATAAAACATATATACACAGAAGTCCAATTCTTTCGTAGGAAAAATCGGATCACAAGAATTTATCGTAGGCAATTTTACTTTATATTTATGCAAGAAACTATTTCACGACTTGAATCCGTAACCTCCAAATCACATAATAACAACTTTACCGTTACTCAATTAAACAAAATTATATTGACAAAACACCATTTTTCTTCTTTGAAGTCTCTTCTTTCGTGGAAAAGTCGAACCACAAAAATTTATTATAGACAACTTTACGTTATATTTATATAAGTAGTTATTTTCAAGACTTGAATCCGTAAACTTTAAATCACATAATAACAACTTTAGCCGTTACTCCATTAAGCAAAATTATATCGACAAAACACCATTTTTTCTTCTTTCAAAACATATACACACACAAGTCCTTTTTTTTTCGAGAAAAAGTCGAATCACAAGAATTTATTATAAACAACTTTACTTTATATTCACGCGAGAAACTATTTTCACAACTTTTCATAAACTCAAAATTGTATAATAATAACTTTACCCGTTACTCAATTAAGCAGAATTATACTGACAAAACACTATTTTTTCTTCTTTCAAAACATATACACACAAGTTCAATACGTAAACTCTTAATCACTTGACAACAACTTCATCGATTACTCCATTAACCCGAATTATATATACAAAACACCATTTTTTTCTTTCTTTCAAACATATATACACAGAAAGTCCTCTTCTTTACTGTCTTTCATTGTTGCAAAAACAAACAAAAAAACCCATCTTTCACCTTCTTTAATTTCTTCTTCTTCAACCTCATAAATAGCTTCCCTTAAGCAAATCACAAACACCCATTGCTCTTATTCCAAATATATAATAGTATTTGTTCAACTTCATTATATTCTTGAAAAAATATTACCAAAAGCAAAGTTCTTTCTCCTTTTTTTTTGAAGCTTTTTAGTGTGTTTTACAGCTATTTTGTGCATATCACAAACACCCTTTTTTTTCCTTCATTCAAAAATAATATAACAGAAAAAAAAAGTTTTCTTTCTTTGCTCTCTTCATTCTTGAAAAAATAAACAAACAAACAAAAAAGCTTGTTATAGTAGCTTTCATCCTTTCTGCTTCTTCTTGGGTGATTCAAACTCACAATCTCAAGATCAGATGTGAGGGGGGTTTTATTATTATCATTCGAGCAATTCCCTCTTATCGGCGAAAAACTCATCTTCATTCTTGAAAATTTTTGTTTTTTAAAAAAACTTGCTTACTATTCGAGCAACTCTCTCTTTTCGGAGAGAAGCTCATCTCGTTGCTTTTGCTAACGTGCGAGCTATTCGAGCAACTCCTTATCGAAAAAAAGCTCATCTCATTCTTGAAAAAAAAGATTTAAAAACGCTTTTAATCACGTGCTTACTGTCCGAGCAACTCCATCATATAAAACATCCTTTTTCTTCATTGGTTTATTCATTCTTGAAATACCCCCAAAAAAAAAAGAACTATTTTTCTTTCCCTTTTCTTCTTCTTCAAAAACACCCTTTTCTTCTTTGGTTCTCTTCATTCTTGATTTTTATTTTCAAAAAAGCACCTAGTCTTTCATATAGTGAAGTTTCTATTTTAGTGTCTAATTACTATATGTGTAAGAAAATGATGCATTACAAGAGATATCATCATTGGAATAAGAAAGGGGATGTGTTAGTAGTTTGTGTAGATGAAGATATTACTACCCCTCTTGGTTTAGTATGTGGAAACAATCATAAAAAAACTAAACCAAAAATTTATTATCTTCTTTTTCTTTGTTTAATCTCTTTTAGCTTCTTTTTAGCTCCTCAATTCTTCACTTCTCCTCATGGATTTTCTCTTTTGTGTAAGCTTCTCTCTCTAGTTTTCTGCTGCTCCGTTTATCTTTACATGTTATAAGAATAATAAATAATAGAGTAATTTATTTATGTATGTTGGAGCAACTGAGAAAGTTGTTGTCATGTGACCAGAAGGTCGTGTTCAAACATTGAACAGCCTCTGACAGAAATGCAAGGTAAGGCTGCGTACAATAAACTTCTGGTGAGGCTGCGTACAATACACTTCTGGTGAGGCTTCAGACTTTGTGCATAGCGAAAACTTTAGTGCACCGAGCTATCCTTTTATCCTTTGAATATAATGATTTAACAATTATCTATTGATTTTTCAAACTGGATAAGTGTTGTTCGACTTGTGTTTTAGTAAAGTGGACAAGTAAAGATGAACGAGGAGTGTTTTTTCTTTTTGCCTTTTTGGTTTTTGGGGTTTTTAGTTTTTATTTTTCTGATTTTGTTTTATTATGTTTTGCATGTGTGCAGATTCATTTAGTTCTGATGATGGAGGACTTGTTTCTAAAAGTGATGTAAATGTTTGTTCTTCTGTCTCTAATGGTTAGTATCTCAGTATTTTTCTATATGATGTTTTTAGTTTAGCTCAAAATATGATGTTATATTCTTCTATGTTCATATATTGTGGAAAAATATCTTTTTTGATCATGAGATGGTTGTAGAACTGGAGTGAAGTGTGAGAGGTTAGCTTTGGATGATTTGAGGCGGGATAGAGGTACGTCGAAAAAATACTGAAGGGAGGTGATTAGACGTGATATGAATCAGTTACAGCTTAATGGGGACATGACCCTAGATAGGAAGTTGTGAAAGTGCTGGTGGGTGGGGCATAGCTAGTAGATAAGAGTTCTTTGGTGTAGCCTTGCTAGTAGTCGTAGGAGGATTGGGGTGAGATGTGCGTCCCTGGTTTGATAGTGTAGTGTACTATTTTGTGTGTGTTGTTTTTCTTTTTCTTATTATTTCATCTTGTTTCATGTTTTTTTCGACTTTGTTTTTACTGTCTTTTGTCCTGAGCCGGGGGTCTATCGAAAATAGGCTCTCTACTTCTTCGGAGGTAGTGATATGGACTGCGTACGTTTTACCCTCCCATACCACACTATGTGGAATACACTGGTATGTTGTTGTTGTTGAGATGGTTGTGGAACTAGACATTCTTTTGGCTAGTTAATAAAAACAATATACCAAGTGAAATCCAATAAGCTGTGTCTGAGTATGGTAGAGTCTAGCGTATACGCAAACCTTATCTCTACTTCATGGAAGTAAGAAGGTTGTTTCCGAAGGACCCTCGACTCGAGTGCAGCAAATCAAAGTTAAAAAAAGAAGAAAAAATAAGTTATTGTTGGTTTTGTATTATGTATGCAAGTGATTCAGATTTTAATTTCCCTTTTGATGGTTCTTTTCTAAGTTTCTCGGACTCTTCAAAAATGTCTACGGGTGGAGGATCCGACAAGGGTTCGGCAACATTTTTGGAGAGTCCGAGCGACTTAGGTTTTTTGTTGGTTTTGTATTATGTATGAGTTTCGTGTGTTGGTATTGCAGATTTTTGCTTGTTAAGGTTGTTTGGTCTTACGCATATGTGAACATGGTTCTTTGTGTTCCGAAAGTTGACAGATTCTTTGGTGGAACTGCAGGGACAATATGTTGCGAAAGAAGCAGTATTCGATCTGATATATGCGTAATGAAAGGAGACGTTAGGACAGATTCTGCTTCCTCGAGAATTACCCTCTACAGGAACAATGATGAGGTACTTCGGCATGAAAAGATTAAGCCTTATACTCGGAAATGGGAAAAGAGTGTGATGGATACCATCGATGAGTTAGACCTTGTCGTGAAGGGAGAGCATTCCGGGATTCATCAAAAATGTGACGTTAAGCATGACGTGCCTGCTGTGTTTTTCTCTACTGGAGGTTACACCGGTAATCTTTACCACGAGTTCAACGATGGGCTATTGCCCCTTTACATCACTTCTCAGCAGTTCAACAAGAAGGTTGTGTTTGTAATCCTTGAGTATCATAATTGGTGGATAATGAAGTACGAGAACGTATTGTCTCACCTCACCGAGTATCCTGTTATAGATTTTCGCGGAGATAAGAGGATTCATTGCTTCCCTGAAGCCGTAGTTGGTTTAAGGATCCACGATGAGCTAACCGTTATTTCTTCTTTGATGGTAAACGATAAGTCCATCAGAGACTTTCGAGACCTTTTAGACCGTGCTTATTGGCCTCGTATTAAAGGTTTGGTCCAAGATGAGGAACGTGAAGCTCGGATGAACATGGAAAAGCTTGTTTCGTCACCCTCATCCGAGACAAAGATGGATTTGAAGAAACCTAAAGTGGTTATAATATCCAGAAATGATTCGAGAGCTATACTGAACGAAGATTCTTTGGTTAAACTGATCGAAGATATTGGGTTCCGCGTGGAAGTCTTGAGTCCACAACGAACAACAGAGCTCGCAAGGATCTATCGAGTGCTTAACTCAAGTGATGTTATGATCGGAGTTCACGGTGCTGCGATGACACATTTCCTATTCATGAGGCCCGGTTCTGTTTTCATACAAATCATTCCGCTCGGTACAGATTGGGCAGCAGGAACCTATTACGGAGAACCAGCAGCGAAACTAGGACTCAAGTACATCGGATACAAAATTCATCCGAAAGAGAGCTCCTTATACGATGAATATGAAAAGAATGATCCCGTCCTGACTGATCCTAACAGCGTGAACGATAGAGGATGGGAGTTCACGAAAAAGATCTACCTTGATCGACAGAATGTTAAGTTGAATCTTGGAAGGTTCCGTAAAAGATTGCTTCGCGCCTATTATCATTCTGTCGCTAATGAAAGCGCGCGCTTTCGCCTTCAAAGTCAGTAATTGTATACCTTTTTGTGGTTCATCAAATATATTTACTCAATTGTGAAAGTTAGTAGAGTTGTACATCATGATTCAGAATAAAAGAAATGAACATTGATTCTTGTTTGTGTAATCATCTGGTATTCGAAACTCACTAGCTCACTGGCCGATCATCTCGATTCTTTGGCTTACTATTGGGGATTTGCCACGTATAAAGTTTCTGTATCGAGTATTTCTCCATCTCCCGGGTTTGAATCCGAGCGGACTAGGAATCACATCCATCCTATCGTAGTTCTCGAAGGAAACAAGTTCAATGATCATGAGTCAAGTAGTGTGTGCAACCGAATCGATTGCTTCCTACTTGGACCAGATGAAAGAGCAACTCGGTGCACAAAGTATCCCGCGTAAACATACTCCCGAGATGGGCTGCGGCTAAGGGGATCTTGACACAAGCATTGACTCTTTTACTAAGGTTCAAATACGAGTGGAGGAATCACATCCATCTCATCATAGTTCTCGAAGGCAACATGTATCGATCTCGATACAAGCATCAACAATCAATCCCACAACAACTCGAATTTGTGACTTACCATTAATGTATCCTCCAAATATGCAGGCTCTGGCGAAGGACCGCAGCTAAGGGGGTCTAAATCTAATATAGGCCATCGATGTTGATACAAGCATCAACAACTAATTCCACAACTCGAACTTGTGACTTACCACAACGTATCCTCTAAATATGCAAGCTCTGACGAAGGACCGTAGCTAAGGGGGTCTAAATCTAATATAGGCAATCGATCTTGATAGAATAATCGACAATTAATCTCACAGCGCGAACTTGTGACTTACCACAACGTATCCTCCAAATATGCAGGCTCTGGTGGAGGACCGCAACTAAGGGGGCCTAAATCTAATATAGGCTATCGATCCTAATACAATAATCAACAATTAATCTCACAGCTCGAACTTGTAACCTATAAGTTAGGTATGTGAGTAAATCTACTAAACCACAACAAAATCCCACACATCTAGGATCATATCATATGACTTGTCCATATGCATATGATTGTTTTTATGTTACTCATTAGATTATCTTAAGCAACATGTTAATAATTTATAGCTAATAATTTTCTCTAAAAAATACTAATCCTAGAGATTTGGATTATTAATAATAATTATCAATAATATGATTGTTAATACTACTACTTATTCCATCTTGATCACTTCTTATTAAATTTTATGACCTTTTAATCCATGTGATTTGGATTTATTTTGCTAGTCAACACTATAAATTTGCAACATGTTATTAAAATGTTCCTCATTATTTGTGTTTCCCAATGATGTTCTCTTTACAAATTGATAATTTTTTTTATGTAATAATTTGACGTTTATTTTGAATTCACCGACTTTTAATTTTAGTTTTGGTCTTAAAAGAAAAAGAGATTCGACTCAGTAAAAAAGAAAAAAAATTCTTTTCTGGTTATATATAAGTTGTTAAATCATCTCGATATAAGAAAATTTTTAGGGAAGTGCGAAATATGGGATTCCGAAATTGCATAGTTTGAATCCTCTTATATAAACTCTTACGGGATTTCTTTCCATCTGTCTATGTTTTAGTTGACAAAAATTACTCGATCTCTTGTATTAATATAAGGTTGGAGATACCCGGTGATCGAATAGTTTAGATGTACGCAAGTTGGTCAGAATTCACCTTTTATAAAAAAATATCGTCCACGTTGTGTGATGATCTTCTACAACGCCATAATAGTTTGACAACTATCAAAAGAGACGGAGTACGTTAATCGTCTTTTCTCCAACCCGGTGATCAAATAGCCTAGGTGTACGCAAGTTGGTCAGAATTCACTTTTTATAAAAAAAAATATTGTCCGCATTGTATGATCTTCTACAACGTCATAATAGCTTGACAACTATCAGAAGAGACGGATTACGTTAATCATCTTTTCTTCTGCTCATCTAATCTTTATTGGACATAGTTATATATACAATATCTTATATATACCATATCTTTCTTACGTACATTTGTAATAAGTAATAGATATACAATAAAACAGTTTACATGTACATAAGCTGATTCGAACACTATCAACAAAAATCAATAAATAGTTTGACAATTTTTTATGTACAACTTGTTAGTCCTAAGATCTACATACATTAATATGCACATGGTTGAATGAACCTAATTTCTTTAGTTGCAATTAAAGACTACTAATCTATATATCTTTTTAAACTATGTCGAATATTTTAATTGTTAATTTTCTTTTTTCTTTTGAGAATATTAAATATAGTATAAAAAATTATCATCATTCAATAGAAATATTTTGAACTTTAAATTAAAATACTCAAAATATTTATACTAATAAATAATATGTTTACAATAACATCCAAGGTAGTGAATTGAAAATGCATGATTAACATCTTATTAACTTGAATCAATCCTTATCATTATAAATAACAATATTACCATGTGAAACATAACACTACACTAAAAATAACAATTACGAAAAACAAGAAAAAACAACAACAATTTTTTATTTATTATGTATATGTATATTTTTAAGACCTCAATTATAATGTGACTTTGTGCCACTAATTTTATTGAGACGTATCAAACGATTCAGCTCCTTCCGATTTTACCATACAAATTCTGATTAAGAAGTATGCAATCGTGGCAAGTTATATTTCGGTAAGCCTAGCGTGGACGTCATACCTTTTTTTGGAGAATATTACGTTCCCAATAACCTATTGCAATGGAGAAATTGCACATGGTGATTTTAGCGCATACGAACCGAGTTTAAAAAACACAACACTACAACTTTAGCACCGTCTATCTGATTATGTCATATATTCCTTCTGAATTGCCACAACGTTAAAGAAAATAACTGGTATTGCATTTGACCATCTGGTGAGTAATGACAAAAGTTTTTGGGTGGTTTGAATAGGATAGATATGCTTCATACTTTTGGTGTTGAATGTGTTAGGTAGATATTTCAATATCTTCTTGCTGTTTTTGAATAGTCGCATTGTTCTGCTGTAAATTTAGTTATTTAAATGAACCTTTGTCTTCTTTATCGGAAACAATCTCGATACCCACAAAGATAGGGATAAGGTCTGCCTATACCACCTCTCGTGATCACGGTAGATATGTTGTCGCGACTCATATTAAAAATCAACACTCCAATTTGGTAATTATGTGACGATCCTATCTTAATTACCACAATTTCACTATTTGATGAAAATTACATTTGTATCCTTCACTTCAAAATTTAACTCTGAATCATGATATATTTTGAATCACCCTTGCTTATTATACCTTGTGATTAAGGTAGATAAGTACCTTGCATGAGCTTTTCTTCTTAATTTTGCTGAAAAAAGTTTCTAAAAATGAAAAAACTCGAATTCAACATGAAACATATTACTATATCAAAGGAGCACTTTCTCTTTTAACGAATTATATGCGGCACAAATTCAAATTAATCGGCATGCTAAAAGCCAATTGAGTACCAACACTCAAGGAGAACATGCTGCATCTAGCCTTTGTGCACAGAGTTAATTATATGATATTTATTGCTGGTGGGAAGTGACATATAGTAGTAGGTTTAGTAGAGGTATATGAAAGCTGACTCGAACACCACAGTTATAAAAATGAACATATTGAATACCAAGAGGACCAAAAATCATAGTAGTACAATTTTATATAGACTAGAATTAGATTTACCAATTACTACTAGGAGGTGACAAATACCAATAGATTTAATCGAGGTGCGTGAAAGCTGATTGCACGCTGCGATTATTAAAACGAACATATTGGATATCAAGAGGACCAAAAACCATAGTAGTATAATTTATATGGACTAGAATTAGATTTACCAATTGCTTGTGGAAGGTGACAGATAACAGTAGGTTTAGTCGAGGTGTATGAAAGTTGACTCGAACACCATAGTTATCAAAATGAACATATTGGATATCAAGAGGACCAAAAAACCATAACAGTATAATTTATATGGACTAGAATTAGATTTACTAATACTTAAAGGACCAAAAATGCTAAAATCCGAACACTATAAGTGCATAGATATCCGTAGATTTAGTCGAGGTTCGTGAAAGTTGACTTGAATACCACGATTATCCAAAAGAACATATTGGATACCAAGAGGACCAAAAACCATAGTAGTACAATTTATATAGACTAGAATTACATTTACCAATACTTAAAGGACCAAAAGTGCTATAATCTGAACATTATAAGTGCACAGATATACGTAAATTTAGTCGAGGCACGTGAAAACTGGCCGCACACCACGATTATCAAAATGAACATGTTAAATACCAAGAGGACCAAAAATCATAGTAGTACAATCTATATAGACTAGAATTAAATTTACCAATACTTAAAGGACTAAGCATGCAAAAATCCCAACACTATATATGTACACACAAAACAAAACATTCACTTCAGTAAAATGGACCAGCCAAAACAGAAATCGCCGGCGATGTCGCCGCCGTTACCGTCACCTTCACCGTCAACGTCGCCGTTACCGGAGGCGACGATTGATATGATCGGAGAAGACCTTTTATACAAAATCTTCACAAAGTTACACGCAGTAGAGTGTGCAGCGGCAGCTTGTGTTAGCCGTTCATGGAACGTTACTATTACTCGTCTACTTTCTCTACCGAAACTCAGTTCCGCTCTTTCGCTTAGTCCTTCTCTTCAGGTATCGATGAATTCGATAAATTTTTGGCGTATAATCTCCTTGTTCCAATTTTTGTTTGCATTGATTAATCGTTTAGTAGACCTAATTAGAAAAAATGTGGCTCTGTTTTGATAATCGTGGTGTTCGAGTCAGCTTGCACGCAGCTCAACTAAAATAAAGCATTCACTTTTCTTGAAAAAAAAAAAACTATGGTGTTGGAGTCAGCTTGCACGTAGCTGGACTAATTAGAAAAAAAAGTGGCTCTGTTTTGATAATTGTGGTGTTCGAGTCAGCTGGCACGCACCTCAACTAAAAGAAGACACTTTTCTTAAAAATATAATTATGGTGTTGGAGTTAGCTTGCATGTAGCTTGACTAATTAGGGAAAAAAAGTGGCTCTGTTTTGATAATTGTGGTGTTCGAGTCCACTAACACGCACCTCAACTAAAAAAAAGGCCTTCACTTTTCTTTAAGAAAAAAACTTTGGTGTTGGAGTCAGCTTGCACGTAGCTCGACTAATTAGAAACAAAAAAAGTGGCTCTGCTTTGATAATCGTGGTGTTCGAGTCAGCTTGCACGTAGCTTGACTAATTAGAAAAAAAAATGTGGCTCTGTTTTGATAATCGTGGTGTTCGAGTCAGCTTGCACGTAGCTTGACTAATTAGAAAAAAAATGTTACTTTATTTTGATAACTCAGTTTGTGTGACTGATTAGAGGAAATGCCATTCTCTTTTTTGCTAACACTAGCGTTCGAGTTAGCCTGTGTGCGTCTCGACTAATTAGAAAAAGTGTTACTTTGTTTTGATAAATGTGGTGTTGGAGTCAGTTTGCGTGCATCTCGACTAATTAGAGAAAGTGTTACTCTTTTTTTATAAACGTGGTGTTGGAGTCAGCTTATGTGCACCTCGACTAGTTAGAGAAAGTGTTACTTTGTTTTGATAAATGTGGTGTTCGAGTCAGCTTATGTGCGCCTCGACGAGTTAGAGAAAGTGTTACTCTGTTTTGATAAACGTGGTGTTCGAGTCTGTTTATGTGCACCTAGACTAATTAGAGAAAATGTCACTCTTTTTTTTTTTTTAACTTACAATGGTGTTCGAGTTCACTTGCACACACCTCGAATAATTAGAAAAAATGTCACTCTTTTTCCTGTAATAATAACTATGTTGTTTGAGTCAGTTTGTGTGACCTCGACTAATCTAGATAAAATGTACTAGCTGTTTTGTGGTACGTCACAATCAGTGTCGCCTCCTTTCTCTTCCGAAACTCTCTTCTGCTTTCACCCTTAACCCTTCTCTTCAGGTTCGTAATTTTTACCCTCTGGGTATCGATAAATTTTTACGCATATACTCTCTTTAGTGTAGTTTTTGTTTCCATTGGCTAACGGTTTTGTAGACCTAATTAGAAAAAAATTGTCATTTTTTGATAACACTAGTGTTCAAGTCAGCTTGCCTGCAACAACAACAACAATATAATCCCTCCGTTTACTTGAATATGTAAAAGTTATGATTGGAGTACTTTTTACGGTAATTTTGAATATGTAAGTGTTACTTGTATATCAGACAATGGGAAGCATTGGCGTAACTTGTAGAGTTGTTGTCATGTGATCAGGAGGTCACGGGTTCAAGCCGTATGAAACAGCCTCTTGCAGAAATGCATGAACCCGTGAAAATAATCTCTTACAGAAAGCAGGGTAAGGTTGTGTACAATAGACCCCTGTGGTCCGTCCCTTCCCTGTGCCCGGGCATTGCGGGAGCTTTAGTGCGTTGAGCTGCATTTTTACTTATATCAGACAAGTGAGGAAACTAGTGTCCAAATACACATAATAAGTAATAGAAATTGACCATTGTACTCCAAACCCTGCGCTTTCTTCTGGGACAGTGGGAGTAATTTATGTTTAAAAATTTGAGTTTAGATATCAAAGCACAAGATGAGAAGTGCACTAGGTGCTTTTTTCCCTTCTGTCCAAGCCAGCCTTGGTGACAGAGTTATTCAGTACTTGTGCTGGTGCGAGGTGGAGAATACTCCGTGGAATTAGTTGACGTGACGTGCAGACAGGCCGACTCTAACACCACAGTTATGTAAAGAGAAGTGAAAAAAATAGTTAAAATTTGATAACAAAATCAGTATGTTGAACTTCAGAGAACCAAATGGGAGAACTATTTTGGAACAAAGGCAGTATCTTGTTTAGTTTATTTCATTAATTTATTGAGTCGGAATACAATTTTAGGTTGCTGTGAATGATGTTGCTGACAAAGTTTTAGCTAGTCCTATTCGGCCTCAGTTCGTCATTGCTTCCATTGGCCCTGCTTTTGACTTGGACGAAGCTCACCGGCTGGTATGAACTCTTTTCTCTGAATTTGGCATTTATGTGCACTATACATCGTGACTGAGTCAACTAATCTGTTTGCTAAATTGTCTAAATCGGAAAGGAAACAGTTTCTTATCAGCATGCATATTTTTTACTCGGAGATTAAGATATAATTTGACTTTCCTACTCTCTCCGTTTCAATTTTTAATTTTATATCGCTTAGGCCTTAATTTGACTAGTCATGGAGAGACTTTTGGAACTTGTGGCTATGGAACTAGCTATAAAACTTTGGAACTTGTGGTCTTAAACATGCCATAACATTTGTATAGTATCCAAATTTTATTATAGAATACCATCCATGTAGCTATTTGGTGGACCACTTTGGAAAGAGAGGAATTCTAGAATTTTTTATGACAAGAGGATTAATGCAAGAGGAGTAATACTCCAAGCCTTGTGCCTTCTTCCCCTTGCTCTACTCTTCCAGATGAACATCAACTCCTTCACGGTGAATTGGCATGCCAATTTGGTCAATGGATGGGGTTAACAGTGGAAGGGGAAATTTGAGTCACTATTATAAATTGAACGGGTCGTTTGGTACATTGGAAAGGAAAATAATCCCAGAGTAAAGTTTGAGATTAACTTTATCCTATGTTTGGTATGAGGTATTAACTAATACATAGACTATTTTATCCCGTCGTTTCTACTTACATGGTGGGATTACTATCCCATATGGAGGGTGCGGTAAAATAGTCCCTTGGGATATCCCAGCTCATGAGATATTCCTACTTATCAAATCCGGTGTACCAAACGACCTCTAAGGACATATATGGACCGATGATATAACGGTAAGGGCATATATGGACCAATAATATGATGGAGGGCAATATTAGACCTTTCTCAATAATGGAGGGGCAAATATGACCCTTTTCCCTTGATAGAATGGTTCCCACACTTTTTGGTACATCACCAAGTTAAAAGTGTCCTATAAATTGGTACTAGAGAGTATTATTCTATTATATAACATAATAATTTATGACCTTAGTTTTGTTCTAAGTAATAATTTAATTCTTCAAGAATCAACTTGGATTTAATTTCAATTTAGTATAAATGGAGCATGGCAGGACATACAACTGAGCTTTTGGATTGCTGGAAAATCAGACGAAGGAATTCTAGTCGAAAGAAATGCCGGCAAACTATCCCACCATGGATTTTCTGGACTGTTCTATTCAGAAGACTAAAATGAATTGTTTGCTTTTGTTTTATTTTTGGTGTAAACAGAGTTATACACAGCTATGTTGCTCGGGCTCTCCAAAAATGTGCTACTTTTGGAGGATCTGGAACGCATCCAATAACATTTTTGAAGAGTCGGAACAACATAAATTGACAGCACCTTTTGGTACTGCATCTATAATGCACTTCCCATTTCCCTATTAAATTATATAATATTTTTGAAGAAGTTTAAAATGAAATAGAAGAACTGAGAAGGATGAGATAATGTGCTAAAGATAGGAGAGTGAAGTGTAGTAAAAGACAGTAAAGAAAATTTTTGTAACTAACTATAATTGTTGTAGTTAGTTGTAGGATTTGTTGGGAACGTTTTTTGGCTTTAGACTTTTAGGAGAGATCTATTAGTTCTTGATCAGAAAAAAGGAGAGCTCGACTGGTCACGTAGTTACTGATATAGTTTGTGTCAGGGTATAAATAATGACCTGCAAACATTTTTCCTGACTTTTAGCACAGTTATAGTCCCATTTTTTGTTGTTTCAATTAAAATATCATACTTTGTTTTCCATGTGTTCATCATTTCCACTCAAAATATGAATTATTTCTGCAGATCACTGGTAGATTTGGCTCCCGAATTCCAGTGATTACTTCTACATCCCAAGGAATTTTTGGGCAAAATGCTACGTCTAATGAGTTTGAAGAGGTGAATCTAGTTGGTATAGGCTAGAATCTTTTTGGGATTGCATTGCGACTGCTTTTACAAGAATTGAAGTGAAGAAAAATGATGTTTTTCCAGGTTCAGTGGGACAATTATGAGGATGATGAGGCTCATGCCGATCTTGGTAATGAAAACCATGGTGCTTTACTAACTGTTGGTTTCTTGCCAGGATTGGCAGTTGATTTAATCCCATTATCAAAAACTCGGGTAATTCTTTGCTCCAGTACAGTCCCTAATTTATTTAAAAAGTTTGAATGTCTTCCTTATTGAGAGAAATTTGAACTTCCACTTTTTAACTTGTATTCGGTTCAAATTTTATGAAGTTCCTACTTGATAATTTGTGCTAACTTGATTTAAAATGGGCTACTCTAACTTGGGGATAACAAAATTCAGGGAAATCAAGTGCTCATGATTGTTGATCTCGTGCTCAGAGTCAAGGAGCGCTCATCCTCTCGTTCTGGATCAGCATCACCAGTGGGGATTTTGTTATTTTCTGTAAGTTCAAAGTCCTGTAAACCTATCATTTTGTTATTTCTTGCCTCCCGTGACAAAGCAGTTTATTCCAATGATGCCTAATATTCTGTAAATTGTGGATGAAGGGGATGAAAATTAATCCTCACGCAATGAATGCGTGGACTAATCAATATAGTGAGTCGGATTAAAATGCTGGAATGAACATTGAGGGACTCTTGGAGTTTTTGTTTTTCTAGTATATATGATCAGCCTATATGATCGCCTTTCTTTCTTTTTACATTAAATGTAATAAAATTCATTTGAATGTTGTTCTAGGATGAGGAAACTGACATCAGACCTGTCCTTGAAAAGTTTGGTGAGTAAGCTTCATAAATTTTCATATATGAAAACCTTTATTTGTTCACATATACTTTTATGGATGCAGATATGTGTTTTTATTTGATTCTGTGGGAAACAAGTTATATTTTCAGTGCCCCATTTCGTGTTTGTAGATTATGCCTTCTCCACTGAGACTGTCATAGTGGGTGACGGAGGTTCTCAATTTTTATACCGAGGTGAAACTGCAATTAACCCTTCTAGTAACAAAGCTGCGAGTTCAGCTGCTGTTGCTCTTCTATTTTCAAGGGATAGAGGCAAACCTCCTGGTACGTGTTGCTTTTTAACTGAAATTTTACGGTTTCAAGTTATGATCCTGTGTGTCCAATAACAAGGGCACCGTTTTACAAGGCATTCGGGTTAGAGCGAACCTTGCCACCTATGCTTGTCTGATATAGGGGTGATTCCACAATTTTTGGAGCAGATCTTTCATATCAATTAAGTTGTGAAGTCATCTTTAACTCCCAAAAATTGGCTCGTGAAGAAGTTATGGACTCAACATTTGCTCAGCTTGCTGCTAGCATATATAAAAATCCTAAGTCTGTTGAACTTCTTTGTGGGAGAATATGAAATTACCAATTCAAGAACAACTAAAGCGTTAGCTAGTTCTATTCTTCTTTCAAATTATAAGATAGAAAGAATAGAGTAAGAGGAAGGAAGAAACTATAATCAACTGATCCTCCCTAAAAAGAATAATGATTTCCTAAGAAGTAGAGGAGATGGGGAAACCAGACTGCACAGCTGCACACAAGGGGATGAGTATAGACATTAGTGTAATAATCTTAGTCTAAAAGTGAAAGCAAAAGTGGACTGGAGTTTAAAAAGAAGCAGATTTTCAGAGAGATAGAGAAACGGAAGGCTTTCTTGGTTAATGGGAACACATTAGTGGCAGTTGTATAGAAACTTAGAATATTGCAAATGACGACTTCAAAAAAACAATTTGAAAGGTGTAGATGGTGGATATATTCTGAAAATAGGGGATTGTCTGCTTTTATACATGCATAAGTGTATGTGGAGAGAGAGAGAGAGAGAGAGAGAAATGAACAAACAAACAGACATTGGGCTTGTGTATCATTTGTTTCTCTACGATCTTAGTAGTATCCCGAGCAGATGAGTTTGAGTTCTTATGTATTATATGGCTTTTTATAGCTTGAGCGCTGTGTAGTGCATTTGACCTGTATTTTTTTTTTTGGAATAACTTAAGACACACTAAGAGATAGAGAAAGGGTGTTGTGTATAAGAAGGCAGGGGGGATGGTGTCACGACCCGAACTAGGGCTTGGCCGTGACGGACATCCCGAACCCTGAGGGCCCGGAACGTCCCTCTCTATCTGGTAAGCATGCACACATTCATATAAATAAAGAAGATGCGGAAACATAATCTGCTACGGAAACATGGTCAATTCTGAATTCAACGTAAGTATGAAAATTGAAAATCAACTACATCTAATAACATCTGACTCAGTCTGCAAAATTTCTACTACAGGAAAATCTAACAACTGTCTGAAAACTGGGACAAAGCCCCCAATAGACCAAAACAATAATAAGGGAAAATCTGAAAGACGTGCCTTCTGGAATAGAGAAGGCTCACCAACTAATCACTGCAACTCTATCTGACGAATCTAGTGCCTTTCTGGACCCCCTAGACTGAGCCTCAGAACCTGGAGGGAGGAGGGGGGGGTCAATACAGATGTACTGGTACGCAAAACAATCCAAAATAAAGCTTATATGTAAATAAAATAGTTTGGGAAACAGCTTTGTCAAAACATTATACATCAAGTGGCTTTCGAAACACATGGGTGCATTTCTGAAAAACATGTAACCTGCCTGTCAATGCAAGTTCTGATCTGTATATTACTTCTGAGTTAGGTGGCATTCCCTTACAATTCTGATATTCCACGGGCGGTATGGAATCCGCCATTGACTCGGCGGAGAATCCCCCAACCCAAGTGTGCCGCAAGGGTTGGAGTTCCTGTATCTGATACGCCACAAGGCTCTAGGCTAGCGTAATAAATAAACTCGGATCGGCAAATCACGGTTTTGGGCGATGAGTTGTTTGATACTCACGCCTTCTTCGGGGAACCACCTAAACTCTCTTTATGCCCAATTTTATCTTGTTCTAAATCATGCATGTTTCTAGTTTCAACATTTGAAAAGTCTGATTTCAAACATGCATTAGATCTGTTCTGAATTATCATGGCATAATCTGAATTGGTGTTGTCACACCAAGACTTGCAAGTCCTATTTCTGAGCCATAATGCATCATGCATAATTCTTTCATTAAAACACAGTTCAGACCATCCAAACATGCAAACAATATAAAAGATTTCATGTTCTGAGAACACAAGTCAAAACTATGCTGAGATTGTTCAAACAATGGTGGTCATGTGCTTTTGGCAAAATCATGCACTCTTTCATTATATGAATATTTTCAACATTTGTCA